>OZ025292.1:344589026-345189026 GCA_964019185.1 Maratus speculifer
ATAAAGACAAAACAAAAAATGCTCATAAATCCTTGTATCAAAGTGAAACACTTAGGAAAGAAACTTTTTTTCAGTTTCCAATCTTTTTAGCAAATCATTATACTTTAAGAAAAATTTTGAAATTTTTAAAGGGTCATCATTTTGAAACCAAATGGTGGATGAAGATGGCCGATGAACTAGTTCGAAACATTAGTATATACTATGTATGCACCAAATTACATCTAAATAAGTTTATAAGTATGCATATTATCGCATGACAAAAATCAGGTGGATTCAAAATGTTAACGACATTAGAAATTCAAAGCATTCAGACGAAACATAGATGAAAAAAATACTCTGTAATCTTTGTATCAAGGTCAAATACATAAAAAAATCTTTTTTTTTTTTAATTTCTAATATTTTGTACCTAATTTCAAATTAAAAAAAATTAAATGACTGCCATTGTAAAACAAAATGGCGGATGAAATTGACAAATGAACTCGATCGAGACAGAGGTATGTACTTTGTACACACCAAGTTATATCGAAATCGGTCCATAAATATTCTAGTTACAACATGACAAAAATCATATGTGTATTAACATTTAGACAGAGGATGGTCATGGCGTCTGGGGGTCATGATCGGTGAAAATATGCCAAAATTTTCCGGAAATGATTTCCTCTAGACGGCTGTAATATGTAGTTTTTTACTTTTTGAAATGAAAATTATCTGAAACAAGACCATAGTGCGTCAACAAACAATTAATTATAATATTAATTACACAATGAAATTTAAAACAAATCAAATTTCTTAATAATAAAAAATTACATATGTAACAATAAAGCATCACTCAATTATTGTTAAAGACATAATCATTATTTAAATAACAGGGATAAAAATAATTAGGTTATTTACCCTTCACAATTTTTTTTCTCAAAACAGGACCTTTCAAAAAGTACTTTGTCTTAAAAATACACAAAACTTTTCCTTTTGAAAACTGAACATTTTATAAATATAATCATTTGAAAGTAAAATCATACCTGTTATTTTTACATACATATTGAAAATGTATTTATTTTACATGCATATATCTTCTTAAAAATGCATAAACAAGAACCTAAATATAACAATTATTTCAAATTCACTAAGTTAAGACGAGTAATCACAAACGAAAAAAATGTTCACAAAACAGGACGTTGTGTTATAAGTCTTGACAGACCCCTGAATAAGAACAACAATAATTAAAAAGTAATAAAATACAAATTTATTACTAGTACAATAATAAAAATAAAATTAATAATGCAATGAGGATTTCAAAATTTTCAGGTCGAGAATAATTATTTTTACTTCAATATATTTTAATAGGACCATTAATGTATAATACTATTACATGCCGTCTATATTTAGAATTTCGGTTAATATTGTTATTTAAACTTCTAAGATAAATTTTGTTTCAAAAAAAAATATTATATATATATATAGAGAGAAAACCATAATGCAATACTACTATTTAACATCTATAATGAATATAGAATAACCCATAAAATAACAAACTAAAGCAAATCAAGAGAGGTTAGCAATATTGGAACAGTTACGAAGCATTGGAAATATAGTATTTGGCTCGTTTTCAAACCATTAATTGTAATACAATATATAAAGTATTGAATTTAACTCAAAATTACCGGGGCCGTGCATACTTCTAAATATGTCTAAGAAGTGTCACATAAAAGAACGCAGTCTGTATATTTAATCATATAATTTAATACTGGTGTTTATCTTTTTAAAAGAATGTAATTATTGTAGTGTTAAAATTACTTCTAATATTTTAATAAATGTGTACTTATTGTAAGCATCGATATATTGACGGAAACATGTTTGGAGATGTTTTACAGAAATTTTAGACTCGTTTTTGTAGTTCTGTTTAATTTGTATGAGGAATGAGGAGGTTATTTAATCGACGTAATCCCACATTTACCTATAAAGCAAAAATACTACAGCAGCAATATTAAAAATAATAATTAAATTATCAGAAACAGCAGCATAACGAAATTCAAGCTTTTCTCGTGGTCCTTGACAGCTACTAAGAATAATTATGGACAAAATACCCAATGAATAAAATGTCAGACTGGAGTTTTAAACAAAACTTTTTGTAAATTTTAAGGATTAACTGAATATTTAGAAATATTAGTAGCATTAATATACTTAACCTTTTAAGGACATTCATTCTATTGATAAAATGCTGAAATGATTAACTGCTGCTAAAATGTACGAAACAATTGCTTAGAAAATTAAATTAACACTTTTTAAACGTACATTGTAAAGAACAAAATTAAAAAATATATATATTCTGGTAAAACTTTTGCTGCTGTTGCTTAAAACTAAGAGGTTGTCTCTTCAAACAACTGTCTTAGAGTCCTAAATACAATATACATTTTTATAAGAATTGTCTCAGATGTTAAAAAAGCATAAAATGAAATTTTTCACGAGAATTTTATGCTTTAAATGTCATTTTCTTTCAGCACTGATAAGGATAAATTACGACACATTTTGTGTCTTGCTTCCTTTTTATTTATCCTTAAAGAAAAGAAAAAAACACTTTAGTAATGCATAAAGTTGCCGAAAAGTATAGATCCTGTTCGAGTATTCATTAAATAGATGTATAAGTTTCTTAAACACTCATAAATCAAATTCTTTTTTGATAAAAAAATAAATTTACCCCTTTGAGACGTTCCTTTATTTAAAAAAGTGGTGTTGTTAAAAATGATTCTAGAAGAATTAGAAAGCGACATCTTCTAACATTTTAAATTTTAACTTTGTATATATAATCGAATAGCTTGATTTTTTTAAAATCTCTGCGGATATGCAAACTATACTTAATAATAGAAATAAAAAAAATTATAAAACCTCTTTAAGAAAATATAAATTTATGAAAGATAAATGTCGTTATGGTTATTGACAGAATAATTTTCTTTTTGTCATAAAATATCTTTCAGTTTTATGTTCAGGTTTAGTTAATTTCTTAACAAAAAAAATTTGATTTTAATGAACAATAAAATTGATTCAAAAGGGAGAAATTTATCTTCAATTTAAACTAGTTGTTTGGGGGCCACTGTAATACTTGCCCATCATCGATATGCATACTATAAAATATGAAAAGAAAATAAGTGTAAACTGTTTATAAAATACATTGCAATTCCAAAATAAAATTTAAACTTATATTTAAATATTTTTAATACTACTAATGCTCTATTACTAAATTGCGGGTACTACTTCACTATCCCATCCATCCATTTCAACAAATTATAGAAATCGCCAAAATACTCGTAAATTATACAAATTATACATTTTTTCTTTTGAATAACGGAAGGCAACTAAATTAGGAAAAAATTAATAAAGATACGGATAAAACGTCAAATTAAAAATCAATTATGATATATAGACACATGTAACTTATTTAATGTTAAATGCACGTGACACTTACGATGAGCCATTACTGTCATTTAATCTTTAGTTTGGAGATAGTGTTTTGGTAGATCTATTAATCATGTAATAAAAAAAATATTCTTATAATTCCAAAATGATAAACCTATTAACAAACGATTTACTGACTCGGTTGAAGTGTCTCATTTCCAATTAAAATATTTATTTGAATTGAAACTTGAATGAAATACAGTCATGAAAAATCGATCAGTGTGGAAAATAGGATTATAAATATCTCGACAACTAATTATCTCCTTAATTTAATTCTATATGCAAAGTTTATGTCTTTTTATTGTCTTTTACATTCACTCCTTAAAAAAAATCGGAAATGTTTATATACCTTTCATCATAACGAATATTTCGAGAGTCCGAAAAAAATAATTTCGGATAATCGAGGCTACTGATATTCAATAGGCTTTTTTCTATTATTGCCTACTAAATACTCACCAAATTTTAAGTCTCTATTCCATTTTGTTCGGGAGATAAAGGGTTATAGACTGACACACACACAGACAGACATTTTTTTTAATGTATTTTTCGGTATTTCCAGTGTCTAAAGCGTATAAATCAGTAAATTTTTTTTTCGATTTTCAAAACGATTGTAGGATTTACCCTATAATTATGTATTATGGGTAAGTAAAATGAGCTTCATTAAGGTTTACGATTCTTCCAGAACAGCTCTTTGCAGATCTCTACTATTGCATCATGATAGTCAATTTCAATTAGCCTCTTGAAATTGACCATACTAAATAACAAAGGAAAACTTTCATTGCAAAATTATGTGCCATTGTTGCCATTTCAAAATTAAAAAATAGGTGGTAAATGTGATTGCAGATCGCACAGAGTGTTTCGTTTAATATATTTTTTTCAAAGCAATTTATTTTAACTAATAAACCCAAATTGTTAATTTAAAATTATTAAACTCTTACATAGATGGTAGTACCAATAAATTTAATTTAAAAGTAAATATAATAGGAAGTTGTTTAATTTAATCAAATTAAGTACCTTCACATGAAATCATTTAAATAAAGTCCAAAATTCTAATTTTTTTTTTAAATTCACCAAACGAATTCACTTTAACATGTAAGACAAATAAACATTAATATGGCTATAGCGGTAAACTGTGCAAATTTTTGCGCAAAAACCTGTCGGTCAATAGAATTTGATTTAATGTGTGTCACATTTTCTTAAAATTGTATTTTATTAAAATACTATTACTTGCAAAATATAATTTTCGGTTCCATTATATTGTAAACAGGATCTCTTGCTTATAATAAGAAATTCAATAAAGTTAATATTATAAATATTTTCTAACGTAAGATTAAATTATATTTGTTTCGTTTTCCATTCGAAAATAGAAATATCCCAAGCAATGCAAATGGAGCGCATTGGGTTGCTACACTAGCAAGTATATATTTACATTATTTGTCATGTCTTATTTCATTGTGGACACGTTTAATCCATTTTCTTAACCTTGGCAGACCTGATGTATCCTATACGATACACACACGTATATAAATAAAGTTAAAAAAGGAAAACTGGTATGGATACAGTCTATTTAATAACAGTACTAAACAAAATAGTAATTTGTTTCTTATAGTATTTTTTTCAGCGAGCTACATGTACTGTAAAAATGGCTTGCAGCAGAAATGTACGAAATGTACTAAAATGAAAACGTAAATAATTTTACAGTGCGTTAAGATACAATTTGTAGAGTCCATTAGCAATAAAACATTATTAAAGATGTATTTATTTTATGTTTTGAAATTTTTTGCAATTCAAAAAAGTAAAATAAAATAAAAAACGTAAGAAATTATTAAAAATGTACTTTTTGAATCCGCAAGTATCATCAAATTCTATGTACAAAAAATAAAAGTTAATTTTTTTCGCTACTCAATTTTTCTAATTTATTACATTGTTAATATAAATCCGTAACAGAAATTTTAAATAATAGATTAATAAAACCTCGAGACTGAAGAGGTTAAAGTATATGATTAATCGTGGAGTTCTCAAAATGATATTCTTTTCGACCAACTGATTGATTTAAATCTATGCATGTTTAGCATATTTAACTTACAAGGAAGGTCTCCATTGGGGGCATACTCAGAATTTTTTTGAAAAAAATACGAATTAAACTACTCATGTAGGTAATGAAGGATCAGTGAAAATTAGCGGCGGAAGTACATTATTAGATATGTAAAAAAATAAAATAGTTTGGAATAATTGGCGTGAAAAGCTGAAAGCGACGCGGGATTTGGCGAGCAGTGCATTTCTTCGCCAAAAGCAGACGATTTTAACGAATCTGAAAATTGATTTTAATTGACTTCACTATTAAAAATCCGCAGCGTTTACTGCAACGTCACTCCACTACTTTTATAGAATATCTCTCTTCTGACCAATGAGAATGCTCCATAGCATGGTGAATTGACCGTTTTCTTTAAAAGCGGTGGAGTGACGCTGCAGAAAATGGTACAGATATTTATCGGTGTTGTAGCTTGTGCAACACTGTTAAAAATCTGCTGTATTTTGCTGCAGCGTTCTCCACCGCTTGTATATAATATCTCTGTTCCAACCAATGAGAAAGCTCCATTTCACGGCCAAGTAACCGTTTTCTATACAAGCAAGGGAATGCGTTGCAACAAAATGCAGCAGATTTTTAACAGTGTATTTTTCAATTTGGAATAATTTTAATCAATTTAAATTGTGTTTTAAATGATAAAATATATTAATTTCATTTTGTTATAAGTACATATAAACGTATATGACAAAATTACACTTAAAGTAAAGTAAAAATGCAAAACTAAAATTACTTAAACTTATTTAAATAAATTGAACATAGAAAGTTTTTTCTTTAAAAAGTATTCGAAGCGTAAAAGCGTATTTTTCAAAATTTCGTTTTTTCGCCAACCGGAGATAAATCGCCAAATAAACGAAATTTTTATTATTTTTTTACGGACGTTATAAGGAGGTTCCGCCGAATTTTTTTTTATAAACATATATAACATATGAGAAGAACATTCTGTAATTTTTTTCAGATTTTTCTGCGTATGCCGGTATGGAGACCTTCCTTGTTAGTTTCATTACGTTTTAAAAATACTTTCAGTTCATTAAAGTATTCATTCCTTTACTATGTATTTTTATCTGTATATTAACACTTTGTGGCTCAAGAACTCCGATTTGAGAAATATTCACTCAGATGTTAGAATGCATCATTTTAAGCATAAGAAAAATAATTATTAAAAAATTTAGAACGTAAAACTAAAATAATTATTGACTAAAAGATAGTTTTTTTTACATGTACAATAAGCAGAAATTGACATACTTCTTATAAAATACAAAATTTCAAGGTATACTAAATTACATTTAAAAAATATAGTTCCGGACTTCTCCAGCTTTTTAATTTGACAGAAATTTCTAAATTAATTTTTGCAATATCGATCTGAAGCTTCTCATTGATAAACAAATCTTTGGTATGAGAAATTATCTCAATATCATCGTCTATTGACCAATTTATATTTATTGGTGTGTTGGGAGGTAGAAACAACAAATAAAATCGTGTTTTAAAGTACTATTGACTTTTGGGTATGTTGCAGACCTGTAACACGTTGATACAAGGGTTAAAGTGGTACGATCGATGAATACCGTGTTATTATTATGCTATATTTACACATTGTTGTTAGATATTGGTACACTCTCATTGTGTTATTTTGCTTCCTATGTTTAATACATATGTTTCAATTACATTAAAATACTACACTGTTTGCATAATCAAAACGAAAATGAAATAAACAAACAATGCTGAGTAATCATGTCATTTCAAAATAAAGCATTTTCAATTCAAAACACGATTTCTCTCTTGAGTTAAAAAAATTCTAAACATAAAAGACCTATTTTTAACTTTTGAAGAAGGATATTGGATTTGATCCAACATATTACTTACTTTGTTCAAATCACAAGTGCATTTATTTTTTACTTAATAAAAGAATGAAAAACTGCAAATTATTTAAAGTGATTATGTTCTACTATCTGCTTTATTCTGTATTATCTGTTGTTATATTGTCAAGTAAAGATCTAAAACAGATAGTACATATCTTTTAAAAATACTATGTGTTCCCTTAACTATTTTAATATATCAATTAAGGTCGAAATTGCTCTGAATATGGAAAAAAACAAAAACGGGAAAATTACTCTTGCGAAAATAAAACACATATGAAGTATCTGTGCTATCAAAGTGTATCTAACCACTCCCAACTCTTCAGATTTTGAGCTCAAAATTTAAGTTTAAGTCTAATAATTTAAGGAAATGCAAAAAATAATGGCAAAAATAGTTGTTCGTTACTCCAAAGTCAAAAGCGCCCTCTATCGGCATTTTTAAATTTATATTTATAATTTATTTTTAAGACAATTACTGACATAAATAATTGTTTTAGTGAAATGTGCAAATCAATCGACCAATTTTTTCCGTTTTTTATGATTATTTGAAATTTTGGACCCTAAACTTGTAAGCAGCTATCTCCTTCGGAAAACGTTTTAGACCCTTGGTTTCCTATTTAATATTGTTTGTCTTGATGTGTACATCACTCTTCTTTCTTTGTAAAAGCAGTTTAGAATCACCCTGTATATATATGTGTTTAATACGTTTATGATGTTTATTAATATTCTTCCACAACTTAATATTGTATTTTATCCTGAGTTCTTTATTTTCCGACCTTGTTACGTGCTTGACAAGTTCATTTTCATGGAAATTAGAGGAAGTAGTATTCAGATCCATTGAATGATTAATTATTGGTTTGAATGATTATACGGGTTAGAGAAATTAGATAATTATGCTACATTTGACGGAAGTTTTTTTGCTCAGTTACAGAAAAATAACTAGATAACTTTAAATTTAGATAACTTTATTTCTAATTATTTAACTCAATATTACTCTTTTAAAATAACCACCACTTCCATGGTTTTAATTTAAAGTTATCGAATTATTGCTAGTACAAATAATTCTAAACCTATTCAGAATCCTTTTTTTTTTCTTTACGTTAAACATCTTATCAAGCTTTTCATTCTCACAAATATTTTTTACTTATGGAAGGTTGCATTTTAAGTGGATATCTTAAGCAATACTACATATCACATTCTTCCCTACACTGTAAAAAAAATCTGTAACCTTAGTAATCTAAATTAATCGAAATCTCTTATGCTTACTAAAATTTTATGTGTACACTGTACAAGAAAATGATGTCAATCTACAAAACTTGTAAGCAAAACTAAAACCATCTGTGACTTTACAAAAGAATTTACTAAAATTTTGGTAACTTTACTAAAATTTTATCTATAATGCTCGTTATCGTCACTTAAAAAGTTCTTGGAATACGATTTCCCCAAAAAATTCTTAGTAACCTTAAAATTTGTTTGATTCAAAGTGCAAATTTGTATCTGTTACATGAATTTTTATTGTTGCCGTTACATAAAAAGTTCTTGGAATACAATTCTACTAGAAAATTTTTTGTAACTTTCCCAATTTTTTTTTACAGTGTATGTTGGAATTTCTGAAAAACTTTTCTGATCTACGCCAATCATGACTCCTAGAACCCAAAACCACAATCAACTCAAATCTTTATCTATTCATCTATCGATTTCTAACTGCATGAATATGTAGGGTTGGAATCGCGAATAGACTAGAGATCCTGTCAGACTAGTGTAAGGTTGTAGACGGCGACTGGTCGCTCGAATACCAAACATGAGCACTCAGCTGGTACACAGTCGGACCCGTGAAAGAATGTGAAGGTTGTCGTGAAAGGTTGTTTTTCTGCCCCCACTCCTTTATGTTTTCATATCTTTTGATGCAGGGAACCATAATGATAAACCTACGAGTCAATCACTTAAATGAGTATTTAGATGTTTTCCACCACGATATGACAGACCGCTTGTTATTTAATTTGCGAATCGAGTTTTAACTAATACTGGAGTTCCATAAGTGAACTCAATGAGGTGATTGTATTGGCTGTCACTCGGTCTGTAAGATTTATTCATATTAATCAATTTAAACTTTTTTATTTGCACTGTATTTCGTACATTTGATTATATATAGAGGAAGTTCGGGCATTATAGAATAGCCGACAATAAATAATAATAAAAAAATGGGATACATTAGAAGTTAGTAAAGAGCAAACTTTGTCTATTTCTTAACACATTTTTAACTCTTTAAAGTGGAAAAAAGTACATATTAATATTTAGCTTTTAAAAAAAGTTACAGTTTTCGGGAACTACAATTAGTCTGTTACATCGAAAATTTAAATTGAATGAAACAACACGATTTAGAAGCATAACCAAAATTATTGAATAAATAAACAATATTAGTGCATCATATAAAAATCATCAGATTTATTAACAAGTTGTTTATGTTTTTACAAAAACACAAATGTAGTCTATTATTTCGGTTCCAGCACAGTACACTTAAACCCACACGAGGTATTACAGTAAAACCTCCATTAACGGCCACCTCTGAAAAACGGTCACCTCTAACAACCGGCCAGTTTTTCATAGAACGGAATGAATCGTATTGAAATAATATTAGATCGAACCTCCGAATACCGTCACCTCTGAAAACCGGCCACGGCCAAGGAAATCCACTCCGATACGGCCACCAAAAGAAGCCGAGACCATTGCAAATTGCGGCATTTAAAAAAATCCTTTGTTTTAGACACCTGTTTTGTTCCCCCCTCTCTCCATTGCCGCTATAATTATAGTGAGGAGCACTTTTTATTTCGTCCAATAGTGTGCTCGCTTTTTTCCTCCCCTCCCCCCTCCACACACTTCTGTGGAGTGGTATTGGAGAAACTCTGTGTACACGTGTATTTATTCTCGCAGTGACGCAAGCCAATTGCGAAAGTAACATAAACAAATTAAAGTACGTTAAATGGAAGTGAGAAACTTCTTTCACTAATTTAAAATATAGTTTGAGAGTTAACTTTGTTTCTTCGTTTATATTTTTGTACTAGTTCACACGCACAATGTGGACAGCGCCGTGCGAAATGGGCGGTCGCCCCGGGCGCGGAAATTTAGGGCGCGCCAAATTTATACTACCAGCATCATTTTTGGGTTTTTACAAGAAAAAGTTGGGGGAGATAAGGCGCCAAATTGACACTTTGCCCCGGGCGCATTTTCTCTTCACACGCCCTTGAATATGGATATTGAATATTTTTTTACATTTTATTTTTTCACAACTGGCAATAATTTTGAGATTGGCAGTGACAACGCATCAAATTTGAAAACCTTTATTTAATACGGTCATGTTGATGCCTTCACCCCCTATCTTTTTTATATGGTTCCTCCCTGTCTACACAGAGAAAAAAAGCGGTAACTATTTCTATCTTCGCCAGCCATTTGTCTCTAGTTTTCTAAATCGAACATGAGTAAAATTTATAAAAAGAAATTTTTATCACTCAGTGAAAAATTGAAGGTTATTGATGATAGTAAGATGGGCATTAGAGCACGGAAATTAGCAGAAAAATATGGATGCGGAAGAACGCAAATAAATGAAATTTTGAAGAATAAAGAGGTGCACATTGAGAAACATCTTAGAGGCGAAAGCCTAGAAAACAACGTCAAATGTCGCAAAAATGGGAATGAAGTATTTAATGAAATGCTATTAGAATAGTTTAGAAATTGCAGATCTGAAAATTTACCGATTTCAGGACCCATTTTTCAAAAAAAGAACATTGAAAATTGACAAAGAACTTGGTATTAATGATTCCAAAGCTTCTAACGGCTGGTTAGAAAATTTTCGCTTGAATTATATTTTTTTGAAGTATTTTATTGAATTAAATAGTTTTTGTTATTTTTCTAATCAGTTGAAGCAAAACCTCCATATACCGGTCACCTCTAACAAGCGGCCATTTTTACACAGTCCCATCGCTGGCCGCTCTTCGGAGGTTTTACTGTATATACACTAGGGTGGGCCGAAAAAAACTTTTTTTCGATTTTCGATTATGGCGGGTGCGGAAAAGTGGTCACTGGTGGCACTCAGTTCATACAAAAAATTTGAGAATTTTTGGACATTTCCTTACCCTGCCGCAAACGGCTTGAAGTTTTGCAAAAATGTTCATTTTTGAACTTTTTCGAAAAAAATTTAAAAATGTTAAATTAAATTTATTTTGGTTGTATTTACTTGAAAAGGCATATTTAATGTACCAAATGTTTAAATAATATCTGATCATGCATTATTTAATATCTATGTGTATTATAACTTAGGCTATTTTTATAGCTTTTTCGCGTATAATAGGCAAAAGTTGTATTTGTTTGAATCGATCGTTAGTTTCTATATTATTTATGTCCCTTGGTCTTCTTTATATTTTTTCTATGTATCAAACGTCATATATTTGGGGAAAAGACAGCAGTATACTTCAAAAACAAATCTGGAAGGTGAGAAAGTGGTGAAGCAGGACTCTAAGAGAGCGCAATGACTCGGCGTAATACTCAGGGAGTGAAGGACGAAATAGCTAAGAGCCAAAATGCGATAAAGGATTCTTATTATTTATCCTTGCTCAGTAACCTGCGACATCTGTTCAGTGTTAACGTGAAACATTTTTGTAGTGATTATACAGTGCTTTTTGGGTCGTTTAATGTGCCATTATAGTGTTTTGTGCGTTTTATTACAACGAGCTTAGAAATGGCTAGTATAAAGGGCCATGGCAATGCAAAGACACGCAATAGCGTGAAAAGTAACTTTTGGGGGCGTCATGCATATTGAAAGAATTGCAATTGCCAACTTATGCTGATAATCATGATCCACTACTACTGGTTGCTTCACCATGTAGAAGTTGTGACTGCAGAGGATACGAATCTCTTCATCGATAAAAACAAAGTCAGAAGAGAGAAATAGAAACTTGGAAAGAAGATACAGGCAGAAGAAGTTATTGAAAGAAGGAAAATTAAAAGCATAGTTTTTGATGGTAGAAAGGATAAAAGTATATTAAGAGGAAGAAAAATAACAAGCGGCACCATCGAGAGAAAGGCGAGGAACACATCACCGCGTTCCGGTCACCGAAAAGAAATAGCAAAATCATTATACAATCTTCCAAGTCACCACAAGTTAGACTTTTCTGAACTGACGAGGTATCAAGATAACGGAACGAAGTATCAAGTGACCCGAGTATTCCTAACCAGGTTCAAACAACACGGTGATGTGTTCCTCGCCTTTCTCTCGACGGTGCCGCTTGTTATTTTTCTTCCTCTTAATATACTTTTATCCTTTCTACCATCAAAAAGTATGCTTTTAATTTTCCTTCTTTCAATAACTTCTGCCTGTATCTTCTTTCCAAGTTTTTATTTCTCTCTTCTGACTTTGTTTTTATCGATGACGAGATTCGTATCCTCTGCTGTCACATCTTCTACATGGTGAAGCAACCAGTAGTAGTGGCGCATGATTATCAGCATAAGTTGGCAATTGCAATTCTTTCAATATGCATGATGCCCCCAAAAAGTTACTTTTCACGGTATCGCGTGTCTTTGCATTGTCATGGCCCTTTATACTAGACATTTCTAAGCTCGTCGTAATAAAACGCACAAAACACTATAATGGCACATTAAACGACCCAAAAAGCACTGTATAATCACTACAAAAGGGTTTCACGTTAACACTGAACAAATGTCGCAGATAACTGAGCAAGGATAAATAATAAGAATCCTTTATCACATTTTGGCTCTCAACTATTTCGTCCTTCACTCCCTGAGTATTACGACGCGACATTGAGCTCGCTTAGAGTCCTGCTTCACCACTTTCTCACCTTCCAGATTTGTTTTTGAAGTATACTGCTGCCTTTTCCCCAAATATATGATGTTTGAAACATAGAAAAAATATAAAGAAGTCCAAGGGACATAAATAATATAGAAACTAACGATCGATTCAAACAAATACAACTTTTGCCTGTTATACGCGAAAAAGCTATAAAAATAGCCTAAGTTATAATACACATAGATATTGAATAATGTATAATCAGATATTATTTAAACATTTGGTACATTAAATATGCCTTTTCAAGTAAATACAACCAAAATAAATTTAATTTAACATTTTTTAATGTTTTTCGAAAAAAGTTCAAAAATGAACATTTTTGCAAAATTTCAAGCCGTTTGCGGCAGGGTAAGGAAATGTCAAAAAAATCTCAAATTTTTTGTATGAACTGAGTGCCACCAGTGGCCACTTTTCCGCACCCGCCATAATCGAAAATCGAAAAAAAGTTTTTTTCGGCCCACCCTAATATACACTCTTCCATCCTCCAAATATTTTCCAAAGTCACACAAGCACGTTTCTTCCTCAATTTGATAAAAAAATCACTTTAAATAGTATTTTGGAATTGAACGATTATTCATCTTCACTAAAATCAAACTAAACAAAAAAATGCTGTAAAAATTGCAAAAATACCTTTATTAGGATCTGCGTACGTTTTATAGTACAAACGGCGAAAGTTTCAAAATCATTCTTGTTAGAAATAGATTCGCATAAAAAAAATAATAACTTGGTAAATAATGTCACGGGACTACATGCATAAGACAACCTATGCAAACATAAAATAAGATGAAAACTGATATTTGTGAGCGTGAATTAACTTCTATTATTACTATTAGATATCCAAGGTATCTCTTTTCAAATTTTAGGAAACTCAAGGAGCACTGAATCATTGGAAATACTCTTGTTGCGTAAAAGTTACTCTATCATACGTGCCAACCTCCGGCTTTTTATAAATCAAAGAAACATACTTTGAACCAGAAGTTTATTTAGGGAACGATATCCAGTAGATTGTAAGTTAGAACAAGATACATTTAATTAAAACAATTTTCCGGTTCAAAGTACGTTTACTTGATATACAAGAAGCCGGAAGTTGGCAAGTATGCTCTATTGATACCCGGATAATGGTACATAAAATTTTGAAGGATAAATTATTCTGCTATTCTTAAAAAAAAATCTGTTTAATTAAATTAATATTTAAAATAATTAACTTTATAGAATGAAAGTGAAAATCTATTTCAAATCTCCTTCTTTACATACTAAAACCTGATTGAGTTAAATAAAAAAAAGTCAGATTTTTATAGAGTGTAACGTACTGTTAGGGGAAGATAGTGTACCTCGAACCTATTTTAACTTTTTAATTGTTAATTTTTTAAAAAATTGCCAAAATTAAAAAAAGAAATTTTTTTTAATCTTTATGATGTTATATTCTACATATATTTGTCTTAAATTTTTATATAAATAATTTCCATAAAAAATTTTGAATTAAAAATAAAATTAAACTATTTCCGAGGTACACCGCTAGTGGTGTACCTTTTAGCAAATAAAATCAAAAATTTTTAGTCTAGAAGCTATATATATATAAATTTTTTATACATTTCATTGTTTATTAGGTTTAAGAAATAAGAAAGTCTAAACAGACATAAAACTTCAGAAAATAACACTTACTATATCACAAAAGACATTAAAACCTATTTATATTAGTAATTATATTTTTTTTGCCAAGATTGTAATTATATATGTTAATTACAGATATTAACTTCTTGAGCTGAGTTTCAGATCCATTAGACAATACCTAGTGTACCTTGTACCCAGTCCAAGATACACCACTTTTATTAGGTTCAAGGTACATTACTTGACACATAAAAACAAAACTACCAATCATGATGTTAAGGTTTGGCCTAACTTTATTTAAAGCACATGGTGTAGTAGCTAGAGCATTGCTTTATTATGCATAATCCTCATTTTAATAAAATTAGATATGGTTTATTATAAAAATAACATAGAAATATCTAAGAAAAATTTACTTTTGAAATGTGAATTTCGTTTTTAAAAAGTTGTACAATTAGTTGATCTTCTAAACAAATGCCAAAAACTTAAATGAGACCTCTAGTGGCAAATATTTAATATATAAATGTTCCTGTTTAATGATCTAAACAATTAAAGTTAGAATTAGCATAGGTCCGAGATACACATATATCCAAGGTACACCACTCTTTTCTACTTCAAATTTTTAAGGGGTCAGGAGTCCATTATACACCTGTCGGTCGAAATCATCGCAGGAAGAATTGAAAATTTGTTTTCAGTGTAAATAAGCCGAAAATCAGAAAAGGTAAGGAAAAATTGAAGCTGAAATGTAATTTTCGCGCCTGTTTTCAAACAGTGGTCACCCAGATATTATTCGAATATGCGGGAAGGTTCGAGAAAAGTATTCGATTTAAGCGGGGGAAATAACATAAAACCATTGGCGAAAAATTCGATTCCGGAGAGTTCTATTCGAATAAGCGGAGCATTCGATTATCCGTTACCCGATTAAGTAAGGAGGACTGTACGACTTTGCATTAAAAATATAAAAATGCTTTAAATCCAAATTTATCTAAGTTCAGGGTAAATGTTGAAAATATGATGTATAAGTAGGCACTTTATTAGTTTTCATTCTGTGAAATCTTGCGCTTCATCTGTTATGCCACTTTTCTACTCATTACATTTCTGACAATTTGGAGCCCCTTGTAAATGCTAATTCTGCATCTTGAAATTTTTTAAATGCATGAATCGAAAGGCCATACTTATTTATTACCTCCTAATAAAAATTGAGTCTTAATATATTTTGTGATATTAAGTATTACAAATGGTCTTTTTAATTTTTTTCTAAAGTTAAAAGTACTGATACATCTTAAACAATAATTCATTTTTTAAATCACGTTCATTATCTTATTTATAATAGGTTCATAATAAAATTCAGACAACAAAGACGTTCTTTGCATAATTATTTTTTTTCTCTATCACTATATTTTGTAGAAACAGTTTTAAAGGGCTATAAATTTCTGTGTCATCAACTTTTTATTTTTCACAAAATTGCAACAAAATTCTGGCAACACTTTTTTTGTTGGGCTTCAATTTGTACGGAGTGGTAATTATTTTCCGTTACCAAATCATTATCGTAGATCCATAAAACTTTGCCTCTTAAATTAGAAAAATAGACAAATCTAAACAGAAGCTGTTTGTATTAGGCATGTAAACCTGGAATGTTTTCATGGCTCCCTCCAGATGTATCATAAAAACACAGTAAATGAAATACCGAGCCATAAAGCAATGTTATTTTGGAGCAGGACGAGTGCGTTCAAAAAGAATATAAAATGGTGGGATGATTAGATTTTAGACAAATTTTTAAATTGTTGATAATTTTCCTGAAGTTAAATGATCTATCTTTGATTCTTTTAGAAGAAGGCTTCTGCAATTTATTTTTTTTTAATTAAACTACACAAATTCTGTTTTCGAAGTCCAAATTAGAACACAATTTGAACTAAATTGAATATAGGCGCTTAAAATCTTATAAGACTGCACAAGCTTTTTTTTTAAAGTTTGGACTTAAAAAATATTTAAAACAGTTATATTGCTAAGCTTTTGAGTAATCTTTGTACACTGTTAAGAAGTTTTATGATAGGAATAGAACATAAGTTAAACGATATATTGTAACTTTATTTATGATTTAAATGAACCACAAAATAGTAAAATCCTTTAATACAGTTTATTTTAGAATTATTATATTTGCTAAAGTATAAAAAAAAATTGGTCTGTTAAAAACTCAGTCTTTTATTTAAGGTTTTACAGTATTAATTTGTAGATAATGTTAGAGGGATATGAAATATAGAAAAATCTCTCCTTGAAAAACTAACAATGGAAGTCTCATAAAAATTTTGCTTGTGAATAATAAATTTGAAAAAAAAGCAAATTTTTCATATTTGGGTTTTTATAATTATAGAGTATAATTAACTATCTGAGTAATGTAGAACGTTATATTATAGACTAAATGTAATTTATAAAATATTATGTAATTAACTATTCAATTCCCATCGAAATTCAATGAGAAGAATCATTTAAAAATAATAATATTTCATAGCGCTAAAGATGTTTTTAATGAAAAATGGACCATCAACAAATAAATATAAATTAATGCTTGCCTTCTTTTATTGGGGACATTTTTTTTTCTTGTGCTAAACAAGTTTTAATTTTTATTTATTGGAAATCAGTAGGCAATGTAAAGTGAAAAAAATATTTAAAATAAGATCGTAAAAGTTAAAAAATTTCTAAGTCTTTAAGTTAAGCATTAGGTTGATAATGAGGGTAAACTTGAAAAGGACATATGTAACTGTCAAAATATTTTGTCAAAATAACTTTTCCTTTTTTGTCTTTTAACGGTTTATGTACCGAAAAGTGAACAGCTCCATTATTGTGATTCCCTAAGTTATTGTGAATTATTGCACTGTTACTGTCGTGTATTAACTTTAACCTTTGTGATTAACACGTTGAGTGCCACGTCAGTCACATTGACATTGATTGACTTTGAAATTTCCGTTTGGGCCGTGTCACTCACCGATGACTGACAGTCTAAAATATGATATAAAATTAAAAAAATGTATCGTTTTAAGTAATTACTAAAAGTTTATTTTAAATTTACTTTTTTTTGCATAGTACATGATTATACGTTCCTAATAATTACTTAAAACAATATATTTTTCTTAGTTTCATATAATATTTTATACTGTCAGTCACCAGTTACTGGCGCAGCCTCAACACAAAGTTCAGAGTCAGTCACCGTGGCATTCAACCTGTTAATATGAGCAAATACAGGTAGTTCCGTTAGTTGAAAATGAATGGAAGAACTATTTTATTAATATACATTTGTTTCCTGCATTATTTCATATTTTATGCTGCTAACTTTTCCTATACACATATTTAGTACACGACCTATATATGTGAGCAAAATACGCTTACGTTCTATGAAGAGTTTTTGCAGCTATAATCTGTGTGTTAAAGTAAAGGATATTTTCAATGAGCATGCAAATCGAAATGAAATAATAAAACTAATATTACACATTTTCAATTATTATAATCCTTTTTATCTTGAGAATTTGAAGTATTTTATGAGTATCTTGACAAAACAAAAGAATTTACTGATCGTTACAAACCATTCTAAGAAATTTATTTCAATCTCTGGATAAATAAATTTAGCATATCAATAGAAGATAAAAATGAGGAGGAACGTACTAGATTATTTCATAAAAAGATCCTAGTATTTTTTCTTTAAGTTAAAGTATTCTTATCGTTGTTTTGTGATTTTTGAGAATGATTCAAAATTAAAATAAATTCATTATTTTAAATATATTATTAAACATTATTTTGTTGTTACAATGCATTTTTTTTATATTCTAGGTAAGTTACTTCACAATCTATTTAGAAGCATATGAAAAAGGGTAAATTTATTATATTTATATTTAATATTTATTATTGTAAAAATATTGCAAAACATTATTATAAATAATTATTATCTCTAGTGAAATATGCATTATGAATTTAAATTACTCATTGTATTATCCACCCAATTATCCTTTATACAATTTTGACTACAATTCTTTTAGGTATTCTCTTTTCACAGGATTTGTTTCGATTTAATGCTATAATTAAAACTCCAAAAACTTTATGTTTTATATTTCCTCAAGATTATCTATTTTTGTATCACACATCTATAAGGTTAATGTAAAGTCTTCTTTAAATTAAAAATGACATTTATTACAAACTGAAAATGAAAGAAAACTTAATTGCTTGTGCTTAGTTATAAATTACAAACCTAAAGAATGTAATAAAAAATTATACTCGTATAGCTTGTGCCTTAAAAGTGCACTAACAGTTCTAGTTCTAATGATAAAAATATAACAACCAAACACAACGAACAAATAAGATCTTATTATGTGTATTTCTGATTATGTTATTTTGGATTGAGACTGCACAATTATTACAAGATATATGTGCTGCAGGCAGCACAAAAATTAAAACTATAACTGGAAATTTAATACAGTTCACTGTATTAATGTCGCTAAATCACCAGATTATAAATCAATATTACATATTTCTATGGACAAAATGTATATAGGCTGTTCAATCAAAACCATTAAAACGCTTCATAGCCAGATACCTTGCTTGGAATATGTTAAAAAATTTCCAAAGGTCCAGTAACGCATATTCTTTAGGAGAAGAAAAGAGAAAAAACAGTTTGACGTCACATCCTCTGCAAAGAGAAAAATAAATAATCATCATTGGGAAAAAAAATGAACATCCATAATATCATTACATTGCCAAAAGTGCATTTTGCAATTTACGCAATACGGATTACATCATCACCAGGAGAATATCACCATTACTTGGAACTTGGAAGCATAAATTATCGCAATACCTTGGGCTTCAGGTTGCTCACATACAGTAAAAGAAATGGTAGTTATTAAATGCAAATGTTTAAATAGGATTCAAGCAATGGTTTGACGTCGTTCCACGGCGTGCGCATGCATGCCTTAATATACGTGGTGGATACCTTGTGCATCGTCGTCTACAAATACCAATGTTCATGTGTCTAATAAAAATTTTCTCTTGTACCGGGCAAACTTTATCTTCGCATTTTTTCTCAAAAACTGTAGACGTATCGTTTTCGTGGCATTTTTTATGTACTCCAATTGAGGAATCTGCTTGTGTAGTGCTTAACCCTTTGAGGGGCAAAGCACTTGTATTCATGAAATACTGAAATGAACGAATGCCAACAGAACATAAAAACAAATTTATTTCAAAATAGATAAATGTTTACCTTTACGTACTTGATAAAATTAAAATTGCCATTTCAAAATTCCGGTGTCAATGTGGCATTTTACAATTAAAATTAAGTGGTATATATTTTATACCACCGCACTTCAAGGGGTTAAACGGTCTTGATAGGATTTCTTATATTTCTACTTCGTTGTTTAACAGCAATCTAAAAAAAGGTATTTACAGCATAAAAAAAGAAATTTAATTTGCATTTTGTTTATTTAAATATATCTAATACTTACAAAATATAAACGATTAGCTAAATAAATTTAACCCTTAAATGCATAGGGTAGAACGCGTTCCAAAAAATGCGCAAATCAAAGAATTAGAATTCGTACCAGGAAAATCTAAATAGTAATTTTTTCTTTATTTAATTACGAATGGTCTGTCATTAAGTAAAGTGAAAATTGCTCTTTTAAAGTTCTGGTGAGAATACGGAATATGTGAATAAAACCCCCAATAAATCGGGAACACTTATGTTATTGAAAATGATACAATATGCATTTAAGGGTTAACACGGTGAATAACGAGATCTCCAATAGCTGAAAATCATATAAATGCACAACTGGAATATAAAAGAAATCCAACAAAACTTAAAATAATGACGTAAGCAATATGGGATACATAGATTTTATTTATGGTTACTTTATGTCTTTATATGTTAGAAGAAGAATTCATCTATTTATGAAACTTTTATAGATTTTTGAAAATAGAAAAAGAAGTCGATTTTTTAAGTTTGATATATTGAATAGTAAAAATACTTGAAGATATTTTCAGATGTTATGAATCGGGTCGGTACCGTAAAATGGGGTGAATCGGAACACTTTTCAACTTTAACGTTAAAAAAAGCAACAAACGATTTTTTATTTTTTTTATTTTTCTACTAGAAACTTCGGTCTTGTTTTGTTCTTTACTTTTTAAGCAAAAACGAAACATTTTTACTGTTTATATATATATATTATTTAATTTTTTAATGGTGTTCCGATTCACCCCGCAGATAGGGGTGAATCGGAACAAATGTTATAAATTTCAATTATTTCGATTCACACTTTAATAGGATTAATAAAAACAGATAATAATGAAAAGGGAGGAATAGGAACACGTAGTTACTGTAAATCAAGTCTTTATTTTATATTCAAGTAAAGATATACTTTTTTAAAAATTAGAAAACAACTTTGAAATCAATATAAATTAAAATTTCTTTTAAGAAATTATACTCGAATTGCAGAAGTAGAATTTAATACAAATTCAGACCTGTTCTGTGTTATCCTTTACTAGTAGTGATTGGGTAAGTGAAAATATTGAGTAGCCCCAATCGCTGCATGTATTAATACTATCTTCTAATACGCCCTCATTCCCAGCTCTTAGTACTGTTTGCATTCCTCTTTTTTTTTTTATTAGTTTTTTTTTAGATGTTTGTGTAATGTTTTCGATGTCAGAGAATAATTTTGTGCAGTTTTTCCAACAAATTTGCAATTTTTAATTTCTTTTATTGTGTGTTCCATGTCTGTTGTATTAGGCGTTGACTTTTTTGTTTAACCAAGTAATTTCTTGGTACCTTCAAACTCTTCAAGTAATTAGAACAAACAAAATATTGTTATAATACATATTCACACATATGTTTTCATATATTACATGAAACTATTACAGTATAGAAAAATAAACCATGAGAGAAAACGTGTTCCGATTCACCCCGTAAATCTTAAACCTCTGATGTTACAAGCCATTTTTCATTTTTTCATTATGTAGTTTAGAAATAAGTAGAATTTAATACAGCATATCATTTACAGGACTATCATCAATTAAGAATCCTCTCTCTTAGGTTTAGAATAAGAAAAATACTGTAGTTATATAGAAAGTTTTGAAGACGTTGAAAAAAAGAGGTTTTTGAGGATCCTCTTGAAGTTTTTTTTATATACCCCAGTAGTGGTGCATATATGTCGAAACTGAATTTCCTAACTCTTTATGTTATTACCTTCTTATAAAAAAATTGACAACTAAAAATATCATCACATATATTTATAATGAATTTATTTGTATGACCGAGAAGTTTCGTTCCTATTCACCCCGCTGTTCCCATTCACCCCATTTTACGGTAAACTAAGCACGAATAATTGGGCAAGGTTACTGTATTCAAAACTAAATACTTGATATTAAAAAAAATTGTAAAGTGCGATATTTTGTATTTTTGATCCTCACGAAAAGAATACGATTGAAACAATGTTGATATGCTAAGACTGAAAATTACCGAAAACGAAACTTTATCAACGTAAGATTTCACATTGCAGGACTGACTGTGACTAAAATAATAAAATTCCAAAACTGAACAACCACTAAAATAAAACATCTAATGATGTATGCTCTATTAAAACCGATTTCAGTAACAATAAAACCCTTTGTAAAGCAGAAATTTCATTGAAAATTTTAGCGCAAACAAACAACGGTTCTAATGACGTTTTTTCTCGTACCAAATGGAGCGATATTGATTCAAATTACTTTGAATTATGGGAGAGTTTAATCTCCCAAGTGAATCGTGTGATTTATCTCTCTTTAGCCCTTTTCTTCTCACAGTCAGTGGTTTCAATTTTCTGACATCTGGTACCTGTCACCATCGAGATTTTCTTCACTGGTTTTAACCCTTGATAATGGCTTAGAATTAGCCAAAACGTGCTTGGAGAGTTTTATATAGTTATCTAGGATATTTAATTTTTGGAAACCTTTTAGTGTAGAATTTACCAAAACTTATTTTAGTAATAAATTTGAATCAATCATTTTTATGAATATTTTCAGATTTTATCCATTCCACTAAATGTTTCATTTATATTGTGTGCTAACATTCAAAATTTCATTATCCAAACAGACCAGTCATTTTTGGAACATCCTGAGGTAACAAAATCTTTTTCATTCAAAAGATTAAATGTTATTTAAAATTTATTGTTTATTATTGTTTATATAGTTTACCAAAACATGTAATGTTTGAGGCTACCCGATCATTCAATAGATAATTTTACATTAAAGCGAATATAAAATACAAAACAAATTCTTTAAAGCTGTAGGAAAACTATAGGTCTTAAACAATGTTCGATGCATGTATTGTTTTTTTCTTAGCATATTTACATCTACATAGAGATAGCAATGCTCTACATTTTGTATACTTTTTTGCATCGAAAAATATAATTTTATTTAACGCATAAATTCTGCGATAAAACATTGTTTTCAATACGAAATCACTGGTATTGAAAAATCAGGAGGATTGGCAGCTCTGTTTACATATTCAATAAATAACAATACATTCAGTTACGGATTGCGATATATACTGGGATTGGGGAATACTTGTTTGCGCAGATATACTCTATGAATTTAATTTTATGAAATGAAAGTTGATGCATTTAAACTAAACGCGAATTCTGCTCAGATGTTGTATATGGAATAAAAGACCCGATGTGTAAATTTTCTAATTTTAAGTTTTACTTTGGTTTTGCTAAATTAGTGAGAAAACCAAATTTAGCATAGCAAATCATCAGAACATTTAAAGTTTGAATACTTTCAAAAACAGAAAGTTTGAGAACAAAATAAATTATTTCTCATAGTTGGCAAGATTTGAAGATTTTGTTTACCACTATTTTGCGAAACTATTTTTCACTAGTACGATCAAACAAAACTGTAGAAAATCTCAGATTAAATTTTTAGAGAAATTCTCAAAGAATTTTGGTATTTATAATTCATATCCTTTGACACCTGAAATTATACATTGAGTTAGAAATAACTCAATCTGTTATTACAAACTGTTATAACAATAACTGTTAATTTTTTTCTCTTATTCACTTTACATACATTTTTATACATTGAGGCAATAATTAGTCCAGAAGTTAAACTATTATATGTTTCTTAAAACGAAGACAGACTTCATTAAGTTTCTCTTTGTGCATGGTTGAAGAGAAAATATTTGCATATATTACGATGCATTCAATATTTATGAATTTAAAGAAATAGTTGTGTTTTTAAGGATGGAGATATATCTATATATGAGGTATATTAAGCTTGAATCCCAAGGGATCGTCCGATAGCTTCAGTGACCCGAGAACTACTCATTCCACTTTTTGATGTCTTTAATAAATTTCCCTTTTAAATTTGTCTGGTTTCATTTTTTATCAATCTCGCTTATGCTAGTCGCGACACTTGGGTCGTAGGTAGGGATGTCGAATGGATACGCGAACGCCCGGGCTCCATCAGCGGTCCCTATTTGATCTTCA
Organism: Maratus speculifer; assembly: GCA_964019185.1. NCBI lineage: Eukaryota > Metazoa > Arthropoda > Arachnida > Araneae > Salticidae > Maratus > Maratus speculifer. Next base: position 344,613,375 of record OZ025292.1, read on the forward strand.
GCTTTTATTCCAAATGTCTTGAAGGAAGTCAGAAGAAAGATAAAAAGATCAAACCCATACTTCTGGGTAAGTTTAACAGCAAGATTCAGAAGTTAAAGACACTGAAAGGCGAGTAGGTACAGACTTAGAATCTTAGAACTATCGGACGGCCGTGGGGATTCGAGCTTAATGTTCGCCTTCGAATGTTTGATTGATAAATTTTAGGCTTTTTTGCTTACACATGAAGCCAATAATTCATCCAGCATTCCAATTTCGAAAAATGAAGTCATAAGTTGGTTTTATTAAGTTTGTATTTGTGAACGATTGTAGCGTATAGAGATATTTGTGGAGATTACGAATTGTACGTATGTTAAACAATAAGAATAAAAAACAGTAATGAGGTAGAATTTGTAATCACGAAGATTATTTATATATATCTTTAAAAGTTATTTCAGGATTGAATGTTGATGCATTTCAAGTCAAAACTAGTTAGGCCTGGATGAAAGAGAAACACAACATCTGGAATTATAAATTTTGTAACGTGCGATATTTTAATTTTGTAGCAGTTTAATTAAAAAAATATACTGAACAAAACGAGAAACAGAACACTCAATACAATATCAATGTGTAGATATTGTATTAATACAGAAAACTTGGAAACTTGATAAATTCAATAGACTTAAACAATAGGTCATAAGTAAACTTAGACTAACGAATTTTATGTGTTTATATACTCCTATATATAAGACTAAATTTTCTTCCCGTTCAGAAACTTTTAAATCCCTTTAAAAATGCAATAAATATTACTTTTATTAATCTTGTTATAATAAATGACTGAAGAGCGAAGTTATTTACAGGCGTTATTAATAGACTAGCGAGCTACGCCCGCTAGCTTGGGCCACTTTTTCCAAACGAACCTCGGTATTAAGCAGTATATAATAAGCAAAAAAATTCATTAAATAAGCAAGTCTTGGTGTTCGAATCCTCAAGCACAAAAAAAGTAAATTAAAGAGCCATGGTCCCGTTAAAAATATGTGATTTCGCACTGTGGGCCACGTGAACTTGAAAAAAAAAAGATTGTGGATCGGAACTATGGTCGCTTCGCGCCCATAGTCCCGTTAAAAATATTTGGTTTTGCACGGTGGTCACTACGCGCCCTTAAGACATTTTTCCGTATTTTTTAGTTCATCAGAAGCAGATTTTTACGCAGATTCTGAATATGTAATCAGTTTTTTCTACTTTAAAAACTGTCTGCATGATGGTTTAAGAAAAAACGCGCAAAAAAACGCAATTAGCGCCGGTAGAAAAAGCGGTTTTCGGCTGTTTCTTCTTTTAGCCAAAGGGGAAAAGTTCAGGTTCTTCACCGCAAGGTAGCGCAGTGTTCTGCCTCGGAGCTCCGTTTGAGCGCCGTTTGGGATTTGAGACATTTTTCGTTCCGATTCCCAAGGGGTTTTTAATTTATAACTTTTTTAATTTTGGTCCCACGGTCTCGAAAATGCCCGAAATGACTTCCCCGGAATATTTCCAATCGAAAGACACCTCTCGCGACTTCCAACCCGCCCGCGTTGCGAACTGTAATCGGCTTCAAGCAGACAGACAGACAGAGGCGCACGGATTTTATTAGTATAGATAGACTAGCGAGCTACGCCCGCTAGCTGGGCCACTTTTTCCAAACGAACCTCGGTATTAAGCAGTATATAATAAGCAAAAAAATTCATTAAATAAGCAAGTCTTGGTGTTCGAATCCTCAAGCACAAAAAAGTAAATTAAAGAGCCATGGTCCCGTTAAAAATATGTGATTTCGCACTGTGGGCCACGTGCACTTGAAAAAAAAAGATTGTGGATCGGAACTATGGTCGCTTCCTGCCCATAGTCCCGTTAAAAATATTTGGTTTTGCACGGTGGGCACTACGCGCCCTTAAGACATTTTTCCGTATTTTTTAGTTCATCAGAAGCAGATTTTTACGCAGATTCTGAATATGTAATCAGTTTTTTTCTACTTTAAAAACTGTCTGCATGATGGTTTAAGAAAAAACGCGCAAAAAAAACGCAATTAGCGCCGGTAGAAAAAGCGGTTTTCGGCTGTTTCTTCTTTTAGTTAAAGGGGAAAAGTTCAGGTTCTTCACCGCAAGGTAGCGCAGTGTTCTGTCTCAGAGCTCCGTTTGAGCGCCGTTTGGGATTTGAGACATTTTTCGTTCCGATTCCCAAGGGATTTTTAATTCATAACTTTTTCAATTTTGGTCCCACGGTCTCGAAAATGCCCGAAATGACTTCCCCGGAATATTTCCAACGAAAGACACCTCTAGCGACTTCCAACTCGCCCGCGTTGCGAACTGTAATCGGCTTCAAGCAGACAGACAGACAGACAGAGGCGCACGGATTTTATTAGTATACACTATTTATTAATTTAAAGAATGAGTAATAAGGCATGTTTTGTAAGAGCGTGATATTTCTACGTATATATATATGTATATAAACTTTTTGAATATTATGTCGAAGAATGAATACTGGTGCTCTTGAGTTTTACATACGAAGTTAAATACAGATTTTACACTTATGCTGCTATAGAAAGAAATACCTAATTACAGAAGTTTCTAATGTGTAATGTTTTATATTTTGCAGTAGATTAATTTATGTACTAAGTTGATCATAGCGAATAACCAGTCATTGAATATGTAATATTGTACGAATGCATAAAATTGAATAACATTAAATAGCATGTGATAAATAATGGGATACTTATATTATTTTCTTGCTATCAAACTTTTATGCGCTTTAGATAACGAAAAGAAAAGTTCGCTTTATTAAGATGGGCATATCGGATACTTAAAGCTCTCGAAAATATTTGTAGTTCTTATGAATCGACGCGCTACTCATTAATTTAAAGAAACAGTACTGACTGAGACGTGCTTTGTAAAACTTTGATAAAAGTTGCATTCAGAAAGAGATACGAAATATTCTTTGAATATTCCATAAGAAGTGAATGTTGATATATTTAAACTAATACAAATTTTGAAAGGCTGGTAAGTAGAGAATTAAGAATCCATCATTACAAATTTCTAATATTTACGGAACATAAGTTTAAAAGAGATTAATTAGCAAGTACTAAGCTAAGGATACCAAACAGTTTGAACACTGCAAGTGGATATATATTGTACGCAGAATAATTGCAAAACAAAAAGATTCAAATTGTAAATAAAAAAAATATTGCCCAGTTAAACTGATGGCATTGAGCTCACAGGCTACGCATACTAATTGTACATTACAGCCTTGTATTTTCGTTAATTCCGTTCGAAAAAAAATTAAGAAGGGGAATCAGCTCTCCCCTTTCTCCTTTTTTATACTTAATCATTGAACTTCCTAAACTATCAAGTACATGCTTTATCATATTAAAAAACCTATATCCAAAATTCAGAGCAAATCGGATAATTCTTAATAAAAACCCATTTAGCAGTTATATAAATTAAGAGGAGTTATTTCCCTCTTTTATACTTAACCATTAAACTTCCAAAACTATCCAGAGATTTGAACGAAATCTGACAATTCTGTTTGAAAAATCCATTTATACAAGTTAAGGGGAAGGGCATTAGAACTCCCGTTCCCCCTGTTTATTCTTATTCAATGAACACCTAATAACAGCCACGGACTCGCCTCATCAGAATGATCCTATATCTAAATGTTGAACGAAAACTGTTAATTCTGCATGAAAATCCCGTTTATATGTATTAAGGGGAGGGGCATGAGCCCCCCGTTCCCCCTGTTTATACTTATTCAATGAACACCTAATAACAGCCACGGTATCGCCTCATCCGAATGATCCTATATCTAAATTTTGAACGAAAACTGTTAATTCTGCATGAAAATCCCGTTTATATCAATTAAGGAGGGGCATGAGCCCCCCGTTCCCTCTGTTTATACTTATTCAATGAACACATAATAACAGTCATGGAATCGCCTCATTAGAATGATCCTATATCTAAATTTTGGACAAAAACTATTAATTTTTCATGAAAAACCAGTTTATATCAATTAAGGGGAGGGGCATGAGCCCCCCGTTCCCCCCGTTTATACTTATTCAATGAACACCTAATAACAGCCACGGTATCGCCTCATCCGAATGATCCTATATCTAAATTTTGAACGAAAACTGTTAATTCTGCAGGAAAATCCCGTTTATATCAATTACGTGGGGGAGGGCATGAACCCCCCGTTCCCCCTGTTTATACTTATTCAATGAACACATAATAACAGTCACGGAATCGCCTCATCAGAATGATCCTATATCTAAATTTTGGACAAAAACTGTTAATTCTGCATGAAAAACCCATTTATATCCATTAAGGGGAGGGGCATGAGCCCCCCGTTCCCCCTGTTTATACTTATTCAATGAACACCTAATAACAGCCACGGTATCGCCTCATCCGAATGATCCTATATCTAAATTTTGAACGAAAACTGTTAATTCTGCATGAAAATCCCGTTTATATCAATTAAGGGGGGGGGGGCATGAGCCCCCCGTTCCCCCTGTTTATACTTATTCAATGAACACATAATAACAGTCACGGAATCACCTCATCAGAATGATCCTATGTCTAAATTTTGGACAAAAACTTAATTCTGCATGAAAAACCCATTTATATCCATTAAGGGGAGGGGCATGAGCCCCCCGTTCCCCCTCTTATACATATCGAATGAACTCCAAAAACTAATCAGGGAAGCGCCTTATCAGGATATACCTATATACAAAATTTCAAATGGATCCGATATTTTTATCATGAGTTATCGCGTTACGCACGAACATACGAACGTACATACAGAACGGACGGGCACATAAGCTCTCAGGCTATGATAGCCTGTGAACTAAAAAGTGATAAAAACATTTAATGTAAACATTGCATGTTTTCTTCATTAACAATCTTTTTAGATTAGAGGAAAAATGTTTATGAAAGGGAAAATAAGATAATAGTTTTATTAGTACTTGCGCACTGAAGAGCTAGATCAAATTTAAATAGTTTCAGCTGCTTTATATCGAATGGGTAATCTTTGAAAACTGTATCAAGAAATATACGTTGATTTTTGATATATAACTAAACGAAATTTTAAGTATTAAAAATTTGTAATGTGTTGTGCAGTGTTAAATTTTTTTTTAGGTGATTATGTAATGAAATATGTTGAGTAAAACGAATAACCGAATATTTCAAAATCCGAGAATTGTTAGGTTAGAATACACAGTAATAATAATCTACATAATAAGATCCGAAGTCATGTGACTGCCATCAACAGTTCCGGCTGACCACTTCACTTTTTATATGCCAGGCAACCGTTTTTATACTTTAATGTTAGCCATGCGCAAGTGACGTGTCGCCAAATATTATTCTATTGCCATCGTTTTATTTATATTATAATACTCCAAGTTATAGTTATGTGACTGACATAAAAAATTACAACCTGATTCCGTTGCATTTCATATGCAAAGTTTCTATTTTGATTTAAAAACAAAATTATTTTTTCGAATAAAAGTACATGAAAGTTGCCATGATAGCAAAGAATTCAGGATACTTATATGTTAACCGGGTGCAAATCTCGCCAATACTTTTTTTACTGTGAAAAGTTAAAAGAATGTTTGAAGTTGAAATTAAATATCATGGTTTGTGGCATTATTGAATATTTTTTATTTTATTTCGCTTCTTTGAAAGAAGAAAGAAGAGAAAGCCATGAATTTTAGATGTTTCAGTTTTAAATGAAAGCGTCGTATTTTCAAATGAAATGAATGAAATGATTATATATTTAATAAAATACAAAAAAAAAATGTGACAGAAACATTATGTAGCGATTTATCACCTGCACCCCACTAGCATTAAAATAAAGGTTTCTTGATTACACTATTAGAATCTTCTGATTTGGCTCTAGTAAATTGAATTGTGAATAAAAGTAACATAATACATAGCTTAGCATGTATTTCAGAAAGACCAAACTGGTCGCCAATAGTCAGTAGTAATAATAATAAAAGTATTTTAATAATTTCCAAAATGAGCCATAAAAATCTTTTGTTGGATGCATTTTGCATCGCGTTCGCTTATACTTTTTTATATGAAAGGAATAATTAGCCTCCAGCGATCGCCCTTTTATAACATTACATAAACGAAGAAAGAATTATTAGGTTTTATTAAAACTGCTTGTTAAAAGATCAAAGAGTCCCTTGCGATATTTACGGACACTTTTTATATACCTATTAAGATAAACCTATTAAGTTTAAGTATAGCATATTTTAAATTAATTAAAATAAGTAATATACATCACTACCCTTTTTTAATGAATTTAAATAATGTAATAAGCTATAATTTATAAGGGTAGAAGATATTTGAATGCAGTTGAATGATATGCGCTTTGAATGTTTTATTATTGAATGAATATCGTTAAGTACACGAATTGTGCATAGCTTATGCATAAGAAACGAAATATAGTTTTAGCAATTTGCAATGTACAGTATTTCACATAACCTCAATATTATAAGTCTGAATATTGCATGTGGGCCCATCAACTGTTCTTTGTCCCTTATCAAGATATTTAACAAATCAAATTTAAATCTGTATTAAATTTAACAATTGTAGGGGAGAGGGGGGCACGTTTGAACATTTTTTTAGAGAATCAATACATTTCCTACTTTATTCGTATTTATTGCGTTTTAAATATTGGATAAAAATACAATGCATTTCTTCATCATATGAACCAGAAATTAAAAGTTTTCCGAATAAAGTATGTTTTGAGAATTTAAATAGTTGAAGGATTGCATAAAAAATGCAATGCATCTCTTCATCATATGAACCAGAAATTAAAAGTTTTCCAATCAAATTAGGTATGTTTTGTGGGTTTATATAGCTGAAGGATTCCTGTTCAAACCTGCCCCATTTAGGGGTACTTTTGAACAAGTAAGAAGCACCTTTGAACAAACGAATAAAATATGAAAATATTAAGTATTTTTATGAAAAACTGTATGTCTTTCAAAAATATAAAATAATGTGAATAAAACACAACTACAATTTATTAAAATAACTAATTTTTTTAATCAAACTTAAATCAATCAAAGTTGCAATGTGATACAGAAATGTGATATCTCATGCTTCTGGAAAATTAAAATATTTTATTTAATCTTTTTATGCAGAAACCTAACATAAAATTCCGTTTTATCCGTTTCGAAAACCAGAAATAATGTATAAGAAAGAATTAGTGAAAGAGTATTGGCTTTGTCAGTCAAACTTGCTAAAGCAAGAATCATTATTGCGGATCCGGGTTTTGCAATCATCCATTAATTGAATGCCATCATAAATTTCGATTGTAAACTTCACTTTAATCAATGTTTTAAAATGTTCCTGGGAGTATCGTGGTCTCTGCTGCACGGTACTAACAGAAAGATTTCTGATTCGAGCAGAAAAATGCTTTGGTTTTATTCCATTAATTTCCAAAAATATGGGAAGGATTCTGATGGTTTCGGAAAATGAATATAGCTTCCAGATATCGGATGGTTTCCGAAGTGTTCCTGTTACAATACCAAAATTTTCCAAAATTTTCTACAGTGTTCCCATCACTGATACATCCAGAGATTGTAATACATGTGTGCAGTATGCGGGATTGTTAACAGTAAAAATCCATGTTTTTTGGCATTTTTTACTTCTTTTCACACACATCTCCTCCAAAAATATATATATTTAGATACATTCCCAACTCTTTGAATCATAGTTCTAAATGTTCAATGGTGCCCCAACTTTTCTGTTCAATCGTGCTTCATCATATAGAGTTCAACATTACAACTTTTACTCATGTCGACTGAAGAGTTTGAATAAAAAAGCTTATAATCTAAAACTAACATCTCTGTTTAACATTGAATAACAAATTAAAACTTTAGAAATACAAGATTGTCATCAAAAATCTTACAACTCTATTTTTTTAAGTTTAGATTCAAGAAGGAAAAAAAATACATACCTTGCTCAGACAGTATTATGCAAACAAAATGGTGCAGCTTTGTATACTTATTGCTTTTAATCAGTAATAATGTACTGTCATATATGTTAAAAAAAGAAATACTTGTAGGAAAATATTTAGAGTATTCAAAGGTGTCCCCCCACCCAGTTTAAACGTGCAACTCTCTCGCTTACTTTTATTCGAAGAATTGATAGATTTTAATTATAGGCTTAACTTTCGAAATTTCTAAATGATTGTTAATATATTTATTTATTCATGATAATGTAGGAGATACAACAAAATTATCTAGTGGATGGTGAGAAATAAAAGATAAGTATAACCTTTAAAATAACGAAAATGTTCTTAGAAATGAAGAAGTACATTGCTGATTAGCTTATCTAAAACCCAATCTTTTTATTTAGTAAACAGACCAATAGAAATTTTTATTTAATTGTATTTTCATAAAAAAAACCTTGTTAATTTGTTTTGATTTAAAGAGTAGTTAATTTATTAATGCTTTCGGGGTCTCGATTTTTTTCCATTTTGAAAACAAAATTATTTTTATCTTAACAATTTTAATCTTTGTTATCCAGATAGAATTACTGAAGATAAAAGATTATCGTATTGTTTGAAATCTAACGAATGTACTTATTTTATGTAATATTCAATTAATTTTTATATTATAATAGGCTGAGAAAGAGTTTTTGGAGACATATTATTACTACAATGTTTAACATATATTATTACTTTATACATATATATAACCATTATGTATTATTAAAAAAAACATCTAAAACCGATTATAGAATAACACAATATAACAAACTGAAATTAGACAAGACAGCCAAACGGAACCTGAAATTGTGGAACAAAAAGACTTACGATTAATTTCTGAGGTAGAAATCAGGAAAATGTCCTAATGCATAAATTTTTTTTATTGCAAGATTAATCGAAATCAAAACTTTTAAATAGATCAATGAACTAGGGCATGTAAAACTACATAGAGAATCATCACACATGATTCGATAGGAAAGTAACCTATATTTTAAATTTTAAGAGTGAAATATAAGTATAAAATTAAGGAATTGCGAACGGTGAGAAGTGTGTTAAGTAATTGTTATATTGTTATTGTTATTATTAAATGTGAAAATGTAAATGAAGTCATAAAAAAGACAAAGCCTTATACTCTCGTTTGTATATTTCGAAAGTAACTAAGTAATCGTTAAGACAAAATAATACTCAATGAAAAGACATGTACTATCAATAGTACATCAGACCTAAAAACCTAGAAGAGCATTTGGAAAATAAAAAAAATTACCATTCTCACAGCTTCAACGTTGATTCATACAATTTGTAAGACTTATGTCCAATTTCAACAACCGTATTACACTTTTTTTTATTTTTTTATTTATTTTTTTATTTTTATTGGCTTGATAAATTGTGTCATCACATATTATAAAGAGAATTATTATATTTTTTAATCAAGGAAATTCTTAAATTAAAAAAGAAAGTATTATATAGTGTAAAGTTATTTTGGTTTTTAGTTTTATTCTTACCCTTCCCCCTTTTTCTTAATACATTAAAATCATCTCTTTACTAGAATCCTTATGACATCCCATTTCCATTATCTCAGGCTTCTTAAGCCTGATATTAAAGCCTTAGGCACGTCAGATATAAGGAGATCATAAGCCTAATCCTCTTCTTAATCTTTGCATTCTCAAGTAAAATTATTCTTGAGTAATATGAATAACATTTACAAAAGAATAAAAGATAAAGTATTTTATTCTGTCTAACAAAGTGAAGCTGAAAAAACAAATCATACATGGGATTGAGTTGCGGTTATCTTGACTGACTATATTTTTAACCGACTTCGAAAGAGAAGGTTGTGAATTCGACCTGCATGTATTTCTTGTTAACTCATAACTTCTTTAGATATGAACCAATTTTGATAATTCTTTTTTTGTTTGAAAATATAAGATACTCATGTGGTCCCAGTTTAATTTAATTAAATTCTGATGATTAGAATCTTTTTTAAATAAAAAAATGTGGATTTGATTTAAAAAAAAAGATTTTTCTCAAATTATCTTTCCTTGTTGCAATCGTTTTCAAATCATAAACCATATTAAAACTATGCATTGACGCTCCATTGGCGCTAAATTGTCGCGAAGCTTGATTCTTTTTTTTTTTTTTTTTTTTTTTTTTAAAGTTGGTTAGTATTTTTTTAAAGCATAATTTATGTCTATTTAATTTTTACAAATTTGGTCATGTGTTTCAACTCATAAAGAGTTACATGTTATATTCACACCCTAATGGTTCTTGGCTAGTGCAGAAGTGCAACGGTTCCACATTTGTTCCCTTTATTCCATGCGCACAAAAAATAACATATAATATTAATTATGTTTCATCATAACTGATTATCCTTGCTCCATCAAAATTACATTTTACTGTTTTTATATTCTTGGCAATTTTTTTGTCAAGGCAATTAATATTAAGGCATTTGATTTAAAGATAAACTTTTAATGGATGAAACTACAGTGAGTTTACAAGAATTTTGCAATGGGTATAAAGTTTCCAATTTACTTATTAGAATAATTAAAAAATTATAAAATAAAAACATTAACATATTTTTAGGTGAACCATTAAATTTAAAAACGAGTAGAACGTGGTTACGCAGGATTTAAAAAATCAGGTAACAGGATGGATATACAAAAAATAAATTGCAAAATAACTAAAAAATATAAGATTTTATTTATCATTAAAAGGATTGGGGTGTATTTTGTGAAGGTGGAGGAAATCTCTATACGGAGATAGATGAACATTTTGAATGGTATGTCAAAGAATTAATTTTTATATATTTAAACTAAAGAACAATTTTACATTGCTGATACGTTGGAAAGAATATTGCTTTTGTTAGAGTACTATAATTTTCTAGTAGAAAAAATAAATTAAATTTTGTAATGCATAAAGCTTCAGACTTTTAATTGAAAAAAAAATTAAGTATAAACTTTTAGACTATAAATTGAACTGTTAGATTAAAAAGCTTAGCATAGAATAAAATGCAAATATATAATTTTTTTAATGTATAACATGGGAGTAACAATAAAATATTTTAAAAAGTCGTTTAATGCAGAACAAAAGATAAATATTTCTCAAAACAACACAAAAAACGTTTTGAAATAACGTTGTCTTTATTCATCAGTAGCAAACAAGACGCACCATCACTTTAAGAGCAGGAGCAAGATTTATCTTCTAATATAATGTGCACTGAGAGCTTCTGTATTCAAGAATTGTACTTTCCTTGACAGCACATCTCATTGATCTTTAAGCGAATTATGTTAGTTTTGCATCAGCATTAAAACTGATAGCCCATCTGGTTTATTCAGTTAAAGGAAAGAAAAAAAAAGACGACATTCTGTCGAAATGTGTTGTGCATTACTTATTTTTACAATGTTTTAGGAAGTTTTATCTTATGTTATAAAACAAAAGGATTCTTAGAATAACTAAAAGATGAATAAGTATTAAAAATGAACATACAGATTTGGGTTCGATTCATAATTTTTTTTAAAGAAAAGATTAATTCCGTTCACCTATGAAAAACATGTACAGCACTTTCCAGTGAAATGACGCTTTATTAGGTTTAGAAGAATAAAAGTTTGAACCGTCTATAGATATCCTTCGCAGCTGTAAATCAACTCGGTATCCATTAATTTAAAGAGAGAGTAATGAGATATGTTCTCTAAGGAAGAAGGGTGTTAGCATACTAATGCTAATTCTTTGAACGTTATGTCAGAAGACCAATGTTAATTTATTTCAATTAAAGATGAATTTTGCTCAGATGTTGTATAGGAAACAAAATAGCATTTGTTAAAGAACAAGTATGTTGTTGGGTATAATGTATAAGTTTTAACTATGTATACATCTGCTTATTATACATAATATCATAATGAAAATAATTTACAAAATGCATTAATGAAACGATTGATTATATTTCAAAGCTATTAATCCTAAAATATGTAATTTTTGGCTGTGAAATTAACATCAGTTATCAGTATTAATCAGCGTTTATAAAAAGGTGTTATTAGATATTTTAAATTTGTTTTCGAGGTATTTTTTATCTTAATGATATTTCTCTTATAATAACAAACAAATGGCTCAATTATTGTGGAAAATGCGGAAAGAAAAGAAAAAATATAGAAATCGTTAGATCTCTTTTTTTTCGTGATTTTCAATTTCCTGAGCAGATTAATATTTTTTAACCTCAAACCTAAAGGAAGCACATTGTCCATAGCATCGTTATAACAGACAGAAACATAACGACTTACCTAATCATTTTATTCAAGCTGATTTCCAAAAGTGTAATTGATGTTACCTATTAATTCTTAATATATCCGTCAGTTGTTACAACATGAATAAATACTTGAGGCCATAGTAATGGAATAATAACCCATTCAAATGGAAAAGTATTGCAGCCGGATTACAGAGGATAGCTGTTGCTTTAGTGATAATATTTTTCAATTCTCAATAGCCTTGGAATATTTTTTAAACAATGTTTTTAAAGGATGAGAGGCCTGAATAGTTGTTAGCGGACGTAGCTCACAAAAACTCTTAATATACAAATAAATAAATAAAAAGAAAATGCACAAAGATACATTCAGAAAATTATAAAATATCAAACATTAAAAAAAAAAAAAAAAACTTATGCACCGCTGTCTCACTTTTTTCGTTTTGCTTGTATTGGTTTACATTTCTCAAACTTTATTTGTCATCTATATAGAAATATAAGTCATTGAAAATTGCTGCAAGAGTGTTAACATAATTTTAGAATGCAATGAATATAAAATATTTTGTATAAAACCAAACTATTAACAAAATCATAAAAATATTACAGAAACTGTTGATCGAAACATACTGTTTTTTGTTTTACTTTATTTATATTATTGATCATACTCTGAAGATAATTTTTACAAGTGTTTTGAAAGTCATTTCATTTATTAACACATATATACATATAAATATATATATGTGTGTGTGTTTTTGAGTTGTTTATGTCCTTGTGAGAATCCGTATAAATGTTAATCAGATTCTTTGGCTCAAAATAACAAATACGTATTATTTAATGTTGTATAATACGATGTGAACATGAATCACAATGTAATCCCTCTCCGAGTAATCTTTAATCCTGTATTTAACGATGCCGTCATTCAGAATTTAGATAGAAAAACGATTTTTCTACTACGACAAAAAACATAAAATGAGTTAGCTAAAAATAGTCAGCAGGAAAACTATCATAGCATGGTAATAAAAACATTGCATGTAACCGAAAAAATATATAAAATATTAGTAATAGTTATTAAATATAAAATGTCACAACGTATAAATGGAGCACTAATTTCTACCAACGCTTTCGATTACTGAATATTTTGAAAATACAATTAAGACATAAAAAAGTCTTTTAATTTAATTGTAAGAGTGGATCAAATAGACACCTTTTTTGAAAGTATTGTCATTGAAATACTATTTGTCCAGATTATATCAATGTTAATTTTTATGACTTTTTTTAAACATCTGCGCGCTTTTTGAAACTATTGAAGTTATTTTTTTTAAATTCCTGTACAAAAGAAAAAAATAGGACGTATAAAGAGCCAATTGCAGAAAAAAATGACAATCCCGTTTGATGAAAATCTTTCCCATAAAAATGCTACATTATATGCATTTATTTAACCCGAATTGGTTTTTGCCGGTAAAAAATTAAAACTGCAATCGGTCCCAACTCCCATTTGTTGAAAGGCTAAAAACTCAAAAATTACGCTCACAATTTTTTCCTGATAACAATAAAATATTTGAATATTTTTTAAGCCGAATTATAAATTAATAACTTAATTGTGAGTCATTATTTTCTTCTGCATTTCACAAGTGATATATTACTTTTGATGGACATAGTTTTGCACGAGTTACAACAACAATGGATTTAATTATGCACAAAAATAAGCAGCACAGTAAAAAAAGACAGAGGTTTTTTAATTTGCGAAAATGTACTATAATCACGAATAAAAATATACAATAATTTCTTCCGAGTCACACAAGATTCTGAAAAGCGCTCCTTTATTTAAAAACACCTCACAAAAGAATTTACCTTTGAAATTTAAAGAAGAATTAATAAATATAATTTTTATTAGCTGCTCACAGTTTTCGAATGCGTTTCCGAGTAGCTTTAGCAGTGCATTAATTAGTCCTCTCTACGCAGAAAATCCGCTTTTTTTTTGTATGCTATGAGCTCTCACTAAATAATTTCATGTTCAGCAAGCATGTTTAAGTGAAAAACACGCAACATTAATACCATTAAAATTAATGTTAAAATTCATCTTTTAGCATTTTTCTGTTGCACTGTCATACTCCATACATTATTTTCAATAACAAATTTGTAGATATCAGGCACAAATTTACATTAAAAATATGCTAAAACATTTGAAATGCATTGAAAAAGCACGCGTTTTGTTTGTGTAAAATTTTTTTTAGTGGTTATGCATGCATTTTATTATATCATACCTATAAACGATAAATTCAAAGTTTCTTTTAATTCTCAATTATACATACGCTCCATACTATGACTTCAATAAAAGTATTTGTTTATAAAACTTTCTGTGTTTTTTTTTAATCTGAGACAAAGTTGGCTATTAAATATGTCCTTTCAAAGATATAAAATACCTATGATCTTTTTCCAAAATTCAATAAAAGTATCTCTTTGTAAAACCTTTTGCATTTTACGACCAGAAAAAAAGTTACTTTGCGAGACACAGAATGTCAAAAATAATAATTTTATTTATTTTTTTATTCAAAATTAAACTATCTCTAAAACCTTCTGTGCATCCAAATTACTAAAATGTCAAAAGTTAGGATTTATTTACATATTTTTAGTCATGCGACATTTAAATCGAAAAACTTAAAATTCCTTGAATACATATCTTTGAAACGCAAATAAAAAAATAGAGTTGTATGCGGACTCCATAATGTGAAAATTTCTAAACCATATTAAAAATACTGAGCAATAAATTTCGGCAAAGAAACGCTCTTCGAACTCACTCTTCAAATTCCAAAAACTGATGTTCTCTCATATTTTCGTTCATAACCAAATATGGTCTAATCAATCCCACCAGCGCCAATATTCTTACAATCATTCTGACTCCGGACATTTTATTGGAGGTCTGGAATGCACCTTTAATGAATGAAAATGCTTTAACGGTCGATGTGAAGGTGAAAAAAAAATTGACCTCTTCCCTTGCTTTCCAGTGAAATATTTTCATCTGGCTTGAAGTATTATGGAAAAAAATTAGAGAGGAATATTAGATAAATAAATGACTACATCATAAAGTGCAGACAGACATACAATTTACTTTTTAAATCCAGAAATTAAAATTAGTTTGAAAAACTGAATTTGATATAGGAAAAAAAAGCAAAATTTTATATCCTATCGAAATCACAACAAGACGAAATTTTGTTCATCATATTAAAAATGTACGGTCATAAATTTTAATATCTGATTTGAAGGCCTCGGAGCGAGTCGCTAAACTCGCTTTTCTCGCTATTTTTTTTGCATTTGTCTCTTTTAGTCTATATTTTTCAGATTTAGTCTCTTTTTTCGCTTTTTTTTTTTTTTTTTTTTTTTTTTTTTTTTTTTTTTTTTTTTTTTAATTCCTTACCCATTGATCGATCGCAAGAAAAAGATCGTAACTTTCCTTATTTGATAGTGGGAAAACATCGCGAAATTCAACAATTTGTCGTGAGGAAATATCGGAAAACTTGGTTTATTTGTCGTAAGTTAATCTTGAAATTTGTTAACTATTCGCGGGTAAAAAACGCAAAATTTTTCAGTCTGAAACCGGCGGAAAAATCATGGATTATGTTAATCTGTAGTAGTATGAAACCATGAAATTCCGTGGAAATATAATGAAACTTAGTCACAGAAAAAAATATACCAAATTTGTCTCTCATTTAATGGGGGGAGGGGGATTCTAAATTTTGTCACTCTATCGTGGAAAAATGGTTACATATCGTTCGCGGGCACAAGAATCGCAAAACCTTTCTGTCGAACATTGAAAAGAAAGTGAATTTGGTCAATTTGTGGAAAGATAAAAACGCCATTCGAATAACCATTCGAGGGGTAAAAAAAAATCATAAACTTCGTCATTCGGTCGCGGGAAGAATATCACGATTTTGTCATTTTCGCGAGAAAAATAACGCGTATAATCCGTCAATCGGTGACAGAAACATATTGCAAAATTTGTCAGGCGATCTTGTGAAAAACAATTGAGAAATTCGTCAGTGCATTGCAGGAAGAAATCTCAAAATTCTTCGTTCGGTCGTTATATATACGGGAATCACTTTTTCGACAAACGGCAGATTTTCACGTTTTTTAATATATATATATATAGCGATATTCATAGATGCCAACTTGTACAGTTTGCCCGTACAATGTACGGATTTTGTTCGAAGTGTACGGTTGTACTAATGAGCAATACGATTGTACGATTTTACGTTCGAAAAAAGTAATCGCAGAGAAATGCAACTTTCGTGAAAGGATCGTCTAAAAAGTGCACATTTCGTGGAAAAACGACGCTTTTGTCAAAAGATCTCTGAAAAACTCAAATTTTCTATGCAAATCGCGATAAAGTATGAAGTGCGGATATCTTATGAAGACCGCGGAAAAGCGTCGATTTGCTCTAAAGATTGTGGATATGACGCATATTTCGTCAAAAAATCGCGGGTAAAAACGCCGTTTTCGATAAAAGATCGCTTAAAAATATTTTGTCAAAAGATCATTGGAAAAAAATGCCGATTGCATCAAAAAATCACGAAAAAAACGCCGATTTCATTAAAAGATCGCGGGGATAAATCGCCGTTTTCGAGAAAAGATTGCACAAAAATGCAAATTTTGTAAAAAGATCGTCGAAAAAAGCGCCAATTTCATCAAAAAAGGGAAAAACGCCGATTTCGTCAAAAGATCGCGGGAAATCCGCCGATTTCGACAAAAGATCGCAATACATCGCCGATTTTGCTAAAACACCCCAGATAAATCGCCGATTTGGTCTAAAGATCGCGGGAAAACACCGATTTCTTCTGAAGATTGCGGATAGAACGTCAATTTCGTGAAAAGATCGCGCAAATTTCGTGAAAGGATCGCGGAAAACAGTCAATTTTGTCAAAGAATTGTGAGAAAAACGCAGATTTTATCAAAAGATTGTTAAAAAAACGCTGATTTCAACAAAAGATCGCGTAAAAAACGTGAATTTTGTGAATTGATCGCTGAAAGAAAATGTTCATTTAATCAAAGATACCCAGTTAAAATTCATAATTAATGCCAATAGATATATTCTCCCTCCCACCCCCTCAATTGATGTAAAATTTCAGGAAATGTAACCTATTGTCATGCATCCTTGATTTTTTTTATGGCTTTATTCTACGAAATTCGTTAATTTTTTGGGTGACTAGTTGATAAATTTCACTATTTATTTCCGTGACCTTCGACAAAATTAGCAATTATTTGTATGATTGCTCTTTGAATTTCGCAATAATTTAATGAATTTTGTGATTCACCCCTCTCTTCGAGATCCATTTGAAGAATTTTACGATATTTACAGGGTTCGCACAGACTCCTTGGACTCCTTAGAAACTACTTAGAAATGAAAACGTTCACAAGTAGTACTTAGAACTACTTAGATAAACAAAATACTCCTTAGAAACTCCTTAAATTTCATTGCGGTTTTGCACGCAAGCGATATTGCTCCCGAAAAAGAAAAAAAATCGCGATTGTAAAATGCACGATAAACCCTTTATGCACGTCATTCATCAGAAGCACAGTAGTGATTGCAGGTATGCCGCGGACGCGCTAATAACACGTAAAATACCTAAAAAATAGGCGATGGGAGGATGGAACGCAGTAAAATAGCTCTTAGGCGTCTCGTGAGACGCGCAATTTCGTTAAAAAACGCATAAAAATGGCGACTTTCGTTAAAAAATTGCGAAATAAGGGCTATTTTTCGGCAAATTTTGTCAAAGATTCACAAAAAATTTCAAATTTTCTCAAAAAATTTCGAAAAAATGCAGCGATTTCCTCAAAAAATCGCGAAAAACCGACAAATTTCGTCTAAAAATCGCGATAAAACGGCAAATTTTGTCAAGTAATTTTGCGAAAAAACGACAAATTCCGTTAAAAAATCGTGATAAACCGGCAAATTTTGTCAAAAAAAATTGGAAAAAACAGCAAATTTTGTAAAAATTTTTCGATAAAACGGCAGATTTCGTCAAGATACGCGAAAAATAGCTAATTTTGTCACAAATTACGAAAAAAGGCAAATTTCTTCAAAAGATTCGCGAAAAAATGGCTAACTTCGTCACAAATCTCGAAAAAAAAACCCGGCAAATTTCCTCAAAAAAGTGCGAATAAACAACAAATTTTGTCAAAAATTCGCGAAAAAACGGCTGATTTATTCAAAAGATTTGCGAAAAAAAAGGCTAATTTCGTCACAAAATCTCGAAAAATGGCTAATTTCTTCAAAAAAATCGCAAAAAACGGCAAATTTCGTCTAAAAATCGCGAAAAAACTGCAATTTTCGTCAAAATATTTGTGAAACATCGGCAAATTTCGTCAAAATATTTGTGAAACATCGGCAAATTTCGTTAAACAATTCTCGAAAAACTTAAATTTCGTGAAAAAAATATCCCGAATAAACGGCAGATTTGGTCAAAAGATCGTGAAAAGACTCAAATTTTGTCAAAAAGACCCGGAAAAAAAAAGTAATGCCTGAAGTGAATTTTCCTGTTCCAAATGCTAATTTTCTTGCTTCAAAATTATTTTTTTTGCTGCTCTAAAAACGGATTTTCGTGATTCACTATCCATTTTTGACTGCTCCAAGTCTTTCTGAGTAAATGTGACTCAGGAAAACACCCATTCATTAAACAAAAAGTCTCATCACTTTACTCAACAAAAGTATTCTTTTTTTTCAGAAAAAATGTCTTTTTCTATAAATCAGTCTTGCCCCTTTTTTAAAAGAAATGCAAACAATAGTGATACTTGTTATCTTCTACTTTCAAATGTTCAATATTTTATAGTTAAATTTGTATCTTGCAAATTTATTTTTAAACAAGTAAAGAAAATTTCTCATAATTTTAAAAACAATTAATATTGGTTTTATATTTTTATTTATTATTAAAACAATAATTATTGTTTTATATTTTTATTTATTATTAAAACAATAATTATTGGATTTCATTTTTCTAATGCAAATGAACAAGTTCAATTTTTGCATCTTAAAATGACTCATTAGTGGGGACCCGCTTTTGTTAAAAAGGGACCCAGGATTTTTCAAGTCCAGCGGCATCCCTGGATTGGTTGGGATCATACTAATAGCCACCAAAGTATCACGAAATATTGCAGATAAAATGTTAATTTCGTCTGAAGAACGCGGGAAAACATCGATTTCGTCAAAAGATTGCGGGAATAAAACGGCGATTTCGAGAAAAGAACGTATAAAAATGTAAATTTTGACTAAAAATCCTAGAAAAAAAAACATCGATTTCAAAAATAAAGAGAAACATTAAAACACCGATTTTATCAAAAGATCGCAGAAAAACGCCGATTTCGACAAAAAGATCGCAAACAATTGCCAATTTTGCTAAAATATCGCAGTTAAATCGCTGGTTTTATCTGAAGATCGCGGGAAAGCACCGATTTCGTTTGAAGATCGCGAATATCCCTCCCCCCCCTTCTTGCAGGGCGGTAACTCGCAGAATCCCTGCGGAATTGGGGCTGTGCAAGTGCATGCCACCTAAATAACAACAAAGGTGGCAAGTCTTTAAAATTTTTTGGACTCCTTGGATTTTTTATGTACTCCTTGGATTTTTTCTTCCCAACTCTGTATGAACCCTGTATTTAACACAAGATCCATTTGACTAATATTGTGATTTTTTTTTCGAGACAATCTGATGATTTTTATCCCAAGAATATTTGACTAATTTCGAAAAAAATTTCCCGAGATCATGTGACAAATTTTGTGATTTGTTTTTTATAGACAATTTGATGAATTTCACTATATTTCTTGGAATTTCATGATTTTGTCCCCGTGAGCATTTGTTGAATTTTTGATTTTCTTCTATAATGAATTCTTGTGATTTGAGATATTTTTCTGCAACCAATCAACAAAATTTGCAATTATTTCAAAACTGATTGAAATGCATTAAAAATGTATTCTGCAGATGGTGTTAAATCTTATAGTGCTTGTCTTACCAAAAACATTTAAGTGAAGAGAAAAAAATGTTTTTATTTGGTCTCCTTTTAGTCTCTTTTTTAAATTTTTTTCTCTTTTAGTCTCTTTTTCTTGTGATTTAGTCTCTTTTCTCTCTTTTTCAAGAGTGACTCCGCGGTCCTAGGCCTGAATTTGTTTTTAATTGTTATGATTGAATTAATATGGAAAAAAGTTTAGAGAGGAATATATAGGTGAAATTATTAGGAAAGATTAAAGGAGAAGATCAGAAATAGGTGAATAAATGACTAAATCGTAAAGCGCATTCAATTTACTCATTAAATGGAAAACTTAAAAGTGATTTGAAAATTTGTTTTTGAAATAGTAATAAAAATGGAAAATTTTATACCATATCGAAATCCGAACAATGTGAAAATTTGTACAGCTTATCAAAAGCCATAAATAGTAAATTTTAGAATTTAACTTGGTTAGAAATGTATAAGGGAATTTCAAATGAAATTGATTCGACGTGTGTATCTATGAGATGCGAAAAAAAAAGAAATGAGACAGATGTATAAATAAAAGCAAGATTTAATAAGTGAAGTACATCCAAAGCTTGTTAAAAGAGTCACCCATGGCGTTTGGGCAGGCGCCCCATTGTTTAGGAAGGTTACGAATTCCGTCCGCGAATAACAATTTGGTTCATCAGGGACAATATTGTGAACAGTACCGATGGAACCGTTGAACTGAGTCGCGAATGTTTCCGCATCGATTCCCTTTGATTGCGGTGCCATTGTCCGCTTTTCCGCCAGCTTTTCTGTCAGAATTCTGGGAGCCTGACCAGGCTGCGGCAAATCCGTTGCCTCCTGTCAACTGTCGTTAAGCATTCTTGCCCACCTCATAACTGTGGGCTTCAACACACACGTAACACCGTGCACAACCAGCATTCTGTGATAAATATCACTCAACTTACACCCTTCAGGTGTTAAAAACTTAATAAAAGCTCGCTTATCCGTTTTGTACTCCATTGCATACACACAATTCTATTTTAAACTGAATACTACGTATTTAGGAATGAAGCTACCCCATAATCCGCTTGTGCATGTGAAAGCATGGTAGTGTAAGCATGGTAGTGTAAGCAAGGTTGTATAGTTATGACCAGAGCATAAGTGTGGCCACCGCCATAATTAAGAAAACTGTGTAATGGTAAAATTTTGTTTCTCACTTCGATATTGGACTTATAATGTATTTTTAATTTTAGATATTCTGTATCACTAAACTGAAGGTTTTTTTAGATCCAAATAGCAATTTGAATACAGTCTACTAAAATTTTTGACAAACGGATTTGTCAGTTTAGCGTTCTGATGATATTAATAAAAAAAATATGTGGAGGCAAGTTTAAAGAAAAAGTATAGTGGTCATAATTTCCCCAATAGCAGTTTTAATTAGGGGAGAGTGGTGTACTTTGGACATACGTGTACCTCGGACCTATGCTAATTCTAGCTTTACTTGTTTAAATCATTAAACAACTACATTTGTAGTTTATATATTTTACTAGAGATTTAAGTTGTTTACATTTGTTTAGAAGTTCAACTAATTGCACAGTTAAAGAAAAAAATAGGAAATTCCCCATTCAAAAGTCAGTTTTTTTAGATATTTCTATGATATTTTTGTCCTAAAATATATCTATTTATTTTTCAATGAGGGTTATGCGTCATAAAGCAATGTTTTAGCCACTAAATCATGTTCTTTAAACAAAGTTAGGCCTAACCTTGACATCATGAATAACAGTTTTGTTTTTAAGTCTCAAGTGGTGTGACCAGCTTCATTCGAGTCTAAAAACGAGGTTAAAGAGGATTTAAATGAGGAATTTCGTCGTTCAGAAAAACACTTTGATGAAATGTAAGATGCAGATAGTGTTAATATTGAGATTGATTCTTTTGTGCTAGTGAAGTTTGCTGGTAAAAAAAAAGTATTAAATACTTTATTGCTGAAATCATTTTAGTAACTGATAATGTATATGAAGTACAATATCTATAAAGAGATCCAAATTCTCAGAAGTTCAAAAAAGAGAAGATCCTACTGTTGATGAAGTTGACAAAAATGTTATCGTTCAAGTGCCAAATCCGATATTGTCTGGTGGATCTGAAAGCAAACACGAGAAGTTAACATTTGGAATTGACTTAACTAATTACATTCTTGGTTAAAAATAAGTTTAATTACAAATATAAATAAGTTCTAATATCTTTTGTATTTATAATAAGTGTAATTGCTCTGAGGTTTTTTTGTTTGTTTAGATTTATCTTACTTTTAAAATCTAATAATAAAATCAATTCTTTTATTGATTTTAAGGGAAAAATTTATGTATGTAGCTTTTTGAATAGTAAATGTTGATTTTTACACTAAAAACAAGTTTTTCCTCTTGTTAGTAATGGGAACAAGTCTTGTTAGTAATGGAGTTGTTAGTAACGAGACTTGTTAGTAATGGGACCACCACTAGCGGTGTACCTTGATTCTACCTCGATTCTGTTTTCATTTCATTTTTAACTCAAAAATTTTCATGGAGATTATTTATATAAAATTTTAAGATAAATATATGTTGCTTGTAACAACATAAAGTTTTATAAAATGTTTTCCTTTTTTTTTAATTTTGGCGATTTTTTTTTAATTAAAAGTAAAAATTTCAAAATGGGTTTGAGGTATACCACCTTCTTCAACCCTAAACTTTTGTTATTGTGAATTTCTGATGGGGTGATTATAACCAATTTTTAACTCAGTAAAAAAAGGGGAGACTATGAGAATTAAAACTTTAAGAGTTGTTCTTAAAGGGTAAGTTACTTCCTATATGCTAAAAACACCATATTTCTAAATAGAAAGAAGTAAAAAAAAAATGTATAACAATATCCTTCCTGACCCTACATGCACCTTCATCATCGTGTTTGTTTCACGAAAACACATCGAAAACTGCTCGCATACGAATCTTCGAATTACTTTCATTTGAACTCGCTTCATATATGAAAGAAGATGCAGATATATTACACACGTGTATCTTTCATAAAGCTTCGTTTTTTATGTCGTTGTTTCGATCTTATATAATGATTATTTGGGAAATTAAAATTACAACTACATATTTTTATGCAAAATAAAAAATGTGAACTTAGATCAGATGTTTATTTAAAAATATATGTGACGCATTTACATTTACATCGAACGTTTTCCACAATTCATTTATAAGTGCTGCCAATAGGATAGCATTTAATTTGTTTACAATTTACTTCCTAAAAATATTTTTTTTTAATTTTCTAAGGGCATTTTATATCAAAAGTTACCATTTGGAAATTTGAAATTTAATTCTATCTAAGAAAATTTACGTCAAAAAGTGTAAATCACATTGAAAATTGAAATAATAAATTCTGCTCATTAGTAATATATTTAGTAGTGTATATTAATCATAAGCTACTCAAATCACATTCTTTTGTTATTTATCATTTTTAACACTTTCCAACAAAGTTTAAATAAGGCGTGTTTGGTATTGAATATGAATCATGTGGGATTAATAATTCAGGGACACCTAAAAGAATTCTCTTACATTATGGTATATGGGGAAAAATCTTTTTCAGAATATTTTAATGATATTACGCTATTCAAATGTATTGAAACTGGTATAAATTACTGAATTTCATTAAGGCATGATTGCGATAGAATAGGGTGTTCATAGCATTTGTTGTTCATTTACAGGGATATACATAAGAAATCGGTAACCTTTGAGTAATCGCTAGAAGTACATTTTCAATTTCGTCATGCGCTTTTACATTTAACTTTTTTTTATATTTTACTTTTTGTACATAAATTATATACCTCATGTAGAAGGCTGCACAAAAGAATTAACATACCATTTACCTAATTATCGGAAAATGTGAAGGGAAAATTTTAACTGAAGTATGTTTATTTCTTAACTAAATTAGGTTTGGCATGTATAGATATAAATCTGTTATACAGTTAATATATATAAATCTGTATATCATATACAGGGCTGATCGATGAATCCTGATAATTTCTCGATTGTCGATAGGAACAGCTGAAATTGGGTTTTCAAATAGGTTATGCGTTTCTACATTGTCGAATAAGATAAGATATTTCAATCTGTCAAACAGTGCAGTTTTGTTACATTATTCTGAATATGTTCGGAAATGTTTCAGAATCTGTGCTTTACGCAATATTTTTTTTCTTTCTTGTTATGTACTTGCGTTGAACTTATAATTTTGAATACTTTCAATATTAAACTTCTGACTACATTTTTTAAAAATAAATGAAAATGTGAATTTGAATCAGAAACTCATTACGTGGTAATTGTGAAATAGTATGCATGTTGTTTACTATTAAGGTTTCCTGGCATTTTTAACTACCTGGCATCTTTTTAACAATGCTGAAATAAGCACAACATATCAATGTGTTCAAGATTTACTCCACTAACAATACTTTTTGTTATTTTTTTGAAAGGGTTTCAAGGATATCAACATGTTTAAGATTCGCTCTGCTGACAGTACATTTTGAATTCTTTTAGAAGATTTTCATGAAAGAATATCAAATCATCAGGCTAAAAAACTAATCATAAAATTAAGATGAGTCTTACACACATCACTGTGGATACCGTTTCGGTATATCTCATAATTTTTCAAAACAAAATTGATGACGAGAAAAGAACTAAATAGTCTTCTTTATTCGCTTTGAAAGGTTCTAGGTTTAATTAAATTTAAAAAAAATATTACGTTATTTAATTTTTAAATTGTTTTAATTCCTATGTCTATATAAAAAGACAAGAAATTAGTTACTTACAAGAACATGGATTTTCATTTCAAAATGTCTATTTTTAAAGTGATGCAGCATAGTGATAGTAAATTTTATGTATGCATTACCTAAAAATCGAAAAAAGATTAATTTATTTTTGATATTGATATTTTCTTTTATTTAAAATTCTCAAAGTATTACATCAGATTATTATCGTGTCAGATGGTAATTTGATGTAAAGTCAATTTCATATTATTTTAGAAAAAATATGATCTGATTAAAAACTGTTTATACGCTGACTGTGTATTAAAAGCTATTTTATGAGTCAAATTATATACTCACCTTAAGATATATTATTTTATCAGTTTTTTGTTTCTATTTCTTTCTATAAATCTGCACTTATTCACTAATATTTTTTTAATCTCCTTACAAATGAATTGGCTTAAAAATTGTTATGATAAGTCTGAGTAGATTAGTTTTTTATTATTGATTTAGCTGAATGAGACCATTAAGAATTTTTATTTTATTCGAAAACATATTTTTTATGAATAAAAGAAGAGAGATGTTTATATCTTTTTCGCTAAAAGAAGTAAATTAAGATATCAACCTAATTTAATACTTTTATTGAAGTCGTGGATTTATTTTCTTTAGGAAAATATTTTTTTTCTGTATTGATTAAGTATTTTCTTGAATGTCATTAATTCACAACTTTTAATAGATTTTACTGCATTATTATTTCCCTAGATACACAGGAAAAAACACAGCTTTTTGCGTAGTTAAAATTTTATAAGAAAGAAGCTGCATAAAAATTTAAAACAAAAATTTTAACCATACAGATTGCCTATTTGAAGCAGGTTGAAAATTATGTTACCAAGTCTACTCAATGTAATAAGTAAGGTACCCTGGGGTAATAACGCCACGTTAAGGTTCTACCAATTTTCACGGCTTAGTTTTAGATTGTATTTTTCAAACAAATATAGGATCTGATACAGCAACTCATTGACTATCTATATAAAATAAAATAATTTAACAGATATGTATTCATAAAATGTAATGGCGTTTTTTCTTGAACAATGCTATTTGGCGTTAATACCCACCTATATGGGTAATAACGCCATGCAAACAAAACTATGAAATAGGTTGGAATAATGGCATGTAGATTGCCCAATTCTAAAAATACAAACTCTACAGCTCTAGAAATTGACAAATTGCAATCTAAGCTATTGAAAATGTACAATTTTTTTGTGACTCTGAAAGAAAAAAAAAAGCTGTGGTGGTGGCGGGGGGAGGAGGCAAAAGAATATCAGATTCTAAGCTATGTTTTGCTTAAAAATGACCATTTAAATAGAATTATTAGAAACATTGCACGGATTATTTGAATGAGTATTTATATTCCCATGTATGCATCCTATGAGATATAAAATATGGATTTTTTTTGTGAAAGTGAAAGAAAAAGAAGTGAGAGGGAGTTTCAACAGAATATAACACCCTGTATCTCTCTTTGCTTAAAAAGTCCCGCTTAAATATGATTATAAGAAACATTGCATGGTTTTAACCATTCATAATGTAATATTTTAATCATGTGAAGTTTTATAATAACTAGAGTTATATGTAATAAATATTTTTGTTAAACCTTAACTGCTGTTAGCGTCTAACATACCGCTGAATTTTTCAAGTTTCAGAGTTTAACTTGCAATTTTTAGTTTAACTATAAATACTGGGAAAACTTTGTTTCATTTGGAGTCCTCTTACTATCTCTAGAGACTTTTGAATAGCTGAATTTTATTTATAATAGTCCTGTATACAAAGTTCAATACAAAAATAACATTCTAAAAATTAATTTAACATTTTATCCATCGTTAGATTAAGCGGTCAGACAGGCCGCTCACAATATGTTATGCGACAATTTTTATCACAGCAGTTAAGGGTTAATATTATTATAGTAATCTAGTAAATAGTTTTTAACCCATAACTCCACACTAATGCGGATTCTCCAAACCTACAGTTAAATTGTCGATATTTTAAAGAACATGAATAAATTTTTAATAAATTGAATAAAATTTTTTATTAAAAAATATTATCCCAAAGAGATCTCTTATTCAATTTTATACATAAATCATATGGTTATACATCATTATCTCTACATTAGCAACAAAATTAACCTTTAACTGCTGTTAGCAATCTGACTAAACACTGTACCCCCTCCCCCCCCCAAAAAAAAATAGCGTTTAACTTGTATTTTCCAGTTTAACTATAGTTACAACTGAAATTCTCTTTCGTTTGGAGTTCTCGTAATATTGTTAGAAATATTTGAATAGATTAAATTTAATTAGAATTAATTCTGTACAAAAAGTTTAGCGCAGGAACAGTATTCTATGATTTTTAATCATGGATCGGCCTTTTAACCTTTTACTAATGTTACCGGTCTCGTAGACCACTATTTTTCTTTTAATTTTTAAGTTTAACTTGTAATTTTCAGTTTAATAGCAAACACTACCGAAATTTTGTTTCATTTGGAATTTTAGTACTATCATCAGATACTAAATAGGTGAATATTAAGTATAATACTCTTGTATAAAAAGTTTAGTACAAAAACACAATCCTATGAGTTATTCCCGCCTTTTATTCATCTTTCAATTTTGCGGTCTCACAAACCGCATCACATTCATACGTTACAACTTCTTTCACATCAGTTAAAGGTTAAATTTATAAAGTTTTGAAAAACCGAACGCTGAGAAAGCGGAGAGTTAAAATTTCGAACTCAATTGAACAATCCAGTGGAAATTTAATAGAAACCTGATTTTGAAGATGTACGAATTTGAATCTCGAAAACATTTTGATATAGTTTTATTTACAAGAGTTAAAAATTATTTTTTACATTAGTTAGAAAAAAAAATAATAATAAAATGAAAAATAAAGCAGAAAGATTATTTTTAAGTATTGGGCACCCCCCCCCCCTGAATATTACCATTTCAACAATGATGATAATGCTGTCCCATATTAATATATAAACCCCCTTCGGATATAGTTCGGCCACTGTTGGGAATCAACCGGGGTAATAACGCCATTCCCTGGCGTTATTACCCCGGGATACTTATTGCGCAGTAAATCCTAAACTACAAATTATCTCGAGAAGATATCCAAAATCTTTTACAACAGTTTGAAAGTACATGAAATACGCTACAAATTTATGTAATAAACAAAGTATTTCCGGATAAAAAATATAGTCTTCAGATCAAAAACCTAATCTCGCAAATTTTAGATCAAGCGTTAATTTTAGTTGCTTGTAAAAACAATAAGACCTAAAAATGAAACAAATTAACTTGAATCTGTTTTTTGCGATTTATATGACTCAAAACCCTTCTGCGCAGAGCACATGGGTGTCATTTACCTGATTATTTCATAATTATGCAAAATATAAGCACTTGGCGTTATTACCCCGCCTGGCGTTATTACCCCAGGGTACCTTACTATTTTATTTTTAAAAAAGATTTAAGCATAAAATTTTGATACTCTTTTTTCAAAATGTTTGCAAATACAACATTAAATTTTTGCTAGAAAAACACGTAAGGTTAATTCCATGAAAACTTGTTATGTCTGTCACACAGCTAAAAATCGCTATGCTTCTTGGGCACCGTTATTTTCGTAATAAACTTCCTTCGCCCTATTCAACTGATGAGATATCTCCGGCTAAACAAGTCACTTTTTTACGTTCTAAAATACTGGTATCCAAAAATAGTTCTATGTGACATACATGACAAGTTTTCATGGAATTAGCCGTAATACATTTAAAAATTAATTCTAACTAAATTCAAAATGTGATTTAACTACAGCTTATTTTTGATGGAAGGCACAAAATGGGGGCACATGTTTGAATAACACATATGATGAAAAACTACTAATGTGTATATCACATTTTATCATAAACATACATTATATAAATTTTATTTACTAATCTTATAGTAAAGTCACCCGGATTTGAGGGATGAAAATTGCTGTTTATTTGAGTATTTACCGTAATTTCGGATGTATAAGCCGCGGATCAAACAATTCTTTTCGGACCCAGAAATCTTATTTAGTGATTGAAGAGAAATATTTACGGCGATCTAAGTGGTTACACTTATTTCTTAAAAAATTCTGGGTCGAAAAAAAATTGATTGACCCGCGGCTTATACACCCGAAATCACGGTGCTAATATATTTGTTTACTTACCTACCCAGCACACTCTTGAAGTGTTTTAAATGTGTTCATTTTTGTCAAGAATTAAATATATTGAGTTGTATAGTTTCATTATCTAGAAAACTTTATATTAACAAATTTAAGTACAAAAAAAAAAAAAAAAAAAAAAAAAAAAAGAAAAAAAAGAAAAAAAAGAAAAAAAAAGAAATTAGCTTTGTTTTAACCGATTCCAATGAGGAATCACGGCATTGAAACATGGTGCCCTAATAACTATCACGTACATATTCGTTGTCAACAAGAAAATTAATGTCGTGTTATGGATCAGCATGTTAGTTCACTCATCAATTAAACAATTG
Source organism: Maratus speculifer (assembly GCA_964019185.1). Classification (NCBI taxonomy): domain Eukaryota; kingdom Metazoa; phylum Arthropoda; class Arachnida; order Araneae; family Salticidae; genus Maratus; species Maratus speculifer. The sequence continues at coordinate 344,642,872 of OZ025292.1, forward strand.
ATTAAATAATGGGAATAACATAAATCACAGCAATTGTCAATGGGATAACAGTGACTTCATGTGATGCGTTGATAAACATTGCATTTGAGACTTACTGCTCAGATTCATAAATTGCTGAACAGAACATACTTTGAAAAATGGAAACAAATAACGATCGCGTGATTTGTATAATTTCATTCCCCTCCCTTATTCTCAAAGCATATCAAAAATAGCTCCAAATTGCTTATTTATTGCAATACTACATTACATTATTATTCAAAAACTGGAAAAGTAACGAATAGTATAGTTTTGCAAATATCGGCCATTGTTTCAGTTGTCCAGAACATCCCAAAATGTTAAATTCCCCCCAAAAACGAAAAACGAAGATTTTTTACATTTCCATTAGTTCTTTGGTACAGACTGGAAGAAATAATAATGATAGCATCCCTAGCTGTTCTTTAAATTCAAGTAAAAAACTAGAAATATTATTTAATGAAATAATTCTTGTTTGTAAAGCCCAAGAACGTAAAGAATAATAATAAGTCGAAACTCCTGATAAATGTGCTAAATAATATTGAAGGATTAAATTCAGGATGCATATGAACTGATGGCCTAAACTATAAGGGGTGTCAATATACATGATATGAAAACATTTTTATATAGAAAAACAGGCTCGCAATATGTAAATAGAATTAAAACTACATGCAATGTAAAAAAGCACAGATATCTATAAATCTATGTAAATATACAATAAATGCGAATGAAATTTTACAATAATGACTTACGAATTACTCAGGATTTCAAAAAGCGTAAACTATTATTATTATTATTTTTTTTTCTTTTTTTTTTTAATAACAGAACAAAAATATATCTTCGTGATTTAATGGAGAATTTATGAGAAGTGAAGTTTCCTTCGCTTTCATATATTTTCGGAAAATTTTCCGAATAGTTTTTACAATGCATTGGCACGTTGAATGCCATGTTAGCCACCGATGGCTGACACTCAACTCTCCGTTTAGGCCGCTTCATCACCTTTTTCTGACAGTGTAAAACATGATATAAAGCTAAAAAACATTTAATGTTTTAAGAGATTATAAAAAAAATATTTAAAATTTACTTTATTTTTATTTATTAGAAGATTATATTCTTAAATAAGAGGCAGCTTAAACAAAAAGTTCAGTATCAGTCACCGGTGACTAATGTGAGATTCAACGTGATATTCAATTTTTGAGAATCTGAACATCGGTTTTTAGAAAGCTGCCTCTTCCCAATTAAATATTTTCAGTTGAGTAATTGAATTTGTGCATGCATGAGTAACAAAACAAAGTTAAATTTAATGTTCATTTTCAAAATGTTAATTTATCATGATTATGTATAAAACATGTTAGTTGAACCTGAAGCATCTGAAAAATGTACATTAACCGCTATCCTGATTTGATCGTACGTCATACGGGCAACGTGTCTTTGCCAATCATCCATATTTTAGTCATGATTCACACCAGTAAATTTTTACTGTTAATTTTGCATTATTTAATACTAGCATTTTTCTGATTAGGCAAAAATTTCTGTTTCAAAAAACCAGCGATAAAAGATTAAAAATTCTGTAAAAAACAACAAAAAATAGGCATTATTTGAATTTTTTCCAGAAATATTAAACATTTAAGTGATTGAGGTTTGAGAAAACCGATTACTACACTGTAACATACATAACATATTTAACTACAGAATTAATACATGAAATCCACAAAGTTTCACATATCAAGATTGAACATTTTAGGAAACACATTTCCTGATTATAAATATATTTGTAGCTAAGAAAGAACCACCATCTTAATAACACTGAATCAGACGTTTCGCAGGTAAAGTAGCAGGCAGTGTATACAAGATTACCCAAAATTTATGAAAAATAAATTTTGTTTGAATTTACCTAATTTTGGCTGTTATTTACTTTAAAATAATCACCTTATAAACACATTCACAGATTTCGTCTTGTTTTCGATTTCTCAAAAACATTCCTGAAGTCACTATCTCCAAAAATTATCAATAGCTGCCTGCTTTTCTTGTTGAATGTCGAACACTGCTGCAAAACAGCGTCTTTTATGTTTCATTTCCAATTTTGGTTATAATACAAAATTACAAGGAACTAGGTCCCGTTAGTAGATTGGGTGGGAACAACAACTATGCTATTATGAGCTAAATACTGTGTTGTATTTAGGAACTGTTTGTAATAAATTTGAAAAAAATTTGCAGCAAACCGATTCAAAATTTGTCTGCATGTTTTTTAATAGTTAGGCGACGGTTTCCTTATATTAAGTTTTAAATTTGTTCCTCATTTTTATCTGTTTTGCTGGTGCTTGATTTCCCTGAACACTTACTTTCTTCAAATGAATGAAAACGATTATTTGAAACGTGAGTAACAATTCAAAAACCGTTGTTCAAGTTGAAGCTTCATCACTAAAAGGCGTACGAAGCCACTTCAGGATGGGGATTTACTTAGCTTCACCAAAAAAAAAAAAAAAAAAAAAAAAAAAAAAAAAAAAAAAAAAAAAAAAAATCATCCGCATACCATTGTCAAATCTCAAACAGTTTGAAACAGGAAATCGAAAAAAAAAAAATGGTAGCAACAAATTACGCAATCATACATTGAAGTCAAGCTGTCTCTTTAGTAAAAGAAATTTCGGGGTATGTAACTTTAATATACTTTACCTCTGTGAGTGGGTATCTCTGACAGACAGTCGCAGTAATAATAATCTTGTGATTTTCCGATGGCACCTCGTATATAAGGATGCATAAATATAGTTTGCTTTACTCAGAAAGATCAATCACGAATAGTTCCTCCCCCACCTTCAGGATGCATGTTTCGCTCAGAAAATAGTCTGTAATAAACAACGCTATCAACACTAAATCATTTTTTATACGAAATTTTTAAAAGCTGTAAATTTCCTTTTTTTTATTGTTTGTTTGCTTTTTTAAATTTCTACTGTGCTTGGTCACTTTAGTAGCAAGTATAAAATTCAAGCGTGCTTGCTTTACTGTCTTTTTGCTTTTCATTTGTCTTCTTTCTACAGCAGAAAAGATACTACAAAAGAAATTTTAATTTTTTTTTTGTACAGATTAATGATGAGATTTTTTATTACTCTGCCAACAATGAACAATTTAAAAATATATATAACAGTGCACTGTTGTTGAAAATCTTTTATCAAAAACGGAAAAGGCTTCTAATAAATAGAGCGAATGTATTTCAAATTAAAAAAATAATGATTCATTCTTAATGTACATATTCTTTATCTGCTTCGTCATTTTACGAGAAAAATGTTTTTTCAACGCTATTTTCATACCACGAATAGGAAAAATATTTTTTCTGAAAACTGAATCATTTTTTGCAACTATATTTTAACCACTTTTGGCTCTATAGATTTATGTTTTAGATGATCTTTTAATCATTTCTACTTTTATTAGTACTATACCCTGAAAGGAATATTCTAGTAATTTCTCAGTGTTTAAATCTATGTTTCAATCAATTAACAGCAACAAAAAAATCTTGTAATCAAAGACTTAAAAGTATATTTCAAATGTCTTTGAAAACAAAAGAAAAGGTTGTGCGTGTTTTTGTGTTTCAATAAGCAATGAAGGACTTTCATGAAAATTCTAAAAATTACGGAAGCCGATGAAAAGATGCTGAATACAGTTAAGTTTCTTTGATTTAGATAAATCCAATTTCTCTTTAAAGTGTTCTTTTACAATGCTCCTAAACAACTGCAATATATTTTCACTGCGGGGCATTTAAAAGTATTATAGATTATTAACACTATTATTTTGTTACACATTATTGAATTTTTCTTATGCATTTAGACAAAAATCTGACAAACTGAAAAGTGAAAACCCTAATTCAACTGAAAACATATAACATTCATTAACCTTGCAAAATATTAATAAATATTTTCACTTGATGTTACTAGTCATATAATATTTATAAAGTTTAAAATTAAAATTTCATCTGCTTATATCAGTTAATCTCTAATTATAAATTACATGTATGGTGAACGTTTAAATTAAGCCAGGGGTTGTGAAAAAGTGTAATTAATGCAGAAATACTGCAAAGATACTTATTAATTAAATACACTTTACCTCCATTTCGTACATAAATTTCTCAAGGCTGTTTTATTTATCTGTTATTTTAATGAAGCCTCTTTCCTAATTGATTCAATGCGTACATTAAATTTTCCGAAGCACCGTTTATGTTAAAAGTTTTCGTTTCTTTCTTGACTGTTTCAAATTACGAGATTCTGCTTTTTATGCAGAACTGAAAATTCTTTAATGAAGGCGACGATATATACGGTATGCTTAGTGGGCTTATTCGGTTAAGAGTCGTCAAGAAAAAAAAAGTGGAATTAAATGATGATTTCGAGCTTATTTCGTGCGGATTTATTAAATATTACATTTTTTGTAGTTTCGTTTTTCAGGTGTTACGCGACTTTTATGTAACAGGAATTAGATTAAATTGGGAACTTAGGAACATACTTTCTTACTTTTAGAGAATTTATTTTCTTATTACTTGCAAGAGAATGGGTTAAGTGTATTTATTTTAAACTTTAGTGGAATAAATTCTTTTCAACTTTAGAACTATAAATTATTTTCAACAAAAATTTATTGGCATCAGTCTGCCTGGAAGTACACCAACTTTAAAATTTATGTAAATATTTTCAAGTTGCTGTGCAATATTCAGTTTACTGTTAAGGTTCACTCTAACATATAATGCAGTTAAACAAGACAGTTAACTGTGATTGTTTAATACATAAAAAAGTAAATATATTACATTTATTAGTTTCATGTTTATTAAATTTGGTCATAACAAAAATAGATAACTTTTTCTGTGAGGTTATGCTAAAAAAAGAAGCCTGTTTAGTGTTCTACGTGATAATTATTACCCGGCATTCGATTGAATAACAATTAATGATATACTAATACTTTAGGATGTTCATTAGGATGTTTAATATGGTGTAACATTAGGAAATTAATAAAATTAATTTTTCTGTTGATTAAATATTAAAAATTTCTTCTTCGGAGAGATTCTTAAATCTACAACAAATTAAAAAAATTATTTGTATTTTAGTTATTTGTTTATTTTTATTATTTTTTTCTTTTTGCTTATTAAGGATTTTGACGAAAATTCTGAAAATTACGAAAATCTACGAAAAGTACTAAATGGAATTTAGATTTCACATTAAAGTGTTCTTTCGCCATGCTTCTAAAATGCAGCTGTGTTATTTTCCACTAGGAATATTTAAAAGTATTTTAGATTAATATTATTATTTTTCTTCTTATTTTTTAACACTTCATAGAATTTCTTTTATAGAGTTTAGTCAAATATCTGACAAGCTGAAAATTGAAAATACTAATTCTACTAAAAATACACATTGTTCACTAACCTTACAAAATATTAATTAATATTTCCACTTAATGTCTATTCGGCATATAGTATTTATAAAGTTTAAAATCAAAACTTCATCTGCTTATATTAGTTTATCTCTAATTATAAATTACTGCATGGTGAACGTTTAAATTAAGTCAAGGGTTGTGAACAAGTTACATTAATGCTGAAATACTGCAATTATTAATTAAATACATGCTTCCTCCATTTTGTACAAAAAATTGTCAAAGCTGTTTTATTTATGTGTTAATTTAATGAAGATTCTTTCCTATTTGATTCAATGCATACATTAAATTTTCAGAAGCAGCGTTTATGCTTAAAAGTTTTCTTTCCTTTTATGACTGTTTCAAATTACAAGATTCTCCTTTTTATACAGAACTGAAAATCCTCTAATGAAGGTGACGATATATGCGGTATGCTTAGTGAGCTTATTCAGTAAGGAGTTGTCAAGAAAAAAAAAGGAGTTAAATGATGATATTCAGCTCATTCCGTGAGGATTTATTAACTATTACAGTTTTTGTAGTTTCGTTTTTCAGGTTTTACGCGACTTTTATGTAACAGGAATTAGATTAAACCGGGAACTTAGGAACTTACTTTCTTACTTTTAAAGATTTTTTTCTTGTTACTTTTTTCAGAAAATAGGTTAAGTGTATCTTTTTAACTTTAGTGCATTAAATTATTTTCAACTTTAGTGCTATAAATTTATTTCAACAAATCTTTAATAGCATCAGATTCCCAGGAAATGCACTAACTTTAAAATTTATGTAAATGCTTTCACGTTGCTATGCAATATTCACTCGTCTGTTAAGATCTGCTATAAGATATAATGAGGTTGAACATAACAGTGTAACTGTGATTGTTTTGATGCATAAAAAAATCACTGCATTGATTAGTTTAATGTTTAATAAAATTGGATTTCTTTTTCTATAAGGTTATGTAAGAAAAAAAAAAAAAAAAAAAAAAAAAAGGAAGTATGTTTTGTGTTCTATGTGATAATTATCATCCGTCGTTCAATTTAATAACAATTAACGGCTCACTGCTATTTTTCTTTATTAGGACATTAAATAAAATGTAATTTTAGAAAATTAGTAAAAATATTTTTTTTAACAAACTTGCTAAAAACATCGGTATCCACAAATCTTTTATATTATTTATATTTTGTATTTTTGCTTTCAACAGGATAAGATTCAATTGATTGAATTTTCGTGTTTTAGTGATATTTTGCATAATCGCATAAATAGTTAGATAATTCATTAAAAAGTAATATGTTTGACTCTCTGTCGAAAATAATATATTATGCAGAGCTGCCAAATCTCCGGCTTTTTTAATACCAGTATTTTAATACAGAAAATATTGTTTTAAGTAATTGCAACATTTGATGGATTTTTTTTCTACAGATGATGAGAGCTTTTTGGACCAAGCTGAACAACCGAAAGAGAACGATTACAAAAATATAACAATGCATTGCTGTTGAAAATCCAATAAGGGAACATGCTTCTCACAAAGAGAAACAATGTATTTTGAATTTTTTTTTAAAAAGTTTAATTCATAACATGCATATATTTTTTTGCTTTGTCATTTCACGAGAAATTTTTTTTTTCAACGCCATTTATATACCGTGAATCGGAATGTAATTTTTTTCACAAAACTGAATTATTTATTGCAACTATATTTTACCATGTTTGGCCTTATAGATTTATGTTTAAGATGATCTTCTAATCATGTCTATTTTTACTATGACTATACTCTCATATGAAGATCCTAGTTATTTCTTAGTGTTTAAATCTATGTTTCAATCAATTAACAACAACAACAAAACAATTTTATAATCAAAGACTTAAAAATGTGTTTGAAAACAAAAGAAAAATGTTGTGCGTATGTTTGTATGTCCACAAGCAATGAGGGACTTTGACAAAAATTCTGAAAATTACGAAAACTGTCGAATAGATGCCGAATACAGTTTAGTTTCTTTGATTTAGATAATTCTGATTTCTCATTAAAGTGTTCTTTCACCATGCTCCTAAAATTTGCAATATATTTTTCACTAGGGGCATTTAAAAGTATTTTCGATTAATATTAATATTATTTTTTATAATTTTGTAATACTTTATAGATTTTTTTTATAGCATTTAGACAAAAATCTGACACACTGGAAAATGAAAACATTAATTTAACTGGAGATAGATAACATTCATTAGCCTTACAAAATATTAATAAATATTCCCACCTAATGTTTACTCGGCATATAGTATTTATAATGTTTAAAATTTAAATTTCATATACTTATATCCATTTATCTCTAATTATAAATTACTGCATGGTGAACGTTTAAATTAAGCCAAGGGTTGTGAACAAGTTACATTAATACTAAAATACTGCAAAGACACTGATTAATTAAATACGCGCTTTCTTTATTTAATACATAAATTTCTAAAGGCTGTTTTATTTATCTGTTATTTTAATGAAGCCTCTTTCCTAATTGGTTCAATGCGTATATTAAATTTTCCGAAGCAGCATTTATGGTTAAAAGTTTTCATTCCTTTCTGGACTGTTTCAAATTACGAGATTCTGCTTTTTATGCAGAACTGAAAATCCTCTAATGAAGGCGACGATATATACGGTATGCTTAATGGGTTTATTCGATGAAGAGTTGTCAAGAAAAAAAAGAGGAGTTAAATGATGATATTCAGCTCATTTCGTGAAGATTTATTAACTATTACAATTTTTGTAGTTTCGTTTTTCAGGTTTTACGAGACTTGTGTAACAGGAATGAGATTAAATTGGAAACTTAGGAACTTACTTTCTTATTTTTAGAGATTTTTTTTCTTGTTACTTTTTCCTAAAAATGGGTTAAGTGTATCGTTTTAGCTTTAGTGCAATAAATTATTTTCTAATTTAGTGCTATAAATTATTTGCAACAAAACTTTAATGACATCAGTTTGCGTTTAAATACGCAGACTTTGAAATTTATGTAAGGTACCCTGGGGTAATAACGCCACGTTAAGGTTCTACCAATTTTCACGGCTTAGTTTTAGATTGTATTTTTCAAACAAATATAGGATCTGATACAGCAACTCATTGACTATCTATATAAAATAAAATAATTTAACAGATATGTATTCATAAAATGTAATGGCGTTTTTTCTTGACCCATGCTATTTGGCGTTATTACCCACCTATATGGGTAATAACGCCATGCAAACAAAACTATGAAATAAGATGGAATAATTGCATGTAGATAGCCCAATTCTAAAAATACAAACTCTACAAACTTAGAAATTGACAAATTGCATTCTAAGCTATTGAAAATGTTCGATTTTTTGTGAAAGTGTAAGAAAAATAAAGGTGTGGTGTGGGAGGGGGGATGAGGCAAAAGAATATCAGACCGTGAGCTTCTTTTTGCTTAAAAAGGACCGTTTAAGTAGAAATATGAGAAACATTGCACAGTTTTAACTGTGTTTTTTTGAATCAGTATTTAGGATGTAGCTCGGCCACTGTAGGGAATCAACCGGGGTATTAATGTCAAGGATTGGCGTTATTACCCCGGTATAGTTATTGCGCAGTACATTTTACATTACAAATTATCTCGAGAATATATCCAAAATCTTCAACAACATTTTAAAAGTACATGAAATGCACTACAAATTTATGTAATTAACAAAGTATTTCCGGGTAAAAAGATAGTCTTCACATCACAAAACGTATCTCGCAAATTTTAGATCAAGCGTTAATTTTAGTTGTTTGTAAAAACAATAAGACCTAAAAATGAAACAAATTAACTTGAAGCTGTTTTTTGCGATTTATATGACTCAAAACCCTTCTGCGCAGAGCACATGGGTGTCATTTACCTGATTATTTCGAAATTATGCAAAATATAAGCACTTGGCGTTATTACCCCGCCTGGCGTTATTACCCCAGGGTACCTTATATGCTTTCAGGTTGCTATAGTCAATCGACTGTTAATATTCTTTATAAGATATAATGTGGTTGAACAAAACAGTTAACTGTGATTGTTGTTAGATAAAAATGTAAATACATTACAGCACATTTATTCATTTAATGTTTATTAAATTTGGTTGTATTAAAAATAGGCTTTTTTTCTATTAGGTTATGTTATAAAAAAGACAGTTTTGTGGTCTACATGATAATTATTACCTGTCATGCAATTAAATAACAGTTAATGATATGCTATTACTTTTGATTATAAGGATATTTAATATGGTATAATTTTTAAGAAATAATGAAATTATTTTTTATCTTAGTTAAATATTAAAAATCTTACTTAAAGATGTATATATATTTTTTTATATTAAAAATTACATTTCCGGGTGACCTTAAATCTAGAATAAAAAGAAAATTATTCTTTTTAATTTTTATTATTTTATTTATTTATTTATTTATTTCGAAATTCAGTTTCCTGATGTTGTTTCAGTTAAAGTTGAAACTGCTAAAATTCCATATGCATAAGAAATAAAGGTGTCAGAGTTGCCGCTACGCTGCAATAGCTTCCTTGGATGCAATAGTCCATCTCCCCAGAGTTGCAATAGCTTCCTTGGATAATCTTATGATAATAAAGAGATGGAGATATTATTATGAAAAGTGTCGGGCATCTTGCCTTGAATAGAAAAATATCACTTAAAAAATGTTTGATTCACTTAAATTTACATAAAGTAGAACAATATACGCTTTTTATAAAGGTATGCGATATGATTTATAACAATTTAATTTTTATTAAATATTTTTTATTATTTGCTATTAGTGATAATTTTTTCTTCAATTCAGTTAATTACAAGTTGAATTCATTTAAAAAATATAAAAATATGTAATTTTTAAAACTTTTTCAAATTAAAAAAACTAAATACGTATTACGCGTTTAATTAATTAAATTATGCAGTTACTTACTTAGATTTTTCACACCTTCGGTTTAACCGTTTTTCCTCTTAACCGGCTAAAAATCGGTCCCGTTTAGGCCGGTTAAGCGGGACGCTACTGTATTTACAAACCGTAAAGTATGTAAATATCTCTCATAAAATTTTAATTTCTAATTGTTAAAGATTATACCAAATAAAATTTCAAGGAAAAACAAGATATCAGCCCTAAATCTCAGTATTTTTTAAATTTCTCGTTTCCGTCAACTTTTAAAACTTATTGAAATATGATAAGTTATCAGTCCAAGATTTCAACGCTCATATTTTCAAAAATACTCTCTCGAGGGCAGAATTTTGAAATATTCTGAATTATGACTGTAGCACAGTGACATTTTAGGCATTGATAACACTATTTAAAAAAAGTTTGAGCTGAAGATAGATATTTACTCCTGGGGGATTGCATAAATTCCAAGAGGATGGAACAGTTTGGAATATTAGATTACCCTAATGAGGAATTCATATTGTGTTTGGTTTTTTTTTTATATTTCACCTTATGATTGTTCCTTATTTATTGAGTAGCTATGACATGAAAGTAACTTATGAATATTCCGAAATATCTTCATCGTTCCATACTTTTTAAAATCATTTTTTCAAAACATTTTTATGTAGATCTTAGTAAATTCTCTGTAAAACATTGAATGTTCAGAAATAAGTTCGTTAGATAATTGTTGCACGGCATAAAAATATGGCGTAAAATAAAATAAACATGTCTGAAATTTTACGTCAAAAGTGACTAAATATTTTGAATAAGTATGCTTTTTCGGAATAAATTTAATAAAACTTTTACAAAAGTGTTGATAGGAACGGAAAATGTGAGGGAATTTTAAGAATTAAGATTTATTTAAGAATATTTATAATTTACAGTCAACTTTTAGATTTACATGTATCGGAATAAATATTTTAAAGGCTAATTAAGAATTTATAACTTTTTATAACGATTAATATATTAGATTTAATAATAGCATTTTAATTTCATAAGCCGGAATAAAAGCGGAATATTATTAAAAGATAATTAATGTAGTATAAGGCTACTTTTGCAAAAAATAATTAAATTCTGTAATATATATATACCTGTGTGTTTGGGTATATGCATGTACATATGTATACAGGGTGATTCAAAATACCGTGGACAAAATGAAATAACCAATCAAGCATTCAACAAGGATAAAAAATCACATGGGAACAAAGGTTCGCAAACTACTAATTGAGTCACAAATACAGGGTGTTTCATTCTAGCTAAATCCGGTTTGAAAGTAATAATTTCGAAAAAAAATAAAAACATTGTAATGAAAATGCAACAATATGTACCTTGTTTTGTGTGAAGTATGATAACGTTACAAAAAGAACTGGAAAAACATATTGCTCAAGCAGTCGATGATACCGTATAAACTGATTATCACAGTCCAAATTGTGAGATGCTAAATGCATATTGCTGGAGCGCATAATCCAAACTTCTACCACATTTGTTTGGTGTTATCACATTTAAAACAAAGGTTAGAATGTCTGTTAAATGTTTTATTATAAAATACTTCTGTTTTCTGAAATTTATTATCGTGAAACCAAATCGAGTTAGGATGAAACACCCTGTATTTGTGACTCAATAAATGGTTTGCGGCCCTATGTTCCTATGTGATTTTTTATCTTTGTCGTATGCCTGATTTGTCATATCAATTTGTCCACGTTTTTTTATTCACCTTGTATATACTTACAGCGTGTTAAGTTTATAAATACCACCTTATAAAATTTTAATTTCTAATTGTTAAAGATTATACCAGATAAAATTCAAAGGAGAAACAGCATATTAGCACTATATGTCAGTATTTTCTAAATTTCTAGTTTACATCAACTTTTACAACATACTGAAATATGATAAGTTATCGGCCCAAGAATTCAACGCACATATTTTCAAATATACTCTCTCGGGGGGCAGAATTCTAAATTACGACTCTAGCACAGTGATATTTTCTGCATTGATAACACCATTTTTCCAAAAATTTTGTCAGAAGACAGATATTTACTCCTGAGGGAATTATACAAATTCCGAAAGGATGGAACTGTCTGGCCATATTAGATTACCCTAATGAAGAATGCATATTGTGTTGTGGATTTTTTGTTCTATATCATCTTATAGTGGTTTCGTATTTACTAAATAATGATGATATGAAAGTAATTTGGGAATATTGCGAAACATTTTCATCGTTTCATACTTTTTAAAATCTTATTTTAAAAATTATTTTAAGTAGATATTTTGAATTATCTGTAAGACATCGATTGTACAGAATTAAATTCGTTGGATAAGTTTGACACGATATAAAAATATGGGTTAAATTAAAATGAACGTGTCTGAAATTGTATGTCAAAAGTGGCAAACAAATATACAAATAATATATATGTATGTATATATACGTATAATATATGCATGTATGTATGCATAATATGTGTTTATATAATGTATATATATATATATAATACAGGGTGTTAATAAAGTCCCGGACCCATTTTGATGTTTAATAACTCATAATAATAAAGATAGATTAAAATTAATAACATAAATGGTTAGATAGACTCAAAAAGTTTCATGACCCTTGTCAATGAACTTCCACGTGTGCCCCCTTCATCGCACGGAGAATATCAAGTCGATAGTCAATTTTACTCCAGGTAGCGGGAAGCATGTCGGCATCCACAGATGCTATTGAGGTTATAATTCTGGCTTTTAAGTCATCAATATTCGACACTCTCTTCCGTAAAACATTGTCCTTTACAAATCCCCAAAGGTAAAAGTCCAGCAGCGTTATATCAGGTGATCTGGGTGTCCAAGGAAATGGACTTCCTCGCCAAATCCATCTTCCTATAAAATGGTCATTCAAAGAAGTACGAACGATGGTACTCCCAAAGTGGTGGTGCACCATCTTGTTGCAAAAAGACATGTGGCTGAAGCTCTTCTAGTTGTGGAAATACGAATTTTTCCAACATGTCTAAGTATACGACTGATGAGACCGTCTTTTCTGTAAAAAAGAAAGGCCCAATGACTGATTTAGATTGGAAAATGAAATTATCTGAAATTAACTACACGCGCAGACGATATTTACGAAAGTAAAAATACAGTAAAACCTCCGAAGAGCGGCCAGCGATGGGACTGTGCAAAAGTGGCCGCTTGCTAGAGGTGGCCGGTATATGGAGGTTTTGCTTCAACTGATTAGAAGAATAACAAAAACTATTTAATTCAATAAAATACTTCAAAAAATGTATAGTTCAAGCGAAATTTTTCTAACCAGCCGTTCGAATCTTTGAAATCATTAATACCAAGTTGTTTGTAATTTTTTTTTTTTTTTTGAAAAATGGGTCCTGAAATCGGTAAATTTTTAGATCTGCAATTTCTAAACTATTCTAATAGCATTTCATTAATTACTTCATTCCCAGTTTTGCGACATTTGACATTGTTTTCTAAGCTTTCGCCTCTAAGACGTTTCTCAATGTGCACTTCTTTATTCTTTAAAATTTCATTTATTTACGTTCTTCCGCATCCACATTTTTCTGCTAATTTCCGTGCTCTAATGCCCATCTTACTATCATCAATAACCTTCAATTTTTCACTGAGTGATAAAAATTTCTTTTTATAAATTTTACTCATGTTCGATTTGAAAAACTAGGGACAAATGGCTGGCGAAGGCAGAAATAGTTACCGCTTTTTTCTCTGCGTAGACAGGGAGGAACCACATAAAAAAGATAGGGGGTGAGGGCATCAACATGACCGTATTAAATAAAGGTTTTCAAATTTGATGCGTTTTCACTGCCAATCTCAAAATTATTGCCAGTTGTGAAAAACTAAAATGTAAAAAAATATTGAATATCCACATTCAAGGGCGTGTGAAGAGAAAATGCGCCCGGGGAAAAGTGTCAATTTGGTGCCCCATCTCCCCCAAGTTTTTCTTGTAACAACCCAAAAATTATGCTGGTAGTATAAATTTCCGGGCCCGGACAGACCGCCCATTTCGCACGGTGCTGTCCACATTGTACGCGTGAACTAGTGCAAAAATATAAACGAAGACATAAAGTTAACTCTCAAACTATATTTTAAATTAGTGAAAGAAGTTTCTTACTTCAATTTAACTTCCTTTATTTGTTTATGTTACTTTCTCAATTGGCTTGCGTCACTGCGAGAATAAATACACGTGTACACGGAGTTTCTCCAATACCACTCTACAGAAGTGTGTGCTGGGGGAGAGGGGAGGAAAAAGGCGAGCACACTATTAGACGAAATAAAAAGTGCTCCTCACTATAATTGTAGCAGCAATGGAGAGAGGGAGGGGGGAGGACAAAACAGGTGTCTAACACAAAGGATTTTTTTTTTAAATGTCGCAATTTGCAATGGTTTCGGCTTCTTTTGGTGACCGTATCGGAGTGGATTTCCCTGGCCGTGGCCGGTTTTCAGAGGTGACGGTATTCGGAGGTTCTATCTAATATTATTTCAATACGATTCATTCCGTTCTATGAAAAAGTGGCCGGTTGTTAGAGGTGACCGCTCTTTAGAGGTGGCCGTTAATGGAGGTTTTACTGTATTGAAACCTGAAAAAGAAAATATGTGAGTTATTCCATCAATAAATGCCATAAGATTGTTTATATCTTCATTATTTTATGAGTTATTAAACATCAAAATGGGTCTGGGACTTTATAAACGCTCTGTATACAGAACCATTAGATAATACTACAGTTCAACACCAAAATATGGAATAACTCATTAAATAACATACTATATCAAACATAGGACTTAGCAAAAATTGGAACAATATTGAAATGTGGATATGTATAATAAATTCTTACTATAAATAGCTTTACAAATATTCATATCTTAATGTAATATATGTTGAACTCTTATGCAAAAATAATGAATAAATACTTTGATTATATGCATTAAATTCAGTAATACGGAAATAACATGACTCCAAAAAAGAATATAATTACCACGGCAAGCTAGAATCATTATCTGTCATGTAATATGATAGAGTTAATTTCGAACAAGATGATTAAATGTAATGAAGAATTTTTTTATTAATATCATTTTAATTCTTGATTCAATTTTCATAAAATTTGAAATGATTTGAGAATTGTTTTTCATATATTACACCTATTAAATTGTAAATAAATCGGTTGGGTAGTTTTTGCGTTGCTATATGCTGTTAGACAGACGCATGGAATAGATGATGATTATAGGGGCTACGTATTTCTATAACTACGAACACACCTAAAAACTGAGAACGCATAATTCCTTCTTCATTATATTAGTAGCTAATTTAAATTAATATTAAATCATAAGTACTACATATTGTGAGATATATGACTTAATGGTTAGTCGGAATACAAAACTGTATACGTCATTTAAACTTCGGAATATCATTCCTCCTAGAATATCATCTATTTTTTTAACTATCTAATCGTGTGTCAAACGAAAAAACATTATTTAAATATTCGCCTATCTGTAACGTAGAATTTATGCACTAATAAAAGGTGATATTACTGGTTAGAAATCATTGTGTTCAAAAGTTAGAAACATCCTCGCTCTGTGTTTATATAAATATAAAATTCCTTATAAACTATTTGCTCTTCGATTTAAAATTGATAAAACTCTATATTGTTCTCTGTATAGAATATAAATACTATTTCTATCAGATTCAAATGTCACTCTTAAAATTTTTATTTGTATTTATTTTGCTTGCAGTTTCCAGTGTAATTAGCATAAAAAAATCTTCATTGTACCAAAAATGATTTGTAATTGTTTCGATAATTGAAAAAAATAAATAAAAAACTGAAAATCAAAATATTTTAAAAATTCTAAATTGATATCATTAGAAATAGTGTTACAATTATTTGTTGAAATTTTCAAAAAACCCAATGACATCAATTTTACGAATATTTGGAATAGTGAAAAGTAATCAGCTGCGCAGTTCTATGTCTATGTTTTTAAAAATATCAAATGGAGAGTAGGACTTAAAAGTATTCTTTATATCTGTCTGTAGAATGTTGATATATTTTTGAAAAAAAATATTCTGAAAATGGATATATACTACCAGAGGATTAAACAAATGTCTAGCAAATTGGATTACCTTAATGGGGAATGATCATTCTGTTACGAATGATTGTTATATTTTACGTTATGGAGATTTCATATTTGCTGAATAGATATGACAGAAAACTGATATGACTTTTCTGGAGTATTTTCGTCTTTGTATGTATAATTTAAACTTTTATCGGACTCTATCATTTTAATATTTTATTCCAACCACTTTATTTTAAAGATAATTTTCGTAGTTCATTTCTCTAACAGATGTTAAAAAACAAGTTTTTTTTTTTTTTAAAGCGTTAAATATCAATTCAACATTTTTCTCGTTTTGAAAACACTCTAATGTATTACTAGAAAGAAATAGATTATCGCAATTTGTTGTACATATGTGAAATATAAGAGCATTTGAACAAAAAAAATGTTTTTTACGGGTTTTACGGGTTTTCTTTCCGTTGGATATAAATTGTCAATCTCAGTTGTTATATTCATAAAAAAATAAAAATTTAAATTAAAATAATGTTTTGTTATAATCTTCTTGTTAGAAATAGATATTTATTATACACGGGAGCAATAAAAGAAAAAATAAGCTAAATATATGAGATTTTATATTTTCGTGATAAATAGATCATCTACATAAATTATTAGATACTTAATAAAATATAAGGAAAGTAGTACATATTTAAAGTAAACGGATAATATTTATAACGTTTCTGTCAGTACCCAATTGATTTTCTTAAAAATTTAGTTCCTTTTTCTAAGATTAAAATTTGGCTCACTAGGACAATAGATTGGACTGTAACTGAAAAAAGTACCTAAAAAAAGATTTGTTACATCTGTAAAGATATAAAACTTTCAATATTACGGAACTGTCTGAAGTATCATAGTATTTAAATGCGAAATATGCATCATATACTATGCATGCGTGCATCTTATGAACTGTGAGATTTGCCATGTATTCCTACCAGAAAAGTACATAATCATAAAGTACAAACTCATTCAAATTCTACATGATTCAGAAAGCATTCTGTGTTGTAAAATAATAGAAGGATTACCCAAATTAAAAATGGAAACGATGTGGACTGCGATAGTATCAGAGCGACTGCAGCTATAGAAGCGCCGCCGAATAAGAATATAGAGGGCGTTAGGAGGTGTGCACCGAATATGGCGTACAACAATGGAATTGTTCATGGTAGAGAAAAATGATTGAAAGCAACATTGTGGCGTATATATAGACCGGGCAGCGGCAGCACAGATAATCACCTCATCGAGTTCATGACTGAAATTCTAGAATTAGTTTAAACTCGTGTCACAAATTAAAACGCATTCGGTCTGCCAAGTCATATCTTGGTGAAAACACCTAAAAACCTGCTCCTAATTTTTTTTTTATTTAAACAAAACATTTGCATTTATTGTTGTACATAAGATTTTAGCTAGTTTAAAGTCCTTTTTAATTTTAACAATGAATTTTAATATCTGAGTGTTCAGGCAGAATAACGAACACTCTTTCAAAACTTATCATTACCTGCATGCATGACTATACTACATTCGTATAAATAAATTACCTATTTTTTATATTTATTTATTTGTGCGAATTACTGGGTTAAAAAATTTAATGCACTACTAGCATTAAATAAAAATAAACTTTTAAAAATATATATTATCACCAAGTAAATATAAAAGAAATCAAATGTAATAATCTAAAAGCCGGCAGCACAAAAACCTAAGGTATCGAGCACAAGAAAAAAACCTTTATTTTATAGAAGAGTTGTTATAGGGGAATCTAATTATCCATGTTTTACGGAAGTGAAGTGGTGCATAAACCAAAAATTAATACCAATGGTGATTTTTTTGTAGTTTTAACAATGTGTTTGTTTACAATCAAACGTATAAAATAATTATACGGCATGCACAATGATAAGTCTACGAGTCAGTCACTAGTGGTATTGATTTTTGGCTTATGCACCATTTCACTTCCGGGAAACATGAATCATTAGGTTCCCCTATTACTACTGTTCCATAAAATAAAGGGTTTTTTGTGTTTGATACCTTAGGTTTTTGTACTGTAAGCGCTTGGAGTATAATAATGTTAAAGTAAGTTACTAAATTTTCTTGTTTATTTTTCCGTTATTTTTGTAAACAATCGAAACATAAATTTGGTTTTCGGTGGTTTTAGTTTTTCATGTTTTAAATATGAATATTTTCATTATATTTCACCTATTACCATATTACTTGCATATGGGCATATTACTTTCATTAACTAGATATTTTTCAAAAAATATTGCAAGTTTAAATTTTGATTAATTTAAATTTTTTATTTTGTTTTTTCAGTACTAAAAAGACTTTTCTCTTTTAGACAACTTTTATTTTTTTTAAATCATTTACAACTGTCGCTAAAAAAATTCTATTCTTAAGGCGGCCATATTACCTGCATATACTTTATATTAATATTTTCTATGTCATACTGAAAGCTATAGGTGAATATGATAAATATGTTTGAAGAATATTGTTTTAAGCAACATATACATGAGTAAAACTGTAAAAGTATTTAAATTTTTTTAATTTGATAAATATTTTCATGTAACATTATATTTTCTTCGATTCTAAACCTGATTAATGAACCTGAATATCGATTCCATTGCGTTTTTATCATTTAAGATATTTTACGTAGTATCAAATTTCACAAAATGCAGCCAAATGCCATGAATATTTAGAACATCTATCGAAAATATTTTAAGTAGATAGCAATTATGTCATAAACATCACTGAATGAAATATTTACCTAATGATGAATTTCATGACGTTTTGAGTTTTTTATTTTTGGAGTTTTATGTAGGATTAAAAAGTCCCAACATAAATCGTATATACTTTATATAAACGGCAATTTTCTAAACTATATACATTTTCTTATAACATTTATGGATGTTTTATAATATTTTCTGAACTATCAATTGTTTAAAATTATACCATACGTAATTAGTAAATAAACAGTAAATTGAAAAATCAAAATCTTCCAGATTTTGAATAATTTCTGTTCTCTAAAGATAAATAATCAATACGACAGCTTTAGCTATTTTTATTTATTTTTTTTAATATTCTATCGATGAAGTAATTTAAAAATATTCTGCACGGAGATGTCTTTGTAGTATAATATATTTTTAATAGAGAATTCTTGATGCAGTTAAGTTAGATGTCGATATTTGTTGTTGCTTTTTAGGTTTTTGTGTGAATCGTGACACAGGTGACACAGCTATATTGCATTTTTCAGGATTTCTACAATAGCTTTATCATAAAGCACAAAGCACAATTTTTTATCAAATTTCAGATTTAGTTGTTGCTGATTAAAACTTGATATTTATCGCATTACAGATGGTGTCGCTGTATTCTATCCTATATTTTCACAATTTTCGCAATAGCTTTATCTCAAGAATTAACTCTCAGATTTTTATTGAACTTCAGATTTAGTAAGATGTTCACATAAGTTCTAGCTTCTGTGATCGCTGTGGTTTGCGTAAATTATGTGATTATGTTTTGATGTCAGTCCTAAATAGGGGACAGTACTATACTGCATTTTTTAAAAATAATATACCTAATTTTATTGATAGATGTACTTGAAGAACTAATGCACAAGATATCATCAATCTTCATATTCTGTTAGACCTACACTTGGATTAGTGCTTATTAAGTTTTCGTGTATAGCATTTAAAAGTTGACGCTTCTATGCTGCATTTGCATGTTTTTTACCCTAGATATATCTCAAAAATGGATCAATTATATTAATCAAACTTCATTTTATATTACACTTTCATAAATATAGATACTTATTAAGATTGGATGTTTACTACTGCCCAACATGTGTCGCTTTTATGGTCTTTGGTTTGATTGAGGTTGATAGAAAGTTGGTCTAAGGGAATTGGTTCTGAAATTCAATGATATGCTTGAAAAATGCGTCCTTTATATGTCCTTTTTAAATACATTTAATTCAGTGAACTTATAGTTTTTGAACCCACTTAATAGGCTAAGTTTGTCATTTAATTTTGCTGTTGTGATATGTTGAAGTATTAATATATACGACACACACACAAAAAAATGGCAGTTCCAACTAGTTTTAATTGCAAGTGCGTAAAAATAAGATAAACATAGTGACATTTAGTAAAAAAGCTTAAATTACTTTAAATCTGTTTTTTTTTTTGGTCACCCATAAAAAGTATAAAAGTGACATGAAATCATTTGATAAGGAATGGGATTTTTTTTTCTGAAAGTTAACGGCAATTTTTAAAAAACTTAATTTTTAAAAAGTATTATCAGCTTTAATTATGAACAAATATTTGATCTTAGCATAGCAATATCCAAAAACTTGAAGAGAAACTGTATAGTAAAATTAACTTTCAGAATTTTGGAAATTCCTAGTCTACATCGATTTTTAAAACACGGTTAAAAATGGTAGGAAATCAATCCAACAGCTCTATCCTCCTACTTTCAAAAACATTCTCTCGGGAGATCAATTTTAAAATATGGCACATAAATATGTGTGTGGAGCAACATGTATATAACATATAGATAGCAATATTTTCCGAAAATTCATTCTGAAAATGGATATTTTCTCCCAGAGGATTAAACAAGTTCAAGGATAGTGGAACTGTCTGGCATATTAGATTACCTTAATGAGGTATGAATATTGTGTTGCAGATGCTTGTTATATTTCACCTTTCGAAGGTTTCATATTTGGTAAGTAGTTATGACAGAGAAATAATTTATGCGGATCTTAAATATTTAGGTTCACGCATTCTTTTAAATATCTGGGTTATATCATCTTTTTATCTTAATGTTTCATTGATTTTTTAATACATATTTTACTATAATAGAGATCGGATAAAAAAAATCTTTGATATGGATTTAATGCTACAATTGATATATGAAAAAAGTTTTTAAAAAATCCAATACAGTTTTATGATATCCATTTATATTATTGTATCCTCATGCTTTAAAAAACATTCTCTCGTGCAACGAATTTTAAAATATGGTGCATTAAGCTCTCTATAGAGTACAACATATATAGTATAGAGAGATAACAATATTTTCAAAAAATTCGTTTTGAAATTTGATATTTACTACCAGAGGGATTAAACTATTTCATGGACGGTGGAACAGTCTGGCATATTAAATTACCTTAATGAAGTATGAATAATGTGCTGTAGGTAGATGCTTGTTGTTATATTTCATCTTTCGGAGATTTGATAGTTAGTGAGTAGTTAGCTATGACCGAGAAGTAATTTATAAGCATTCTGAAATATTTAGGGAGTTTGCATAATTTTACGTCTTGTTTTATCACTATTTTGTTTTGATGTAGTATAGACTTTTTAATATATATTTTACTGTAATTCATCCCATGAAAAAGAGCTGATATAGGCATTTCATTAATATGGATTTAATGCTAAAATTTATACATTTAAAAATGTTTTAGAAATCCAATATAGTTTTATGAAATCAATTTATATTATAACATATCCTCTTGTTTTACCCGTATATAATCTACCCTCATGCTTTCGAAAATATGCCATCAGAGACAAATTTTAAAATACAGCGCATTAAGATGTCTGTAGAGTAACATTTATGTAGTATACAGAAAACAACATTTTTCAGAAATTCGTTTCAAAAATCGATGTTTACTCCGAAAGGTTTGAATAAGTTCATGGATGGTGGAACTGTCTGTTATATTACATTATCTTAATGAGGAATAAAAATTGTTCTGCGGATACTTGAATCCTTGAATTGCTGGATACTTCAATCGCGCTGACGGCGATTGAAGGCCAGGTCGACATTTCACTCAGCACTGATCACCTGGCCTTCAATAGCCGTCAGCGCCACCTATTGTTTGAGAAACGAACTAAAACAAAAAATTACGCTAAAAAAACTTCTGACATTATACATAACCCTTCTGCATAAATTTTTTAAACAGCTGTCACCGTGTGCAAGTTATTGAATTTTAAAATCCATCAGTCATTTTTGGGACACCCGGATATATATATATATATATATATATATATATATACACAATATATACTACAATATATATATATATATATATATATATATATTGTAGTTATGTATGCATTTAGAGAAAAATAAATCAGTTTCAGTTGCAACTGTTTGCAACACTTGAATATGGGTAATTTTTTCCTCCAGGCACGAAAGTGCAAATTTCGAAAAAAAACTTACATGAGATTAGGCAAAATTGTGTTAGTGGATGTGAATCTTTCCCCGAAAATTCTAAAAATGTCCTAAGAGATTATGTATTACGCAAATAGAATTCTCAATATCAATCATCTGTATTGTAACATCAAATTGAGTTGCTGATCCATTCATTTATAATTGACAGCAATCGAAGAAGTTGAAATTAACATCGCTTAAAGAAAGATTTTGGAAGTAAAATAAGAAATGGTCAGTTTCGATTATTAACAATAAATATATTTACAAAGCAGAAGTAACAATAACTGCCCCAAAAAAGTTGGACGAGCAAAGGAAATATTTTATCTGAGTGTAGCGAAATCACAACATAAAAAGGGCATTCACTATTCCCGGAACACTGAGGAATGAATCCGTATCACTTATTTTTAACACGTTGAGTTCCATGGTGACTGACATTCAATTTTCCATTTAGGCCGCGTCAACCGCCGGTGACTGACAGTATAAAATATGATACATGAATGTGAAATAAATTTGGAGTAATTACTTGATATAAAATAATTATCTTTGTTTTTATATGATATTTTAGATTGTCAGGCACCGGTGAATGACGCGGCTGAAAACGGAAGGTTCAGTATCAGTCACAGGTGACTGAAGAGGCACACAATGTGTTAAACTGAGAGTGTGGTTGAAAGGATGCTGCAGATGTTTTACAGAAAATATATAAAAAGAGAAACGAGACGAAAAAAGAATAATCAAAAAGCCTAATTCCCGTCTCATAAGAAAAGGCTGCAATGAAGAAAATCAAAATTAACTCACATCTGTTATGTACATCTTATTCTAGACCCCCAAAATGAAAGTCCATCATGGAACCTGATCAGTCAGTAACAGAAGAATTTGAAGTTGTCAAAAACTAAATCCTTTTCCGCTCTTGCACTAATTGTAGTAGAATTCAGTGTTCAGACATAGGACATAGACCACAAATTTGATGGTACAGTGACAGATAGCATAATGTCCAGCATTCTACCAGCAACCAAATAAAGCTTCTTAAAAATGCAATGTCTGTAACGGAAAAGGGCGATTCACTTAACTGTCAGTTCATCGGTTAAGTATTATATAAAAGAGGAGAGAACGCCCCCATTCATTTAGGTAAATGAGTTTTTCATACGAAATTATTTAAATTTGCTTGAAATTTGGTATATCGTTGTATTCCGATAAGTCTCTTTCATGCTTGTTTGCCGTTTTGCTTAGAAAGTGTGAACTCTATTTTTTTTAATTATAGACATAAATAAGGGTATGATATACAATTAGTGAGAAAAGCCTGCGAGCACCATCCCATCAGTTTATCTAGGGCAATTTTCCTTTTTTTCTCTTTTCTTGTATCGATATATGTCTTATTTAATAAAAATTTCATTTTCTTTCTGATAAAAAACGACATAAAAATTCATGACCTTGAAAGAAATTAAGAAACATCTATAGTAGTTAAAGCTATGAAATTCCATAACAAACGAAGTCATAAAAATGAATACCTACTTCGAAATATCACGCTTTAATATTTTATACTTACATAGAACCGAAAGCTAGATCCTAAAACTATTTTTATTTACCTATATAGAATTAATTTTAATTTTTTACATAAGTAATAACTGTGTCATGAATTACTACTTACGTTTCATCAAAAATATATGAACAGTCCAAAAACTCTTCTAAATGTTTAATTAATGTTACTTATAAATACTATTATAATATACATAACTTTGTGGAAAAACGGTCTACTAAAGTAATTTTTTCAAGCCATGAAAATTTTTCTTCGACACCAATTTTTAAAACAGATTGGAAAATCATAAGAAACCAATTAGACAGTTTGTTTTGAAAAGATATTCTCTCTGGAGGAGAATTTTAAAATATTAAACCTTGATGTGTGTAGCGTAATGTTTATTATTTAGAGATAACAATATTTCATTCCAAGTGAGTTAAACAAGTTTGAGGAGGGTGGAAAATGTCTGGAATATTAGATTACACCAATGCGGGATGATTGTTGTGTTACAGATGCTTGTTCTATTTCACCTTATTTAGGTTTCGTATTTGTTGAGTATTCAAGATAGAACAATAATTCATGTTTTTATCTGCGCTGCTTTTCTGTTATATAGAGTACATAATGTAGGTACATAATGTAGGTACATAATGTTAGTACATAATGTAGGATTTTCAGTATACAGTGCCAGAAAAAAAATCTTGACACTTAAGCTATAATTTCATTGTTCTAATGTTTTTTTCCATTTTAAATAGAAGAAGCGGATGAGAGTTTATATCATGCATTGGTTGTGGGAAGTGGTGGCCTTTGCAGTTTAACATGATTTAGAGTTCTCCCTTTATTATTTTTTTTAGTTGGTAATGGTTTAAAAAGAGAGATTTTTTTAAATTTTTACTCTACAAAATAAATTATTCTGGTGCACATAATCAACATGTACAAAGCTTGAAATTGTTGAACAATCTCGTGTTTTGCGTTTATTAGAACAAAATATTCCTATAACACATAAAACCTTAGATTTACAAGCATCAGGGCAAACTATCTATGTCCTAAAAAAAGGTGCCCGACCAGTGGCCGCGAGGTTCTGACCTCCAAACTGGTAGACGGTAGGTGCTGGGTTCGAACCCAATCGCGACCGTCGGCCTAACCGTTCGAAGTTTTCCGTGGTTTTCTTCGAACCTTGCGTAAATACGGGTTAGGTTCCCCTAGAAAGACCCCCCACGGAGGGCAACCCACCCCATAGGGCCTATATCCCATTGCGTAGATAATCGGCCGACAAAAATACACCACCACCACCTAAAAAAGGCAAAGCCGATTTATCGCATGGCTGTATACAAGATCGAAAAATCGGTTCAAAAAGACTGAGAAAGACTGATAACCCATAATCATAAAAAATACAAATCATTTCACGGCCAGTACAAATGGCACGTGACAAAGAGATGTAAATAAAAACTGCTCTGTAAAGTGCTCTACTGAAAAGAAAATAATGAATTAAAATAGATCATGATCTAAAATTAATTTCCAACTTGGTTCATCTCATCGAAGCTTTCAGGAGGAGAGCTTGGATGGGATGAACTAAGTTCATGGATAAGGTTGTAACGTTACATGTATGCTGAGTGTCTTTTGTAACGTTAGGTTGGTCGTGATGGAGGTTAAATGTAGACATACTCAGTAATTTAGGATAAAATAACAAAGTTTATTAAAGTGATAATGGCTGAAGAGAAGTGGAGCAAGTCTTAAATTTACACAACTGAAAACACTATGAAGAGCTAAATCATACTCACAGGCTTCGGCCTAGCTCAGTCGGGGCACCTACTAATACCTTCCGCTATCTCTTGGCTGATCTGCTAAATAAAGCTTAATTAAACAGCCCGTGGCTGTGGGTAATCCTTTATTCACAAACAATCCAAATGAAACTAAGAGGTTTCTTACCCCGGCCAACTCTCAAGTCAACTGTCGGAACTCCTTTCCACTCACTGGAGGCTTCGTTGCTACTTTTCAATCGGCTAGCACTTCGCTGAACAATACTTCACTTCGCTATCTAATACTGGCTGGACACAGATGCTCTCTCGCTGGCTAATGCCAGAGACACACTCTCGCTGGCTAGTGCCAGAGACACACTCCATTCACTCAAACCCAAACTTTTATATGCTGCAAACTGAGATACTTCACATTAACATATTACTAATAACCGCAAGCTAACTGTAAAATCCGAAAGAGCACACACACTCTAGAAAGTTAAAGTAAAAGAGAGGATAGATGTCGCTTTTACGCTTACACATGTTAACTTATTGACGTCACGATCTCAGAAACACTAGAGTGCTTTTATGGAAAGGTCACTCCCTCACAACTCCCCAACGGATTTTACAGAGAAAAAGGGCTGGGCCAAATGCATGCCCAGAACTTTTTCTTGTTATAAATTTCGAGCCGTAATAAACACAGTGATGGGTGAAATTTAGCGCCGAAACATAACTTTTAAAATATTAACTTTAACCCATCACAACCAAAAAACCTCAGTTTGCCTCAAAAATTCACATATTCAATCCAATCATTCTTCTATCTTACAAATAGCCTCCGTAAAACTTCCAAAAACTCGTAAAACTCTCAAAACTAATTACTTCTTCTTTCAAAACAGCCCACTCCACTGGGAGTGCTAAAATTTCTCAAAACACTAAACTTCCGAAATTTTCCTCAATATTGCAATACATCTATAACATTACCAAAAATTTCTCCCATAAAACTTTCCTAATACTAGAATTCGCACCAAGTCCAAAAAACCCAATGCGCAAAAATTTTCCTCATCCAAATTCCGAACTCATCTAGAATTACATTTACTTCATACTAAAATAACTCTGCTACTACGTAATACCTACATACCCATTAGCCAATGAACTAACTCCCAAAATTCTTCAGAACTTAACTCCACTTTAACAATAATTGGGGCACATACGTACAGCGTCATATCGCTGTGCTTATGCAACAATCAAAAAAAATATCAAAAATTTACAAAATGACGTCATGATGCTCTTCATCTGTATTAACTAAAAGAAAAATAGCAGAATCAATACATAACACAGGTATACTTCCCTGCAAGAAAATCACATTAACATTCAATTTTAATACAATACAATTTCAAATTCAAACGCAGCTTAAAAATTCGCAACTTGCGGAAACCATTCCCAACTAAAGTACAAACGCAACACATAAAACACGAACGATAAGGAGAAAGTTAATTCATTAAATGTTAGTATAAGAGATAGAAACGCGTGTCAAGGACTTCTTGACCTCAAAACACGTGCGCTCCTAAACCGCGGCGCGTGTACAAAATAACCCAAATTACTATCTGTACTTTCTGAAAGTTTAAACATACATTAACCTACATTTTCTAACACATGAACAATATAACAATATAGTAACATTTTTAACAAATAACACAACAATTTAACAATAAATCCAGAATTTTTAAAAGCAGTTATGACCAAAATCTCAAACATACATAAAACTAACAATTTTGCAAACAAATTTTGAACACAATTAAGCACTAATCGTGAGTCCGTCAAAAAATTCCAAAAATGGCCAAAAATACAAAACAGTCTTTCTGCTTTCTATTCCTTCATATTGCTACCACATATATGCACTCTAATAGAAATTTAATAAAGAACATTATCACCCAATCATAGAGATGATTCGCTGCTGGCTGGCTTCATACTACAGGATGGTTTTCTCCTCCTGTCCCAGAAACCTTGTACGAAGGATCTTTCGTCATCAGAACTGTACGGTGACGCCACAGTTGACTGTCGTGCCTGCAGCCTGGTTCTGAATGGATGCCGTGGGATACTTGTAGATTCCGCTCGACGACTCTGCTCTGGCCGGTTCGCTGGGGTCACTCCATGGCGAGATTCACACGGTTGATGCCGGTAATCTGAGAGTTGTCTCCTCTTTCTAGACGCACCCGAAGTTACTGAAGATCCTAGGCCACGTTTCTTTCCGGATCTATGTTGTTTCTTATTAGGCAAAAATTCGGAATTTAAAGTTCGTTTAACAGTTTGCCGAGTGTCCATCTGAAATCTTTTCCGGGGATTAAGTACCGAAGATGGTGAACTATTAGATAATGTATGTTTGTGAGGTTGCTGTCTCATAAGTGGAGGAACGGGATAGTTTATAATCTTTTTCCTTTTATGGCACACAGAGTCTGAAGTATTTGACACTGCTCTCTTATTTTTGTTATCATACTTTGCTCTCGGATTCCTAGGCTTTCGACTCTCAATAACAGTTTTTGGAGCTGTTTGACCAACTTTTCTTCTTGAATATTGATGAAAAGAATTAGATAAAGAAGTGCTGGACTCGGGACACTCATTGGATCGGGAATTTCGCGAAACACCACTCGACACATGAGAACCTTCACTACCATTTTCTCTAAACTTATAAACTCTAACCTGATCCAAATTAACCGTCATTCTTTCACCATTGACATCAACAACCAAATTATTATTTTGAAATCTAAAACCTCGAACGGACCTACAAACTTCGGACCAAACTTAGCTACTCTCTTTTGACGACTTGAACTTAACCAATGCTTTTCTACTAACACAAAATCTCCAACTTTCACTTCTAACTCCCTCCTACGCATATTATAATACTGAGCCTGCTTTTCTTGCGCTTTTCCCATCTGAACTTGAGCTTCCTTAACCAACCTCTCAATATCCTGACACATGTACTGACTTTCCGTATCTGACACCATAACTAGCCTTTGGAATGGAGTAATGACTTTTCTACCCAAAAACAATTCAGCTGGCGTTTTCCCCGTCGACTCGTGAACTGCTGTACGAAGTGCGTACGCAAAATGCTGAAGAAACTGGTCCCAATTTGCATGATGAGAACCAACATATGAAGAAATCATTTGAATCAATGTACGATTTACACGTTCAGCCATATTAGACTGAGTAAGTTCCTTACCGTCCCCAGTCTCCAACTTTTCATACAAAGACTTAAAAATATTAGATATAAAATCATAACGAAATGGTTTACTAGCAACAAGTGCGTCAAAACCAATATGAATTTCATTAGTTAAACTCGGTTTATCTGAAAAAACCTCTCCAAATTCATTCAAAAACTTATTAAATTCCTCCTTCTCGATTTCACTTAACCCCGACTCCTCCAAATTAACTGACACTGAAACATGCTCTTTCTTACTCACATTCTCATCATTATTCACGATTAACGACTTTTTAAAGAAATCCAAACTAATTCCTCTATCCTTCATATAATCCACACCAACTATACAATGCACTGTTAATCCATCTAACACACAAAACTCCCAACATGTCTTAACCGAACGAATTTCAAATTCCAATTCTACTGAACCTTTATTATCGCAAGCTACTCCCTGTGCCGACTGAACCACCAGACTTAACCTCTTCAACTTCTTATACGAAAAATATTTCCGATAACAATCAAAAGAAATGAACGACTTATCTGCCCCTGTATCGAAGACACTTTTAACGACAATACCATCTAACACAATTAACACTTCAGGTAACTCAACCGGATTAATAGTAATTTTATTCAAACTCACAGAAGGCTTTTCCGATTTAATCTGTGACTGCATACCTTCCGAAATACAGTCACCTACCAGTTTAACTGACCCGACCTCCTCACACCTCTCCTTTGCACTGATCTATTTTCCAAATTCTCATCCGAAGTCAATCTCCTTACTTGCGAAGAAACATTCCTGTCCCGTCCTCCCCCACTACGATCATAACCACTATTCTGTCTATTTCCATACATATTTCTCTCACCACTTCTAAAACTATTAGCACCACCACAATTCCTATTACCATTATTCGTATTCGACATATTACGACCAAATCCATCATTTCTATTACACAAATTATTATCCGGAAATCGCTGTCCCCCCTCTCACAAAATTACGTTCCCCCTCATTTCTCAAATTACTATCCGTGACCGGTCTCTGACGAGGGTTACGCAAATCCCGTTGATCCGAGCTATGCCGAGTCTCATACTTCGATAATATCTGATGCATTTCTGCAAAATTCTTCGGTGCTCTAACTTCAATAAAGTCCTGTATACTTGGATTAAAAAGAGGAAAAACAATGTCCAACAATTCCTCAAATGTGATATCTAAATCTAATTTATTTTTTAGTTCCAGCTTACGAAGATAAAATTTTGACGCCGACTCATAAATATTCTGCCTGTTACAATAGAACTCTTTTCTCAAAATACTTTTATCTTTAACTGGAGGAAATGCCTTCTTTAACTCAATCACAGTTTGTTCAAATCTTTTCGCTTCATCATTAATCAAAAACTTTCCTATATTTTCCAACCACAAAAGTGCTTCGCCCTTCAACGAGCATTTAAGCACTACGTACCTACTTTTCTCAGGTATATTATTGAACAAAATATAATCATCTAATTTAACTAAAAATTCACTAACATCACCTTCACCGGTAAAATACACACGTGGCACAATCTCATAATGTCCGATGTTTCGTTGGGCGCCATTTGTAACGGCAAACCCACGTTGGGCGCCATTTGTAACGTTACATGTATGCTGAGTGTCTTTTGTAACGTTAGGTTGGTCGTGATGGAGGTTAAATGTAGACATACTCAGTAATTTAGGATAAAATAACAAAGTTTATTAAAGTGATAATGGCTGAAGGGAAGTGGAGCAAGTCTTAAATTTACACAACTGAAAACACTATGAACAGCTAAATCATACTCACAGGCTTCGGCCTAGCTCAGTCGGGGCACCTACTAATACCTTCCGCTATCTCTTGGCTGATCTGCTAAATAAAGCTTAATTAAACAGCCCGTGGCTGTGGGTAATCCTTTATTCACAAACAATCCAAATGAAACTAAGAGGTTTCTTACCCCGGCCAACTCTCAAGTCAACTGTCGGAACTCCTTTCCACTCACTGGAGGCTTCGTTGCTACTTTTTAATCGGCTAGCACTTCGCTGAACAATACTTCACTTCGCTATCTAATACTGGCTGGACACAGATGCTCTCTCGCTGGCTAATGCCAGAGACACACTCTCGCTGGCTAGTGCCAGAGACACACTCCATTCACTCAAACCCAAGCTTTTATATGCTGCAAACTGAGATACTTCACATTAACATATTACTAATAACCGCATGCTAACTGTAAAATCCGAAAGAGCACACACACTCTAGAAAGTTAAAGTAAAAGAGAGGATAGATGTCGCTTTTACGCTTACACATGTTAACTTATTGACGTCACGATCTCAGAAACACTAGAGTGCCTTTATGGAAAGGTCACTCCCTCACAAGGTTCATGGTAAGTCAGTAGATCATGGTCTATTTTTAAATATTATTATTACTATTATTATTTTTACATTCGATCGCGTGGTTTGTTGTTTATATCTCATTATCGCTTGTCATCTGCATTGACTGTGAGACGATTTTTATTTTTATTTTTATTGTGATTTTGGTTTTTATCAGATTAGGACCGAAAGATGTCAGTATTATTTGTTTTTAATTTTTTTTAACATCTCTTCAAGTAATATGAAACTGTTTATTCAAATGTATATTATGTTTTGTTATATGTTAAAAATATGTTTTTACCCTCCAAGCGTCTTGCAAATGGGTTAATTTGTAATGTTGTTTTCTCTGCAATTTGTCTTAATTGCTAATAAAATATGATTCTTTCAATATTTTATAAAAAATCTTATTTAGGAATATAAATGTAATATTTGAGGGTCTTAATCATTCTTCAATGCTTTGAAATATCATTAAATTTATAGAATTATAACATCTTAAACATTGCTTACATTGCAGTGAAACCTGGAGCTTAGTGTACGGAATATTACGGGCCAGAGGGTTTACTACCTAGGGAAGCCTACGCTTATAGGGTTTATTTACATTGAGCTACTAAGATATTTAATAAATTCACTTACATATTTCGTATTTAATTACTTTCTAAAACTCCAGAAACTCTAATTCTAAAACTCCAGATATTTGTGAATAAAATTTTTATTTATATCCGTCATCATATTAGTATGAAATCAACAAATTGAAGGGATACTATTTTTTTTTTTTTACATTTTCTGCAGCAAAATAATAATAAAAAAGAAAATCATATAGTTGGGGATTATATTTGAAAGTATTTATACTACAAAATGTAAATTAACTTCCACGACCATTTCAGAAATATGAAAGATCATTAAAACTTCGTTTTTTCATAATTGGTATCCATTTCATAACCTTCTTTCTGTGGAATTTATAAAAAAAAATAAAAGATAAAAAAATATTCATAGAACTAATTAGGTAATGTTTACTCAGAAATAGTTAGAGTATATTTTCTGTAAAGTAACTAGTTTGTTTCAATTTTAAAATGTTCACGAATTTATAAGTATTTTTTTTTCAAAAATACATCATGATGGGATTGTTAAGTATATTTTTAAACATGTATATAATTAATAAATTTTGAAAGTATCAATTTTTTTAAATCATGTTTCGTAGAAAAAGTCTAAAAAGAAATAGATGACTTCGTTTGTAAAAGTATTTTGTTTCATTTTTTTTAGTTTTAAGAATTTAATTTAAGTTCTGTCTAGTAATTTCTTTTAAATACTTCGAATGTAAGTCTAAAAAGATTTTTTAAATATGTATTTAAGTAAAAACTGTAATATCTATCTATCTATCTATCTATCTATCTATCTATCTATATATATATATATGGGTGATTCTCAAAATAGGGGACAATTTATGTCTTTCAGCATACAAAAAAAAGTGAGATGTTTTCTGTCATGTTTTTATATTTAGATATGTTTGTCTTAATATCATTCATTATTTTCACTCAAGAATGACTCCCTTTTTAGTTAAAAACACCTTAAAATAACAGAATAAATGTTCAAAATGTCATTAGCATGGATGTCCACAGCAGCTGTGCCTTGTATATACTAGCTTTTTCAAGAGTTAATATCATGTTTATAAAATAAAACAAATATTATTCTTTCTTTAAATTAATCAAGGAGAGGATTTATCCAATTAATTTCTTTTTAAAAATAAAATTATAGTATATAAAAAAAGAATTAAAGTTTGTCCTCCATATTCTATTTTCAAAACAAGGTAATACTATAACAGCTGGTTATTAATCAAAATTTCATTTTCACATATGACAATAGTTTGAAAATATAAAGTTTCTCCATGGCAACAAGTAGCCATTTCACCTCAGCCTGAAAATAGAAGCATATATTGTATTTTAAGAATATAAGTTGAATATTAGGGGCGTACATCAATTGTATGTCATTAGAATGGATAATAATTTTCATGTTTATTTTATAATTAAAATTTTTATTTTACTTATTTGCATAGGACTTTTGGGTTTTAAAAAGCCCCAGAAAGGACTATTGCATTGTGATTATATTATGGCTCAAAATCTTATTTAAATTAAAATTTGTCATTAGCATGGACAAATATCAGTGTCATTAGCATGGTTTTTCTGTCCATGCTAAAGACTCCTATGTGCATAAATGTAACCATTGCTTATATTGCATCTTTTATAAAGTTTAATTTTACATATAAATTTAAGTATTACATTTATTATCCCTAAAACATGCATTAAATCTGTCAGAAAATCACTAAGACAGCTTCTTACATTGTTAGTGTCAGAATGTTGCTCATGTAAACAAAGTTTGCTCTTTGGTAATGTTTTTATTCTCCTTATATGTGTATATATGTAAAAATGAAAACCATTTGCTGAAAAGGAAGGCTAATAAATATAGAAAAAAATATTTAAACAGGAAGAAAATAAAATTTCTTAATATATTTATTCCATGCAATTTGTTTTGTCATTAGCATGGGTCAAAAAATACTAATTATTTTTTTTAAAGTTAATTTTTAAATATTTAGCTCTGCTGACTACATGTAAAGTATACCTAATACTATATTTACAACACCTATTTTTTTCAGAAATTTTGCTAACAGTAATTTTTTTAAGATTTCAATTTTGAAATTGTCCCCTATTTTGAGAATCACCCATATATATATATAAATACTTTTATAAATACATCCAAAGTTATTTAGACAATACCATTAAATAAACCAATGAAACCAGTATTTTTACAATCATATTATTAAAAACAGTTGAAGTTTGAAGAGAAATAGAAGGCAGATTACCAAATTACTAAGAATATATGGATAAATGGCCTTTATATAACCAGAGTAATTCATATATTACCATACAATAAACCAATGAAACCAGTATTTTTACAATCATCCTATTGAAAACAGTCGAAGTTTAAAGTGAAATAGAAGGCAGATTACCAAAATAATGAAAGATAAATGGATAAAAAGACAGTAGAAGGCTTTTCTATTAAACTACTTCTTCAGGGGTGTATTGTATAGTTTAACAAAAAAGCAAAAACATCTAACCAGTTTCTGTTATGAGTCGTGCTGAAAGCTAAGAATTCGACTCACCATACACCCGACTGGCTGGAAGCTATTCACATGACAAATTAGTAGAAAGATACTCATTGAAGAAAATAAAATCAATATCACAAAATAACAATAATATAATATTCCTTAAAAGGATATATATACTAAACTATTTACCATTACCCAAATCCTAGCAAGATTTGTAGTGCAATCAGATACAAACTACATGTGACTTACTAACAGTCAAGGTTATGGTCATAGTATAAATCACATAGATAATAAAATAAAGTTGTAACAATAACTATAAAAGTTAGTAGAACATATATTATACTATATAATTATATATATATATATATATATATATATATATATATATATATATATAGTTGAAAAATGTATGTTTTTCAACAAAATACATTTGTGTGTTCTTTTTTTCCTTTTGAACTAATTATAGTGCAAATTAAATTATTATTTAAATATCAAAAAGTGCACTTCCAAGAAAATTATAAAATAAGTAAATATTTTTATGTACCGTACAGGAAATTATACAATTAGTATCTCGTTTTATACGTTTTCCTTTTACTAATAATGAATATGGAAAATTGAAATAAAATTATAATTGTAGAATAATTAAAACATCTACTCAGACATAATCAGAAAATGTTTTTTTTTCTGAAATTACTAATTTGTTTCCATAAAAGCGATGAAATGTGTATGTTAAACTTTTTTAAATATCTATTTAAGTGGGATTTAAAATGTAAGTTTAAATATTTAATTAAATAAGGTACCCTGGGGTAATAACGCCAGGCGGGGTAATAACGCCAAGTACTTATATTTTGCATAATTATGAAATAATCAGGTAAATGACACCCATGTGCTCTGCGCAGAAGGGTTTTGAGTCATATAAATCGCAAAAAAACAGCTTCAAGTTAATTTATTTCATTTTTAGGTCTTATTGTTTTTACAAACAACTAAAATTAACGCTTGATCTAAAATTTTCGAGATACGTATTGTGATGTGAAGACTATCTTTTTATTCGGAAATACTTTGTTAATTACATAAATTTGTAGTGCATTTCATGTACTTTTAAAATGTTGTTGAAGATTTTGGATATCTTCTCGAGATAATTTGTAATTTAAAATGCACTGCGCAATAACTATACCGGGGTAATAACGCCAATCCTTGGCATTAATATCCTGGTTGCTTCCCTACAGTGGTCGAGCTACATCCTAAATACTGATTCAAATAAACACAGTTAAAACTGTTCAATGTTTCTCATATTTCTATTTAAGCGGTCCTTTTTAAGCAAAAAGAAGCTCACGGTTCTGATATTCTTTTGCCTCATCCCCCCCTCCCACACCACACCTTTATTTTTCTTACACTTTCACAAAAAATTGAACGTTTTCAATAGCTTAGAATGCAATTTGTCAATTTCTAAGTTTGTAGAGTTTGTATTTTTAGAATTGGGCTACCTACATGCAATTATTCCATCTTATTTCATAGTTTTGTTTGCATGGCGTTATTACCCATATAGGTGGGTAATAACGCCAAATAGCATTGGTCAAGAAAAAACGCCATTACATTTTATGAATACATATCTGTTAAATTATTTTATTTTATATAGATAGTCAATGAGTTGCTGTATCAGATCCTATATTTGTTTGAAAAATACAATCTAAAACTAAGCCGTGAAAATTAGTAGAACCTTAACGTGGCGTTATTACCCCAGGGTACCTTAGTAGCAGCGCAAGTTTCTTTTTATTCATGCTTCATGGAAATATTTTCTTTTTTTTTTATATTTTAATTACGATTGTGTTCTGTTTTTTAACTTAATTTAAAGACTTCTAATGCAACAGAAGATGCTTTTAGAAGTTATTTTTTAAGTTAATAATTTGAAATAAAGTTAAATTTTAAAGGCAGTATTTTTTCTGAACCTTTATCAAAAAAGCGCAAATTTTATTTTCTTACAGAATTATTGTAATAGTTATTATACAGGGTGGTCATAAAAAAAAAAACGTTGCCGATATATGGAGCTCTAGCGGCTGGTCCGTTCAACCGATCGAGGTGAGATTTCAGATATAGTTATTATGAGGTATGAGCTCAGGATTCTGTGAACGGCAACAAAGTGGTGCTCACGATTAGAGTTTTGGGTACAAAAACTTGAAATTTTCCAATGGTAACTCTGATTTTTTTTTCCATCGAAAAATGATCAGCTCATGCGAAAACCTAAAGAGCGTTGGAACTGTACGTGTATCGCAAGAAACGGACTCGTTTTGCACGCACAAAAAACAGCTCTTCAAACGCCCCCTTTCCCTCTCCTCCCACCCCTCAAAAAAACACAATTGGAGCATACAGAAGAAATTTGAATATGACACAGATTCATTACACCAATCACTGATTACAACACTCTAATCCAGTTCGTTGCAGTAATTCTGGCATCGTAATTTTGCAGCATTGCCGTATAATGGGGGTCTGTTACAAAGCAAGTTACAAATCCCGTTGGTGTCATTTCCTAAAAAGAAATACGGCCCGGGAATAATTGTGCATGCAATGCCGCACCACGCAGTAACTTTCATGTCGTGTAAAGGTACGAGCTCCACAGCGTGGGAATTCGTGTCTGCCCACTTCACACAATTTTTCGTGTTGAGATTGCTAGTTAAAGTGAAATGTGCCTTGTCTGTCAATAATAAGTGAAGAAGCCAGTTCTTATCTTTATCATATTTGATAAGAAATTGATTAGCAAAGTCTACACGTTGTTGATGATCCCCTACTTTTATCATCTGCACGCGCTGGTATAGGTAAGGAAACATGTGGAATAAAGAGCGTGCTAGCTTTAGCACCGTTGATTTCGGTGTATCCAATACAAGAGATGCACGTCTTACAGTTTTGCGTGTGTTCTGCAGTCACTATGTGATGCACTTCCATAACATCATCCTCAAAAAGAGTTGGTCGTCTCGATCGCGATCTACCACAGGTACAGCCAGTTTCTTCGAAATAATTTACGAAATCAAAAAGAGATTACGGGCTACATGGGTCACAACATTTGACAATGGTTTAGACGGTAAACACGCAAGGTTTTCGCAGCATTCATCCTTTTCTGATAATAGAGTTTTACTACCAATTCATCATGAACTTTCGCTGGAAAAGTCATTTCGTCGGCATGTGCAAGCTCCCGACTGAAGAACTAACACTCCCATCTCACTTTTATCCGTTTTCTACGCTGACTATTTGGCAAACGGCGTTCCGTAATTGGTGTTTTGTCTGTCATATGCAAATTTCCTTCGAGCGCCGTGTTTTTTTTTTCTGTGGTTGTTCGCAGACTTTTTTTTTGAGCGAGAATAACATGTCCGTTTATTGCGATACGCATACAGTTCCAACGATCTTTAAGGTTTTAGCATGCGCTGAGCATTTTGCGAGGGTAAAAAATGGGCGTTGCCATTTGAAAATTTCGAGTTTCTGTCGCTATAATCGCAACCGCGAGCGCCAATTTGTTGCCGTTAACAGAATATTGAGCTCATACTTGTGAATAACGATATCTAAAATCTCATCTCGATCGGTTGAATGGGCCGGCAGCTAGAGTTTGATATATCAGCAAAGATTTTTTATGACCACCCTGTATATAAGGGATAGTAATTTTTTTTATAACATACATATAAATATATATTAGCGGGAATTATATCAGAAACCATTCAAGATATGTTAAAATATCATATACATACATTTCCAAAAGTACTCTTGGAATTTTATTTAAGAGGAAAAAAAAATTATACTATTATATGAAATTATATAACTGGTATCTCATTAAATAAGTTTAAGTTTTGAAAACAAAAATAGAAAAAAAATGGAAAGTACATTTTGAGAATTAATTAAAATCTATTTAAAAATACATGCAGAGTTTTCCAAGGCTCTGGCTTTTTGCACACCACTATTACTTTAGAAAAAATATTATTATGTTAAATTGCCAAAATGTTCCGATTAAATAAAACAACGTTTTCTGTATTAAAATATTGGTATCCAGAAAGCTAGATACTTGCGAAGTCTGTACATGAATGTTTTCTTCTAGGATGTAATTTTCCTATTTTACAAATATGAATAAATTCACATGTAAAAGTTTTTAGATATATACTCTTAAATGGAATTTTTAAGAGTAAGTCATTGTCGTGAAAGTTTTGCTCTGCAAGGTCTCTCTTCATTCAAAGGAATAAGTGCAAAGTGCGAACTGAATGGCGGATGGTTTAAAATTTCCCACTTGAATTTTCTGAGAATTTTTAGACATTACAGATGGTCTACCTGTTCTGGGTCTTCATGAATATTGATCCTATCGCTAGAGAAAGCACAATACCATTTCGTCCCATTTTGTCAATTCATAATGTTTCCACAAACAGAAAAAATTTATTTGTTAATTTCCACTGGACTCTTCCCTTTTGCATGAAGAAAATATGACGTACAGAGCTTCACACTTTAATTGACGTAGCCATTAAGCATTTCTTACAAAAAGCAGAATCATTATAGAATTAACGAATGACTGCAATGGAAAAGTCAAAGTTTCAAGGTACAATCTGAGTTGCCAACGCGCACATTAAATCTTTTTTCGCTAATTATCTGCGTTGTATCTTTACTTTTAGAATGTTTTAAACTTTCACGAAAAAATTAAATTCCTACATAAACTGACTTCTCAAAACATTTCTAGAAGACTAAACATCATTAAAAGATGTTATCATATTCTTTTAACCATATTATGTAATATTATCAAATTACATATATTTCTACTTCAAAATTGAAAAAAAATGTAAAAGGAAAAAAGAACTATAAAAGTATATTTCGAGCATTAATTGGGAAATGTTTACTCAGGAATCATTAGAAAATATTTTCTCGGGAATTGCTATTTTGTTTCTACTTTAAAATATTAATGAATGCATAGCTAAAATTAAAGAAAAAAATTAAACGGAATTTTTACGTATAAATTTAAATACTTTATTAATGCATGGTTGCATAAATTTCTCTTAATTCATATTGCCTTAATAGCATTTATTAGGATTTTTTTCCATTAATTATGTTTGATTTCTGTTTTATAACTCTATTTGAATATATAGAATGCAAATGATAATTTTTACCAGCTATTAAATGTAAAAGAAGAAAAAGAAAATGAGGCGATTGGTACAATCTCTCATATGAAGCTAAAATGATGAATACTTGGGATTCTTTTTAACACTTTCCAGCTTAGTTGAAAGCTATTTATCAATTCGATTTGCCTATCTTTCTGTCTGTACGCCATTGAAGTTGTGTAAATTTACTCAGATTTCGTCTAACTGACTTAAGTTAAGGATATTTACCATGGCATGATCAGTATTTAATATGAAACGTTTAGCATTAATCGTTTATTCACAAAGACACTCAAAAGAATTCCCGTACCATTCACCTTAAATAGAGGAAATTGCTAAAAGCGAGTTTTCAACTGTAGTATGTACAGTAGAGTGCTGATTATCCGGACATGTCGGGACCGAGGCCGATCTAGTTAATTAAAAATCCGGATAATTGGACAACTGTAAAAAACAGCTATAGCAATATATGTTTCTAGGTAATTTTCCATTGCATTTTTTCCAGACTAAAAACTACCATTTGTAATAGTGCACGCTTTAGCATATTAGAAATGGCGTATTTAGAAATTATAATTTTTTACATATTTTTAAATTTCATTTTCTACTTAATTGGTACAAAGTTATAGATAGAAGTCCACATATATATATATACATATACATAAACGACTGTGGATAAAAGAATGGGGTCCCCCTTTCCAAGGACACAGTATGGAAAAATTAGCAGATTTTCAACTAACTTGAGAGAAGCTGAAGAAAATTATGGGTGTACTATTGCATGCTAGTCCAGAAACTGTTTACGCTTAAAAAAAGTCTGTTAAATCTACGTCGCAGCAATGTTGCAAGCAGTTTTTACCGTAAAAATCACAGTAAAATTAGATGTAATAGGAAAAAAATTACATTTAATTTTACTCCAAATTTTACGGCAAAAATTGCTGGCATCATTGAGGCCAGCAGTTTTTGCCGTAAGTTTAACGGATTTTTTGTACGGTACAGGTACTGCAAACAGTTGATTTTACTACTGTTGTCTTTGCCTTTATTGTTATTTTACTATTTCAGAATTAGGAAATGATTATATATATATATATATATATATATATATATATATATGTATGTATTATATATATATAAATAATAAAATATATATTATATTACTCTAGCAATTAACGCGAAGCATTATTGTATGTCATCTTTAAATAAGATAGTAGGTCATTTTTATTGTACGAATTCGTAAGCTCCTTTGTGATTTCAAAGCTACACTATATACATACATATATATTTACAGGATGAGTCTAAATTATTTTTGCAAATGTGTGATACGTAAACCACTTATTTAGTCACAAATAGAGGATGTTTCACACTAACTAAACTGGGCTTAAAAGTAAAAATTTTACAATATATTCATATATATACATATGCCAAAAAAAAAAAATTAACGATATGAACTTGTTTGCGTGAAATATGATAACATCACAAAAAGTTATTAAAAAACAGGGTACTCGTTCAGTTAATGATATCGTACGAGCTGATAAGCACGGTCCAAAATTTGGAGCGTCAAGTACATAGTATTTGCAATTAAGGTGAGCATGTCTATTAAAAATTCCATAATAATATATTTAAGTTTCATAAAAAAAATACTACCGATACCCCAATTTAAAATGAAACATCCTGCATTTCTGGCTAAATAAGTATTTGCGACCCCGTGTTCTGTGGCAAGTTTTCCTCCTCTTGATGCCTATCACCTTTCTCATTTTGTGAAAAATATTTAGATTCATCCTGTATTAGATATAAATTTAAAAAATGTGTTTTTTTTAAATTCTGTATTATCATATAAAAATGTTTTTTGCTCGAGATAAAATCAATCGCCTGCCCAATTTTAGTTGAGATGAAACACCCTGCAGGGGTCGCAGCGTTCCTAAAATTTTCTCACTTTCTTACCATAATTTTAAAGCGGTAATATTTATTGTAGAAATTGTATTGTAGAAGCTAAAGAAATCTTTGGTGAAGTTTTTTTTAATTTAAAATACCAGTATTGTGGTGGGAAAATTTTAGGAACGCTGCAAACCCTAACCCTTCATTTGTGACTAAATTAGAGTTTTGAAATCGCATGTTTCTATGGAATTTTTTTACCCT
Organism: Maratus speculifer; assembly: GCA_964019185.1. Taxonomy (NCBI): domain Eukaryota; kingdom Metazoa; phylum Arthropoda; class Arachnida; order Araneae; family Salticidae; genus Maratus; species Maratus speculifer. The sequence continues at coordinate 344,684,626 of OZ025292.1, forward strand.
CTTGATGCCTATTATCACCTCTCTCTTTTTTGTTAAAAATATTTAGACTTACCCTCTATATACAATACACATAGAAAAAGGAATTAATTAAAACTACAAAACATGTTTTGTTGAGTACATTATGGTTGTTTTAAGCGAAAGTAAAAAATCGGTTTTGTTACTCAGAGAAAAAAATATTGTTAACACTCTTATAAAATTTTAACAAAATTTCATCAATTATATTTGGTTTTACTAATGTCTTGTATTTTCAATTTGTAATTCCAACAAAATTTTCTTGTTTTTGCAAAATTTAAATTGGTGTGCAGTAGCCATAACTCTCTCATGTAATTTTGCTTAATTGACTTATATAGCTATAAAGGATTAACTTAATTTTTGGATAATAAATTTTTTTCAAATTGAGACAGATTAATGACGTTATTATTACGTTATTATGGTTTTTGGATGAAAATTGGGGACGGAAAATTGAAAAAAAAATCAACAATATTTATTTGTTTATTCATACAAAATTTCCCTTGACCCTATTTAAACGAAAAGATTTCTTGGACCAAACAAATTTTTGTTGATTCTAAAAGATTTTTTCTGGGTGTACATATATATTATATATACATTTCAATAATGCGTTTTTATAAGTCTGTACTATCATATAAGAATGTCTTTTTGTCGAAAAAAAGTCAGCCGCCAGACCAACTTCCGTTAAGATGAAACACCCTGTATTTATGACTAAATAAGCGTTTTGCGACATATGTTCTATGGAACTTCCTCTTCTTGATTCCTGCTATTACCTCTTTTATTTTGTAAAATAATTTAGACTCATTCTGTATATACATATATACATTTAAATAATGCATTTTTATAATTCTGTATTATCATATAAGAATGTCTTTTGCTCGAAAAATAGACATTACTTAAAATATTGCACAAGATTTCTTTTTTTTTCTACTATTGAGTGCATTTTTAATTTTCCTTCATATCACGTATCTAAACATAAAGATTTTTTTTTTAAAAATGGCAGTCTTAATAAGTTTATATTAAAGCAAAATAATAGAAACTAATCAAAAGTTAACAGTTTGCATTATAAACTGCATATTCTAATGTCTTTTAAGGAAACAAAAATACGTAGAATCACGATTTATGTAATTTCGTTTTCAGATAGAATTAAACTTTTACTTTACAAAAAAGAAAAAAAAACTTTAACACGAACCTTTGCGATAAAGAGGCACTGATAAAGCAACACTGAAGAAACTTTGCATTCATAAATGTTAAACAATTTCTTTTTATTTAAAAAAAAAAAATCTCAGCTTAATTGTTGTTTTGAATATTTCAAAATTCACGCAAAGAAACAATTATGCTCAAATCGTTACATTTACATTTATTTATGCAACAAACATTTTCGTTAAAAATATTCATAATTCTTTTCATTATTTGATGATAAAAAAGGTAGTTCTTTTTTATGGAAATAAGTAAAAATAAAATGTACATTTAAGTAATACTTCGTTTCTCGTATATTTATTGCTCTAATATAGCTACACTAATAAAAAATATAAATAAGGTCTTTTTTGTTGATGATATTCTAATGAGATTTGTAATTGTTTAAATATGCTTTGTTAAAATTATTTTATTTATTTATTTTTATATTCATAAACTTAAACATGGGTCGCATACCAAAAGCAATATTGAATTATAATCCAAAGGAAAAAAGAGACAGGGGAAGACAAGGAAAGAGATGGATTGAAGATGGCACAGGCTTGCAGCTTTAAACCATGTTTGAGATGTTGATCAATATTAATTTAGTCAAAGTCAAATCATGCAAGAACTAGTTTTAAATTTATTCTACCTTGAGTTGCATCGCCCTTGTTTACATCGAATCGATCCTGATAGATACAGAAATTGTAAAATCTTGGATGAGAGTCTACAATTCACGTCTCACTAGTAGAAATCAGGCAGCAGGAGAAAACTCAGGTGATCTGTTGTAGTGCAAACTCGTGCCTTGATTCTTGATTATGCATACATAAAATGATAAAACAAAATAAGCAACGGGAATTGGGTTTCTTTTAGGTAGCTTTTGCCAGAAAAAGTAAAAAGCTACCTATTGTAGGCGTTCTTAGGAAAGCACTCTCGGAAAGTTTTGATATATTTTCACTGATCGTGATTCCGAGACCCCAAAACCACCCTCCGTTTAAATGTGATTTATATATGTATATATATATATATATACTTGATTTTTCATGCTCATATTTATTAACATATTTGGATGAGATTAATTGTATGCATAGTATGTATCAATGTCTTGACCACATTCGTTGAACAGCTTCATCCAACATTTTGTTTTAAAATGGCAATCATTTATTTATTTATTTTTATTTTTAAATTTAAGAAGCAGTGCGAACAAATAAAAATTGAAAAATACATTTTTCTTAACAGAATGACACTAAGTGACCTTTTATATTTTATTTCGTCTTTATCTTAAAAAGAGGCTGACATATGGCAATTTTAATTTTTATGGAGGGTGGGGTTGAAATTTTAAAACAATCTAATTTTCGTCAGGCCGTAACAAAGATCTACACTGTTAAAAATTTCGTGCTACTTTGAACCAAGATTTGGTGCTCGCAGCTATTACCAGCTGCCACCATAGGATGGTTCAATCGAAGCATCCTATGGTTCAATCGAAGCATCCTACTCGTTCCAAATCTTGGAACCAGTTTACACCATATTATTTGAAAAAATGGTACTATGGTTCAACCGAAGTTCCAAATCTTGGAACAAGATTTTACCATCTTATGGTGGCAGCTACTAAGCACCAAATTTCGGTTCAAAGTAGCACAAAATTTTTAACAGTGTACACGGATACAGGCTGGCTCCCAGGTGCGTATCCGATCCGGCGAAATGAAGGCAAATTTTCAAACAGGCCGAGCCGGTAAAACTTAGACAATTTTTTCAACAGGCCAGGCCAAGAAACAAAATAAAAGGGCCGTGCCGATAAAAAAAAATTTCGGGGCTACCGGCCCGATATATCATGGTAAATAGATATGTGCGTCACGAGCCGAAAATAAAGCCGATACTTAAAATTATGCAACACACTTCTATGAAAATGTTAAAGAATAAATCAGATTAAAATGTTAAAAATTGTACGAGAAGATAAATTAAAAAAATTACTTAATTTTTTCAAAAAAAATTAAATTTTTTGAATTTTGCAAGGGAAATCGAACTATTTCTTGATAGAATCATATTTCTGCATTCAGTCATTTTTTAAATACATATGCCAAAAGTACAGTTTAAAATGCTTTAATTACATAAAAAGTTCAAATGGTACGGAGTCCTCTTAAGACACCTCTGGAATTCCCAGGTGTGATCACTGTTTTTTTTTTTCTATTTCCTTGTGTCTACCCCGCCATTATATATCAATAACAATTTATAAGTGGATACTTAGTGTGAAACACACAAGTTGGACGTATGTGCACAATAAACAGACAAGCAAAAATCTTTGGCTAATCAAATTGCCCACAACATGATATTGTGAAATTGGTTGCTAGAATATGATGTCAGTTGAAATTGATCTGTTTTCAAAGTGGTTGAATTTTGGGCTTTGGCCGCAACATATGCATATTAACCCTGCTGTTCTGTTCGCATTTACTATACGTATGTAGTGTTCGGGTCAATGTGACCCGATTTAGAATATTACCGTTTCTAGCAGTAAATAAAAATAACTATTTTAGAAATAATTAAAAAAAATAGCAAAATAAGCTTAAATATATATCAAATAATACAAAACACCAATAAAATAATTAAAATTAATTGAATACTTACTTTTATTTACAATTTGTACAAAAATAGCTTACGTGAAATTTGCAAGTGTGTTTTTTGCAATTGTAACATAATATATTAGTTTTGTTGTCGTTGGTTGATGGGCAAAACTTGCATCTTGCACGTTTAGTACACAATGAAGTATTCTCATCTGATTCCGAGGGTACGTTTGCACTTTTACTATGCATTCTCTTCACTATTTTGACTGAATCTTCGCTTCTGGGAAGATGCTGTCTTACTTCAATGTGTGGAAAATTAGAGATTTCTCCAATTCTTCTAAAAAGAGCCTTCGCTTGGTTTATTTATTTTCATTCCATTTGCTGTTTATTGAAATCCACAGAATAAATGCATTGTAAGCAGATGTATCAAGCATATTATAGAATACTATCATAGGCCAGCGATTTGTTTTTCTCTTACAAGTGTATGTACTCAAAAGTTGATCTAGACTATCCACCGCCCCTTTAGTTGCATTATAATCTAATATCATTTGTGGTTTTTGGTCAGGTCTGTCGCTAACTTCATTTTCATGATGGAAAGTGCTCATAAGAATAACATTTTTGTTCTTTTTAAGGATGTAGTTTACAACTGTTTTATCTTTTGTAAAATAAAATGATGAGCTGTGCACTTCTTTGTTTAGCATTTTCTCAGGAAGTTCGGGCTTATTTTTGCTAATGGTGCCAAGCATAGTCATTTTCCGTTTTAGAAGAAGTTTTCCCAAGTTATAGGATATGAAATGTTATCACGTGTAACATTGTGCCCCGAATACCCATAAGTAAGGTCACTCACTATCCGCATACCCTGACTTTTCTCTGGCTTTGATGCTTGATTTTTTCCAGTATAAATTTGTGCATTCAGTACATACGAAGTTTTGCTATCACATAAAGTCCATATTTTTATCCCATACTTGGAGAGTTTACTAGGTATATATTGTTTGAAAGGGCATCGTCCACGCAATCCTACTAATTGTTCATCTACAGTAACATTTTCACTTGGATTATACAATTTAGGTTGAATTTCTATCCACTTTTTCCAAATATCTCGAACAGTAGCTAATTTATCTACAGACCTTCTTTCTTGCCTGGTAGATTTATTGTCAAAACGAATAACTCTCGATATCATATGAAAGGTTTTGAGGGACATTGTAGCACGAAATATATTTCTGCCTGTTTCTTCATTCCACAAACTTTTTGTTGATTCTCCATACGATTTGTACACACCAGCTAATAATAATAATCCGATGTATGTTTGAAAAGTTTCAGTACTAATATCTTTCCACTCTTTTTCATACACTTTTCTTCCTTCTATATTAGTCATTTTTATGATTTCCTTCTCGATTGTAGAATTGAATACCGTCACAAATGAGCTTTTTATGTCAGTTATCCTTGTCGTTGCATATCTTGTGACACCTGGAGTAGTTTTTATAATATTAGCAGACGTTAATCGACCAGAATGAAGAAGGGATTAAATTTCCATACTATTTCATGATTCTTAGACTGGATACTCTGTATATTGTGCGACTTTTGAATATCAATATCAAAATCGTCGTCAGAACTTTCACTTTCAATTTCCTCTCTTGTATGATTTTCATACTCAGACGCGTTTTTCTCTTCGCTGTCAGAGGCTTCCATTAATTTAGCAATATCAGCGTCGCTCAAATTTCTGTGATTCGCCGTTTTTTCACTACTACTCAGAGATACAACTGTTCTTCAGACTATTAGAAATTGAAATACAGCAAGAAAAAAGAAACGCTACTAACAGGTGCATTTTTTTCCTTCCGCCAATGATATCAACATTTCACTTTGCTCTCCTGTCACGTGATCTAACACCTGGTGCCAACGAAATAGATTTCGAAATAGATACGTTGCCGTAATTATTTTTATTGAATGATTCCAAGCAAAATTAAAAGTGCATGATAAAATAATTCTTTAACTCGGGTCAATATGACCCGAACAGTGCATTAGGACTAAGTTAAAAAATATCGCTTGAAAATATAAATAAACGTAAATACTTCTAGGAATATATAGTTATATTACTAATGAACAAAGTCAAAAAGTTTCATGGAAATATCTCTGCGCTAATTTTTTTTATAAGTGAGCAATAAAATTTTCGGGTCAAATAGACCCGAACAGAACAGCAGGGTTAAATATTTTAAATTCAGAAATAAATAGCATACTTTGTATGTGTCAGTTCTTATATAAATATTTATATTATATCCATACATTGCCTGATATTCGTATGATGTACTGTGTATCTTGTAAGAGTTTTAGGTTATACGTTTTGAAATTTTTGAAGTTAAATAAACGTATTTAGAATCATATAATTATTTTTAAAGTAATATTTTATTTTTACTCATTAGTTACTTTATATCATTTATCAAATAAATGTTCTTGTTAAAATATTTTTTACTTAAAAAAAACCCTGAAGGTTGGCAATTCATAACTACGTAAAATAATGTAGAAAGACATGCAAATACAAGATATTTACATGTAACGTAAGATGGATGCGTTGAAATAATAAGATGAAGGCAAAAAGATAGTAGATTAAGTATGGAAATACAGTATTAAAAGTACAGAAATGATTTTTAAATTAAACCTTATATATTAATCTTGTTGATGCTATCTCAAAAATGAAATCTGCTAAATATGTTTGTATTTTATTTTATTTTTGTTTATTTTAAGTACTTTTTCTAGCTTATCCAAGGGTTAGCGATTGATTTTTGCAGTACTGAAAAACAGTGATTTGTTCGATTGAAATTTTTCTGTGCACATTTTTCATTATTGTGTAAGTATTAATAACATAAAAAACATCATTTTTATAGGTTAATCATTTGTTATTGAAGAAGGTTAATGCATTAGTCGAAATTCTGAAGTTGCAATTAAAACTGTTGTGTGCGCATTTCTATTTATAGATATTTTTCTTTAAACGTTAACAACAACCAAAACCCTCCTTATCCCATTCTAGCAATTTATTATTGCGCGATATAAATGCATTTTAGTTCAAAAAGAAGTAGAAAAACATGTATTATTACCAATTTCCTTACATATAAATAATTCAATTACGCATACCACCTTTTTAAAGGTGATTTTTAGCAACGGTCGTTTTTTCCTTTTTCCTATACAATGCCACGGCATTGTTACATTTACCCTTTCTTGATAGAACGTATTATTATCTTTACTGTCAAACTCGAAATTACTGTCTTGACATCAGTGTGACTTTGACATGCACTCACGACGTTACTCATGTGTTCTAATGCATATGGAAAATGGCTAAACAAAAAAAAAAAAAAAAAAAAAAAAAAAAAAGAAAAGAAATACACTCTGGTTATTACTTTAATATGCATCTGTGTTCCAGAAAATGGTTGGTTTTTAGATAGGGAGGGAAAGATAAACAAATCGTATCGGTGTCAAACTTTGAGGTTGCATAAAATTCATCTTCTTCAATGTTTTTAGTGAATTTCTTTGAAGAATAAGATAAAATTGTGGTGTAGTATACATCGTTAGAATTTTTATTATATAGAGTATTATATGTTTGACTAAGCATTTTTATTTAAAAGTATTTGAAATATTTGTTATTTGAAAAGAAATGACTCATATTTTGCGCACAAAAATTATTTTTTCTCCATTATTATTTTACTGTCAGGATATTTATTATTATGTTACTGCTAGCAAGAGAAAAAAGAGAAAGGGAGAGAGTGAGAAGAAAAAGAAAACTGAGCATGGTAAAATATATTTGAGCGACCATCCATTTATTGGAAACTTTTAATCTGATGCTTTTAACTGAGTGACACAATATGCGTTTTAAGGCGAAAGCAATGTCATTTTCAATCGAGAAAATAAATCTATAAAATATGAATGTTAAATTCGTTGCAAAAATTCGTATGTTTATTGCATATTTGAAGAGAAGTACATTTTCATAGAATTTTTATTTAATTTTTATGTTCTCAATTTCTGTACGATATTTTACAAGTTTAAGGGATTATTGCCATTCTAAGTGCGATGGTTTCCTTAAAAAATAACTACATGTGTACATGGTTATTATTGGAAACAGTCGCGAGAAATTGTTATTGGAATTTTCATACTTTTATGCTTTGATCCAATATGATAGAATACATAATATATTTATTAGCTACTGAATGACTCTTGACAACACATTAACATAGATAAGAGAGAATATTTACGGCTGTCTGTCTCAAAAGGTTTATCTTGGCTGGAGAGTGTTATATATATTGTTGCAAAATTGCGAAAAACATTGCACCAGAGAGCATTATGAGAGTATTTACAACTTCATCTAAAATATAATTTTGATAATTTAGTAGAAAGCATTAAATTTTGTACGAATATGTAAAATTTTAATCAAAGTCAAATTTCAAATTATAGATTATGTATAAGCATAAAAAGCATAACTGTTAAAGATATTAAGAAATTGAATTTACAGCTACAGACTTGAATATAAAAATCATAAAAACTTTCTTTTTGAAATATTCATTAAAAAATGATTTAACTTATCTAACATACTAATATTTATCCAGTAAACGAAATTTTTTAAATGTAGTAAAACAATTTCTGCTTATATGCGTCTATATATCTTTATTACTATTGTTATCTTTTTTACATTAAATATTCATTGTCTTGCTGTCATGAATAATTTTTTCTGCCCTTTTATATTTATTATATTGTGTGTATCAAGGGAGAAAACGAATTAATCAACCTCGTTGCACTATAACAATAAGAAAACAAAACGTTTTTTAACTTATAATAATGTAATAAAAACCAGCGAAAATATACAATGAATTAAGAAAATATTACTTACATTTTGAAACATTTTAATCATTTTTGTTGAGCATTACTTTGTTTTTTCAACCCGGAATATATGTTTTTTGGATATTGTCCATTCTCAAATAAACATTTTTATATTCAATACATCTGTTAAAGAAAAAAGATAATAAATTAACAGCGTTAACATTATAAATAATATTATTTTGTTATATTTTATTGTGTATATTCATTTACTGTGACGTTCGCAGGTATCTTCTTTGCGCTCCCTTAAAAAAAGAAAAACTGCATAGAACACTGAAGGACTTCACCTAAGAAGATACATGAATAGAATGGCGGTCGTAAAAACAAAAGAGAAACCTCATTAGAATTGTAAATGTTTATCAATATTGTGTGTTAAATGTGTTCCAGTGTTTGTCACCGTGCTGTTCTTGTGTGGAAAAAATTAAGTCAAAATAAAAAGAAGGTTCGTTGATTTAAATTCCCATATATGATACTCCCACAAGCGTTCCTACATTTATACAACTGAAAATGTGTACTTAAGAATTAATCTATACTAATATTATAAAGAGGAAATATTTGGTTGTTTGTTTGTTTGAATTGAATAGGCTCCGAAACTACTTGACAGATTAAAAAAATTCTTTCGCCTTTAGAAAGCTACATTATTTCCGGTGAACATAGGCTACAGTTGTCGCTTAAAAGGATCAAAATAAAACACTGGATAAGCGGATCAAAAGCAATTTGAGAAATTAAAAAAGTTACCTGACACCCTAGACACATGACAATCATTGAAACACATATGAAAATCGTAACTATGCAACAACAAGCAACAACAAAAAAAAAATAAATAAATAAATAAAAAATAATAATAATAATAATAATTTTTTTACTCCGACCTGATATAAAAGCGTGTGTTTTATTTTTAAAAACTATTTAGCAATTATTAAAAAAGAAAAAAAAAATGCTCAAACGCTAATTAACTAAAATTTAAAAAAAAATCACAAAACGATTGTTTTGGAGTTTTCAAAAAAGTTATAAGATATAGTAAATATTTTAAAGAGTAGTGACCATCAAATATAGGGCAGGGGGATTTTTTTAGGGGGAACAAATATTTAAAATATTAACATTTTCTTCCATTTCAAATGCGGACTTTTCACTAAGCCCAGGGATAAATATTACTTATTTAATATAAAAATTTCAGATAGATTATAAAACTAATATAAATTTTTAAGAGTAGAGGACATCCAATTATGGGTAGGGGAGGCAATAATTATTTTTAAAAGAATGTTATCAAATATTTAAAACCGTACCATTTTAGATGCGGATTTTCAGAGCCCAGAGACAAATACTTATTTAATATAAAATTTTAAAAGTACTTACCTCTATTTTCGAATAATAATTTCACTGAATATCTTTCTTAAGTCCAGAAACAGTTTTGTTGAGTTCGCCCCCTGGTGGTGAAATGTGAAACTAAAAAGTTCCAGAACCCCCCCCCCCTACACCCTTTTTTTTTCTTGCCGTGCGTGCACAGCATTTCTGCTAAACGGTACCGTCAGTAGCGGAGATTCGGTACGAGATTGGGTTTTTTTAATGACATTTTGCAATACAAATTTCAAGTTTGTTTTAGAATATACTAACAGCACCGGGTAACGCCGGGCGGCTCAGCTGGTAATATAATAAAAAGGATATTTCGCTTTGTGAAAACTAATTAATGCACTACATAAACAACTCGGATACATTTTTGAAAATAAGTGGCAGCGGCACATGTGTATGTTCTTAAAAAATCTACTTATAATAAAATGCGTCCGAAGAAATGTGTAGAACGGTTCCAGGTTGTGCCACTCCTATCTGGATTCAACCGTTGCCAGACTCTACGTTAGGCTTAATTGAAAACAGATGCTAAAATGATGCTTTTAAAATTTCTTCCACTTGAAATAATGTTTTTTCAGCATATTTTCATATAAAACATGTATATCAAACCCAATTATAATACATAAAGATAACAGTGGAAGTGGAAAAGTTTTTTATTATCTGAGTACGATCGTATTTTATTTATCACTCTAACACCGTCTCTGACAACTTTAGTGCTGCCATCTAGGAACTAATTTAGAAGCCTTTTTGGGAATATATTATAAAAAATAAATTTAGTTTTAGATTAATTTAAATTTAGTTTTACTATTATTATTTTTTAAATGCTAGCATTTATCCGGTTAATTTTTTTAAATTTTGTTTTCTATTTAAATAAATAAGCTCTTTTTTTTCTTCAAGTTATTATGGTTATATAAGATATCATCATGACTGCATTAGTATAACTGAAAATTATTTTTTCACATGGTCTTAAATTAAAACTTTATCTGCTTTGATGCAATGCATGCAAATAAATCAAAATTGCCCTTAAATTAAAATTTGATTATTTTTATTTAGTTTATGATATTATATATTCCTTACATTTAAATGGCATTTGATAAAAAATACAAATTTCGTTTACAATGTAAGCAAATTTCGAATGGATATAATCTAAGCTTTAAAAACTGGTAGATTAAATTTAAAATTTTACAAAAGAAACAATAATAATAACTTTGGTTTTCATAACTTACGGATTGAATTTTTAAAGTTGCAAGCTGAAGTTTTTAAAAATTGATTTTAATTTGAATCAATGCCTCCTACTATAGAAAACAGCAGTATTTTCTATAAGAAACAACGATTTCTTTTTTAAAAAGTTGTTTTGTGTATATTAACCGTGTATAGATGGTACCTAATCTAAATTAAAAAAAAAAAAACTCAAAGCTTCATAATCGATGCCTAAAAGCATCGAACTAAGAATCTATCATATACCCACGGCTAAAATCGCTGCCGATTCATAATAAAGAATATATTTTAAAATTTTAAAAACTTCAATATTTAATTTAAATGTTTTGTGAAATCTTAAGAAATTGAGTTTTATTTTGCCAATTATTATTGTAATAAATACTGTTCTTTGTTTTGAAATTAAAATTTGTTCAAAAACTAAATATCAAGTATAAAAAAAAGAAAAAGAAAAAAAAAAAGAAAAAAGAAATCATTTGTATTTGTAGAAATTTATTGCTGTTTTTAAAATGTGCTTTTTTACAATACAAACTCTTCAAAAATAAAATCTGCATTCTGTTTGTTTGTATGAAGTATTAAAAAGATAAAATGCAAATGAAAATTCCGTCATTTTTGACGGGGTTATATACTAGTATTCTAATAATTTGGGAATATTTTAGTTTCTAAAGATTTTAATGATAAAGAACTTTTTTTTTCGGAATCATGGGTAACTTTCAAGAGGTTATTGTGTATTTTCTTTCTTGGTTATATTATATTTTCATAGGTTAAATAAAAAACTTTCGTCTTTCATAGTTTTTTTTGTTTGTTTGTTTTTGTTTTTTATAACATGCCACGATATGAAAAACACTAACCGCCATTCTGTTATTGACAAAACTGATACCTTTATTTTATCTCTGACAGTAAAAATACAATTTGTCAAAGTAAGGTAAATGTAAATCCAAAAGATATATCTTTGATATTACCAGTTTCTTCACAAATATATGTTTCACGCCTGGATATACCCTCCTTTCAAAAATGATTTTTGGCAACGGGCATATTTTCTTTTTTCCGATGTATATACATATATATTACATACACAGTTACTGTATTGTTATTACATTCACCTTTCTTGATGGAGCATATCATTATATTCACTGTCAAAAACATAATATGTGCTTTGACATTAATGTGATTTCGGCATGCATTCTCTACGAACATGTACTTTAATGCATATGGGAAATGGTTGAGGCGAAAATTTTTCGATGTGCTTAGGTGAATGCCTTATTTTGTATCTGTGTTTCAGGAGATAGTTATATTTTTTAGATGCCTCAGAGAAGATTAATAACAAATCATAATACTGTCAGATTCAGATGTTGTATTATAGATTCTTAAAATAATGTTTATTGTGAATTTAAGTGGAAGAAAAAGGATAAAATTCCCTCATTGTATGCATTTAAAATGTTTTATTATTATTATTATTATTATTATTATTATTATTATTATTATTATTATTATTTACAAAATATTATAAAAAGTTTTAAGGAACAAAAATTAAAAAATGAAAATGTTAACTTTTAATCTTTTGCTATCTGGTAGATTTTTAAACAATTATTAAGGAAAATAAAATGTATTTTAATGCGTCTATTTATAAATGTGTCTTTTGTATTTCATTCAAAGTGCCTTATAAATTTAGTTTAAAGCTATTGTAAGAACGAAGAAAATTTTACAATGCTACATATTTTTAAATGAAGATTTTTTATTTGGACCTTTTTTTGTTGAGTGGAAAGCTTTTATTGAACTACATGCAGCAAGAGGACATGATATTTTTACGCAACACATCTACTGTTGTTAGTAATATATTCTATATACGATAAAAGTTAAAAAACATAGCATTACTGAAAGAAATAATATAATATTTATATTTTTTTTCTTTGACAGTGAAGTTAAACTCTGTTATTGAAAAATTTAAATAAAATAAAGAAAATTAAATATGAAATAAAAAATAATACCTTGAATATATGCTTTGCATTCTTTCACTATTCAACTAATTTTTCAGTCTTTTAAAAAATGGTAACTACTTTTTTTTCTTTATAGATGTAAGAATTGTGTTACTGTTCTATTAGTAGATTCACCGTCTATTAATGGAGTGTATTATTAACTTTACTCTCAAAAGATAAATATGTGTGTTTTAGATATTAACGTGATTTTGATATGCATGATTGATTCATGGGCTTAGTCTTATGTAGACATTTTTTAGGCGAAAAAGTGTAAATATACTTAAATGTGTATTTTAATCTTCATCTGTTGTTTCAGGACGTCTTTATATTTTTGAGATGCAACAAAAACCGTAACACTCATCCGAGATTTTCAGATTGCATTAACGGCATTCATATTATACTTCCTGTGAACTTAACTGGATAAAAAAAAAAGATCTAGTTTTCTCTTTTTTAATACATATTTAAAGTGCCACCTTTAACAAAAATCAAATTTAAATTTTCAGAAAGCAATTTAAAAATACTAAAATGTTTATTTATTTTAAACAGAAAAAAAACATAGAATTTCCAAGCAAATGAATCTTGCTGTTATCTAATGATATATTATACTTATAACAATTGGTCATTCGCAGTAATTTTATTTGATGTTATAGCCTCTTTTAGATTCCTTGTCAATTGCTGTTAACTTCGTTATTTTTAACAGACACTAAGTGAAAATATGAATATGCTAAGTTCATTATGATCAAAGGGTGTTCACAAGCGACCGATAATTATACACACTAAGTTTAAACAATTTCTCTTAATCTAATTATCGTATTTACTTTGATATGCCGCCCTATTTTTATGACAAAAATAAATCAGGGGTACCTGAGATACACATTGATTTGATATTTGAAATGGCCGCATGAGAAAGCAATAGTGATTGGGAAAATTGTTGCAAATGTGAAATATTCACATACACAAAATGAAAAGTTACGTTTACAAACTAAGAGTCAATTGCTTAAAGGATACGAGTTAATTCATCGAATTATAATAGCGACACCTTCTTTTTTTTTACTGAACATCTAGAGCAACAGTTGGATGAATGAAATTGTTCTACGAATTTGTAATACTGACCACCTACAAATGGTTACTTAACATCTAGAACAGTGTTTCCCAATCTTTTTCGGGCCATGCCCTACCAAATCATATCTAAAACCCTGATGACCCCCCTCCTCTCTTTCTTAAAAATAATTCTTATTATATAAAAATTGAACTGTTGTTCCATTTAAAGAAGTAAAAAAAGCCCTTTAAAAATGGAATGGAAAAGAAAACGTAAACATGTAAAAGAAAAGTCATGAAAAAATGAACATAAACGAAAGAAATGTATTCAGGAAGCAATCGTTAATAATATAGATCAGGAAGCGGTTGCACGAACCATCACCTCATAGAGTTTATTGTTGAAGTTTCAGCATTAGACAAAACTCGATTCGTATATTAAAATGCAACTGGTCTTCCAAATCATATCTTGGTGGAAACCACTGAAGATCCGATTTTAGTGATCGATCGGTAAGTTTATCATAGTGCATTACTGCAGTCAAAAGTATGAAAACGTAGAGGGCTGCTAGCAAGAAAATAAATGGTAAATATACTAGTCAACCACTAAAATCGGGTTTGCGGGTGTTTTCCACTAGGATATGACTTGGTAGACCAGTTGCATTTCGATATGCGAATCGAGTTTTGACTAGTTCATGAATTTCAGTTATCAACTCGATAAGGTGATGGTTTGTGCAGCCGCTTCCCGATCTAATAATAGTAATAATAATATGCAGCAATGAAAAAAAGCAAATTAGATCTTCAAATATTTAGTAGTGAACTTCGATACACAAAAATAACTTTAAGTGGATGTTTCTTGATTATTTCTGTTATTTTACTTGCTGGCAGTAAAAATAAATAAATAAATAAATAAAATATATAATAAAATAAATTCAAATTATAACATTTAAGATAAATAGAATAAAATTAATGAGATCCTTGTGCTTGATGTTGGCTGAAAAGAGATTTTATATCAGGCACTAATTTCTTCTGAATTATTATAGTAATTCTTTCCTAGAACGGCTAAAATTTTCTATCATTAACTATCAGCCAGATTAAGATATTCACAGAAGGATCCTAAAATCAAAATCTCTAATAAGACGCGTTTTAATTTGTAGATCAAACGTCCAGTGCCTGGCGATAGTGGCTTAATTTTTTATTCTATAGAAAATCAATTTGAAATATATTTTTTTAAAGTTTAAAACCAGAAAATTTATATTGTAAAATGATTTTTAAAACTATTTGTTGCTTCATGTTAGTAAAACAAAAGTATTTAGTTATCTTTTTTTAGTATCATAAGAGGATAACCGAAATTTATAGAATTCTGAAATTGCTCCCCTCCAAAGCCAAATTGCCCCCATGTGGGGCGTGCGCCCTACGTTGGGAATCACTGATCTAGAGCAACGGTTGGATGAATGACATTGTTGTATAAAATTGTAACAGCGGCGCCTTCAATTGCTTATTGAAACATCGAGAGCAACAGTTGGATGAATGATACGATATTGTCTCGTTTTATTAGAGTACCTTAAAAGTAATTATTAAAATAGAAAATTCCGTTCGCCTATGAAATATGGATAAGATTTTTGTGTACAAAAAATATTCATATGGCGGAAATTTGCAGACAGTTGCAGAACCACCACCGCTTTGAAAGCCGTGAACTCAGTAATAGCTGATATACGCTTTCTCGTGTCTCGGAAGAGTTTGGCATAAATGTTTTCCGTTTAGCAAACTGAGGACACATTGAACACTTATAATGCCTTAAAAAATCCTTTGAAACTTCCTCTTTTCAGAGGTATAACGAATGTTCATTTTGGATTTGTACTTTGATGAATAATTTTTTTTAAATGGGTCCATTATTTAGAATAATCATGTGTTTTATTTAAGTAAGCATATTTTTGGCTTGTCAAATCTAGTGTATTTTGTTTGTATGATATTCGTACTATTGATTTTTATAAAAATATTTCGATTTCTCGATGACAGAGCATTCGATGTCACTGGTTCGATAATGGATTGTAGCTTCATAGGCTTAATTTTTTTAAATTAATTTAATGATTACTAAACTGTTTACTGTGGTTGTATCCTTTACATTTATTCTCTATTATACTTGAATTAATGACTAAATATATCCCATCAAGAGATTAAAAAAGATCTAGGGAGATAGGGATTAAAAACATTTTGGAATGAAAAATACTACTTGTATCACAAAGAAAAAGTTTTTTTTTTCTGTATAACGATGACGATATATTGTCTATCGAAACACAAGGCCAATAAATTATCACGTATACTACAATTTTTTCAAATTCTAAGTATCAAACAATATCAACTTTTCTATAGTTGGATAAAAAAAAATGCACTTATAAGTGCAATTTGTCTCAAAGCTTAATTTACTTATTGTTATTATATAATGGTATTGTTATTTAAAATGGTTTTTAAAAAAATTTTCAAGAATGATTTTTTTTTCTGTTTTCTCGTGCTATTTGATTACAAAGATTAAACTGTCAGCATTTCAAATAATACAAATACCTGATGATAATAGTACATAACAATAGTTTTTTTTTTTCGATTTATATTCCATTAGCCGTTGAAATAAAAACTATCAAAATAAAAACTATTAACACAAGTGAAACACAAATTACACACTTAAACAACTGAAATGATAAGAATAAAAAATTCTGTTGTATTTAGTAAAATGTTTGATAATTTATTCAGGCATGTGGCAAATACGAAAATGAATCTTTTAATAAATTTCTAAACTTTACTTCATTACATTATTGATAATTTTTCATACAAAAATAATTTTTAATGGGATTGTTGGTGGATAATCAAAATAAATATATTTAATTTTAAAAACCTTTCAACTTTAAGATGTTTTCAAATTATGTATATTTTTTATCAAATTTAAATTTAAAATAGTTTTCCATTAGAGAAGTCTGTTCTTAGCTATATTCTGCAATCCAGAAAGATCAGAATGAATTGCTTGTAATAGTAAATTGATTATGCTTTCATAGGCAGAAAAAAATCTAATGTAAGGTATTTTGTTAATCACAAATATCCTTTATCCCCATGAAAATAAATTATTCCAAATTATGTAAATACTACAGATTTTATCCAAAGATAATAGATAAATTTGGTATTTTGACTTCTAGTAATAATAATTTAATAGTGCTATTATAAGCATGAAAGGGTGTAATTTTAGTTTTTTTTAAATTATTATTACAAATATCCTTCAACCTACTGAAATTAATTTATCGCGAATTATGTAAATACTACAATTATGTTCCATATATATTATATAAATTTTAAAAATTAGTATTTGCATAATAACGTTTATTCTTTGACCACTTTTAGTATATTTTATTACGATTTCTGGATTTCTTCGGACCCTGAATTTCCTTGTGTAAATAAGGGTTTGTCTCCCTTAGAAAGACCCCCCCCCCCACGGAGGGCACTCTCCCTCACTGAGGGCCAATATCCCTCGTGTTGATGATTGACCGCCATAAACACAACTAACTAACAACTTATTACGATTTCTAAAAGTATTTGAATAATATCAATTAATCGGGGATATTATTTGTGCAATATCCCACAAGAAAAGCAATACAACAAAATAGCATGCACATTTTAGTGCATTCTCTTTAAACATATATTATTTCGTATTAGCCATTTTTTTTTGTATTTCAAAATATTTTCAATTGTTTGCAATCCTTATTATAGTTTTTCGCTTTGGCAGGATTTCAAATATTATACGTCTGGATGCAGATTGCATTAAATGATTTAGCACAACAGAATGTGACTTTAAAATTCAATCTATACATTTAAATATACATATATACATATCTGTCGAGTTTCAGCAAACATTTATAGACATTCGGAAAGAAATTTCAAAGCTTTTTTTTATTACTTTGGTTTTATATTGTTGTACTTATTCATATTGAAAGGGAAAAAAGGAAATTGAAAAATGTTTACGTAAATGTCTGGTAAGATATTAAAGTGTTAGAAAATAAACGTTGACTGGCATTGTAATTTCCCTTTAAAGACATTTAAAGCCACCTTAAGTTAAACTATCAATCAAGTAGATTTAACATTATATTACCCATGGTACCATATGGGTGAATATCACAAAACGTCAAATTATGATTATCTGTGATAGTGTAAGTATCCATTGAAAACAATTTAAATTTCAAGAGGTAAAGTTATTTTCTATTAAAGAATAAAGAAATTTCCATGTAAAATTGCTAAATTTTGAAGAACTTATGTAATAAATTAATTTTTCTGTAATTATATGTCATTTATTGGTATATATATGTCAGGATAATAAAAATTTCATTCTAAAACTTTTTTTACATTTTTAAAATTTTTTTAGATTTGACATTTTAATTTTGTTTAAAGGAATATGTTTTCAACATAGTAGCTAAAACTCCATATAATGTTCCATATAAATTTTATTTGTCAATTTATGGACGCCAGGAAAATGACATAATATAAGTCTACTGTATTTTTTAAAAAAACTTAACCACATTATTATCAAAAAATATCTAAAAGAACTTGCTGGTTGCACAGGTTTTACTACTTTTTGTTTGGAATGTGTCAGAAATAAGAAGAATTAATTTGCTGCATATTTCATATACATGAAAAAGAACTAATATCGAGACCAAGAAAATGACATGCATTTTCAATGATAATCATATTTTAATTATGAAAATAATTTGTAAAATATTGAATTTGTTACCTTCCTCATACATTTGTTTTATAAAGTATAAATATTAATTAAAAATTTAAAAAAAAAATTAGAAAAATATAATCTATAAAGCAGAGGGCCCTTTACTTTATACACCTGGAATTCCAAGTGTTTTAATTGCTTTATTCATATTATTAAAAATATAATGCCTTTCGAAAATATCTCCATTTTTGTTAGAATGTATTAAAAAAATTGCATTATATAATATTTAATCTGAATTTTATTGTGCAGACTGTAATTTCCGTATTTTTGTTTATATTTACCCGTATATGCTACTATCAGAGTTTCGAATTTAATGGACTTCTTTTATTAGGATATTCCAAATCATATCAGAAATTTAAAATAGCAATTTAAAATAACTTCATAGAATAACAAATATTTTATATTCATATAGATGGAAATTTACTATTGAAAATTTCTGGAATGATTCTCATCTTTAAGGAATTTCTAGAACGTATTCTACCTCAGGATTTAGAGGGTTATGATCGTACCTTTAAAAATCTTCATACAATTTCTAAAGAAATACATTTTTTATTTCTCATAAATGTCTGAAGGATTATTAAGAAGTAAACTTATGTATTTGAAATATAAAACGCAATTTACTATTTAATTTCTCAGTCCAGAAAACTTTAAAAAGTTTTTGATTGCATGAAATGTGTAGTTTTTCATAATAAATTTTATAATTATATTACTTCTAAAGTACAGGGCGACCATAAATACTGTAGCCGTCTAATTTGAAGTAGCTAGTGAAAACACAAAACCTTTTGCACAAACAGATACTTTATTTATGAAAAACAATGGATTAGAGAAATGAAAAATCACTTTTCTTCAAGTGACTTACTTTCTGCTCTCTGTACAAGAAAAAAGTATTGGATATGTGGAAATTATCAAAACCCAGTTTTCGACGGATTTACACGCTTTAGAGGTCAGAGAATCCAAAAAACATGTTTTTACAAAATGTTTGTCTGCGAGTCTTTGTGTCTGTCTGACAGTCAGTCTCTTTGTATGTGACAAAAATTTTATGGGCACTGTACCTCAAGAACTAATTCACGGAGTTTCACAAAACTTTAGATTCTATTAGACTTTGACATAAACTAGATCTGATTAGTTTTTGGTGTACATCGCTCAACAGGGGACGCTGCTCTGCTGTATTATTCACAATTTCCACAATAGCCATGTCTCAAGAACTAATACATGGGATTTTATTAAACTTTAGATTTTGTTAGTACTTGATATAAGGCAGTACTTATTACGTTTTGGTGCAAATCGGTCAATAGGTGACATTGCCATAGTGCATTGTTTGTGATTATTGTAATAGCTCGTCCTCAAGAGCTAATGCACGGAATTTCTCAAAACTTTAGATTCTATGATACCTTGATGGAAACTAGATCTGATTAGTTTTTAGTATATATCGCTTAACAGTTGGCTCTGCTATGATGCATTATTTACAATTTTCACAATATACTCATATCTCTAGAACTAGTGCATGGACATTCATAAAACTTTATATTTAGTTAAAAATTTATATAACATGGATTCTGATTACATTTTGATGCAAATCGCTCTGCAGATCGCACTGCTATGGTGCATTATTTTTGCTTATTGCAATAGATCTGTCTCAAAAACTAATGCACGAAATTTTCTAAAATTTCACATTCAGTTAGTCCCTGATATAGATTAGTGATGTTTATTTTTTGGTGCAAATTGTCGTACAGATGGTGCTGCCATACTGTATTTTTCAAGATTTTGCAATGGTTGTATCTCAAGACTTAATGCATGGATTTTCATCAAACTTCATATTCAGTTAATGCCTAATAATAATAATAATAATAATAATAATAATAATAATAATAATAATAATAATAATAATAATAATAATAAAATGATCCTATTTAGTTTTCCATTACCCAACAATTGACGCTGTTATTCAGTTATTTTTAAGATTTTGCAATTTCTCAAAAACTAAGGGACGGTTTTTCATCAAACTTCAGATTCCGTAATAAGTTGACATAAGTTGTTGTTGAATAGATTTTGGTTTAAACCCCTTTACAGGTGGCGTGTTTATGCTGAATGTTTTAAAAAGTATTAATATGCATAAGTTAGAAGAAAGTTTTGGTATTGCCACACCTGACTAGTTTTGTATATGTTTTCATTCGTGGACAGTAGATGCTCCTCTAATTTGTAAATATTCCACCAAAAGGAGATGCTGTGATATGGATTTTCGTGATTTTTTATTATGATACCATATAAAAGTGTTTAATGTTATACAAAAAATTGAACTAAATTTTATATTTAATTTTTAGCTATAACATGCAATTGGTCCTTGAATTCTAAAATATTCCAACAGGAGGGGGCATTGTTATAGCGATTTTTCTATTATTTTCTCAACATTTCGTAGTTCTCTTGCACATTGGTGTTTCGTAGAGCGACGGGAATTCTGCATAATACTGAGCTGGCTATTCGCAAACAGTTAATATACAACTTAACAACGAAAAACGTATTTTAATAAATATTACGATCGGTATTAATTTGCTTTTACTCCGATTATTTGACTAAATTAGAAATTAAAGATGAAAATCAAGTTTCGTATAGCATTGAGTTAATAATATTAAAGTATTTATATTTTTAACAGCTTTTCGAAACATTAAGATGTAAGAAATAGATGAAAGTTATGGGATTGACACATCCAACTAGCTCACCTTTATTACCAAATCTTTCCGGAAACATATGAGGTCAGATATGTTCTACTTATTTCGGCCATATAGTGTATTTCTATAAATACACGCATTTATAAAGACGCACATAAAGATGCATATAAAGACGCATTTACTGCATAAAAATTAAATTTTAATAACTGTTTTAATAATAAGTATTTTTATGGAAAAGGATTTTCGTATGATGAATAGCTACATTTGAAGCATTGTTTTAATTAGAACTAATCTTTTTAAAATAATATTTTAGAAGATAATTGTTGATAAACGAAAAAAAGATACCTTGTATTTAGCTTCTTTTTTTTACATTTCCATGACATTTTAGACGATATTTTATCTTACTTGCTAGTCAATATTTTTATGCAATTCGTTTTACTGTTTCTAGTAAGTTTCTGACAATAAAATATTTGGCTAATAACGATAGATTCAAAATAATGTTCCTAAAATGCCACTGAAGAAAAAATAAATTAATAAAATAAAACTTACCGTCTCTCCCATATTTTCTACGTCCTTTCTATATATCATTTTACTTTATCCATTTCCTTTACATTTCTACAAAATTTACAAAGGTTTACCATTTCTATATTTTTTCGCTTTGGCAGGAATTCAAATTGCAGATGTCTAACATATTACGTATGCAGATTGCATTAAATGATTTTGCAAAACAGCTTGTAACTTTAAAATTCGATAAATATAAATATATTTATCTGTCGAGCCTGTCTAAATAGTTGTATACATTATGAGAGAAATTTAAAAGAGTGTTCTTTTTGCTTTGTATTTTATACTACAATGTTTCTTTGTATTAAAAAAGACAACACAGGAAACAATATTTATTTCTATTTTTCTTGCGGGATATTAAATCAATAAAAAATAAGCCTTGACTGTCAGTTCATGTTACCCCGTAAAGACTTTTTAAAGCCAATTTTTAGATTAAAAGATCAATAAAAGCAATTTAAACTGAGAATAATTTCTTTTCTGATTTTCTTTTCTTTTCTTTTCTTTTTCTTTTTCTTTTTTTTTTTTTTTTTTGTCATTTATTAAACTTTATATATTTTTATTATATGTGTGGAGAGATTTAAATAATTTTTTTATTAGACTACAATGAATAAAACAATTTTTATATGCGTTTTCCTTACAGAATATTAAAATAACATTAAATAAATGTTGACTGACAATTTATATTCTGTTTAAATACTTTCAAAGAAACTTTTAGATTAAAAGCTCAATAAAAGGGTTTTAAATGATGAATGATTGCCTCTATGCGTTTAATAATCTTTATAGTTGCACATCTTTATTAATTATTAATTTACGCGAAAGGACATGAACAATTTTTACAAAATAGCAATAAATAATATTCCCTCGCTTTGTTTTGTTTTTGTTTTTGTTGTTGTTGTTTTTAGTTGCAGGAAATTAATTATAAATCTTGACTGACAATTAGAATTTTAAAGTCACTTTTAAATTAAAAGCTGAATAATAATGTTTAAATGATAAATAACTGCTTAATTTATGTTTAATTATCCTTTTAGAATTACAAATCTTTAATATTCATGTTAAATTACTTTTTGTACAAAAAATAAATGAAGGAAATAAAATGTATGTGCATTTTTTTCTGCATGATATTAAAATAATAATAAATCTTTACTGATAGTCTTTGTTTGTAAAGACTTTTATTGCCACTTTTAGATTAAAATTTCCATAAAAAAGGTTTAATTGATGAACTATTGCTTTATCGTTTTTAATACTTTTAAATTTACATCTGTAATAACGTCAATAATATCTGTAATAATATCTATAATAATATTTGTAGTAATTGTACATCGTCATTACTGGTATTAATAAATTTAAAAAAATTATATAAGAAACCAATATTTATGTGTATTTGTCTAGCAGGATATTAAACTAATAGAAAATAAATGTTGAATGACAGTTCATTTTTCCGTTTAAAGATTTTTAAAACCAATTTCAGTTTAAAAGTTCAGTACACAAATTTTAATTACTAAAAGTTTACTTATTTACGTTAACTAATATTTATGGACGTGCATGGCTATAATTTTAGAGATATCTTCAAGAAAGTTTGAAAACAATTGTCTCAACAGGTTAATTAAACGATAAACTTATATATTTGAAATATGACATATTATTTTAGATTTGTTATTTTCATAAGCTTTATCTTATATTCACAATTAAAAATATTTCTTTTTATTTAATCGATATGTGTGTCATTTTTTATTCATAAAAAGCTACGCTAACAAAAGTGTTTAAGACACATTGAAATGTTATATAAACATTATTAAATTGGCCTTTTTGGATGTAAAGTCGTATATAAGGGAAATGAAACTCCTCACATACATTAATTATCTAGAAAACAATCATATTTGAGTTATAGAGACATTGTCTGTTTGGTAGTAGCGTCTATTATTAATTTCAGAGCATGAATTACGACTTGGGGGCCATTTACGTAAGAAGCCTTGTAGCAACATTTTTTTTTATCTAAATATAAATAATAAACATGCATCAGGGAATATAGTATAGAAATTTGCTTTCTAAACCCAACTTGTATTAGTTTACTTTTTCCGTTCATTAATTACCCAATACTATTCATACGGATGAGATTTATAATTAACAACGACATTTGTTCTGGAAAAAGATTAATCATGAATGATCCATTATTGCATATATTTGTCTTTAAGTCGCATCAAGAAACCTTAAAGGATTCGTCAGCTAGCTGTCAATTCAATAAAGTTATTCTTGAGAACATTAATACTTTGTTTCGGAATCTAGATGCGCATTAAAAACCAAGTAATTTCTAATGATGAATCTATATTATAAAGTACTCATGTGTTCATCAGTAAAAGTCATTTTGATGTTGAGAACAACTGACGATTAAATTTCGCTTTCAATTAATTAAAAATATTCTTTACACCTCATATTTTCAATTTTTACACCATCAAATATTAAAAAAACTGTTTTTACAAATGCATTACGTTTCAAAATTATACTACAATTTCATCGAAATCTAAATCGGAATTTACTGTTGTTTTATTATTTTAAAAATAACTTTCAAGCACGAATTTCGTTTTTTAAATTTAGTTTTATTACATATCACATAATAAGTAAATTTGCACTAAAGTTAATGTAAATAGTTCAGCATTTGTTTTCAGCTAATATTCCATAACAAACGAAGAACTTTATAAATAAACTAAAATAAAATATTACAAAATAAAAGGCAAAATTAGGTAATCAAACATGCATTTTGACAATTGAAATTATCAGAAAATAAAAGGACTGATATAAGTATGAGAATTTTAAATTATTTCCTCGGCTATTTCCTTATACGAAAGTACCGCTTTTGATAAAATTCAAAACTTTATTTGAATACAGGTTTGTTACTAGAGATGGGCATTATTTAACATAACAGGATAAATATTCGTAATATTAACCAAAAACTTATTATTCAATAACAGATTACCAAAAAGTCCCTGTTAATTTTGGAACGCTTCGTAAAAAGAACGCCTCGCCATTTTAAAAAGAAGAAACAAATAGTAAGGCTGAAAATCATTTTAGGAATACATATTTATAAATTAATAAAAATTCAGTTATATAAAAAAAATTCCAACTTATAAATCTATTTGAATTCTGAGGCAAAGAATTTCTATTACTGCAGAAAACAAAAATCCCCAACTGCATTGAAACGCTTTTGAGACAGAGAGAGAGAAAAAAATTCCGACGCACACACAAAAAAACCCCATGAAACTTTCTTTTTCACGCGTCACTGTCGATCTACGACTCCAAGACATTACAAATCCTTTTGGTCTAATCAAGAAAGTCAATCATAGGAACCATTGTCCTTTTGCATTGTCCAAGACATTAAAAATCTTTTTGGTCTAATCAAGAAAGCCAATCATAGGAAACCTTGTCCTGTTGCTATCTCAAAAGTTCACGTGATAAAATCTCTCAAAAGCTATTCGTTGTTGATTATTCTATGAATATTTAAAAACATATGGCTTCGATTCTTCATAGAATATATTTTATCGTTTGACCTTTTTATAACGCTCACAGTTACAAAGATTAAAGCAATAGAATCAGTTTTTAGAATAACGAAAACAACATTTATTGAAAAAGAAAAAAAAAACAGCTGGAATAATGAAAACTGGTTAGAGTACTGAAAATGAAATGGGGGGGGGATGTGTTTTTATTCTAGAGTACGTGAATTTAGTTAGTGACGCTTGCAGATTATTAAAAAGCAAAGAGGTAATGTCGGCCATCTTTGGTCATATTTTTAATGGGAAGGAATCTCTGCTTGAAAAATGGAATTAAAGAGATTTACGGATTTAATTGTTGATAGAAATCTGTTTTATCGCTCGGACACGGGACATAATCTTTCGTTGATGTAGTTAGATGGGTAAAACGGTGGCAATCTTTGAGTTTGAATATTTAAAAGGGATATTACTATGTACTCATGGTATTTGGGGAAGGGGGGTATTCTGGCGCTATGATTTTTATTTAATAAAATGTTTATTACTGTTTTTTTATCATTATTATTTTGTCAATATTGCATCGTTAGAAAATATGAACTGGAAAACATTACTTTTGTAATTGTATTTTCCTGAAAAAAAAGAAGAAAAATAGCCTGGTGAGGACACAGCCATTCGAAAAGGGATGGGAGGGGGGGGGGGCGAAGGAGGGCGATCCCGACGGATGCGGAAATTTATAGGACGCCAATTTTATACTACCAACGTCATTTTTTGGCCTGTCACAAGTTTTGGGGAGGGAATTTTAAATACGTACTTGCACATACGAAATTTGTGGGATGAATGACATTTGATTAAAAATATACAAGTAATGTTTCGTGCTCTTGTGGAATAAGCTTTGAATATGCGTTGACAGATATTGATTCGGGGATGTCAAAATTTGAACTTCAAATCAAGGTGCTAACGAATGAAGATCATTTTTTTAACAAATCGTATTGTTAAAACGGTGTTGTTTTTATGGAGGATATTTCTGATCGTTAAGAAAAAAAATAATTTATAAACCGTCAGTTTTGGAGTAATTGTAACAATTGCAAAAATGCTTTAAACTTTCTTCTGCATCATATAAATATTAATTTACATTAAAATAATAATTTTTTAAATTGTTAAGAAACTACATATTTTATACAGTGTTCAGTAAGTTTCCTATAACTTTTATTTAGAAAAAGTTTTTATGTGTTTTAACAAGTAAATCAGCAAAAAAAAAGGTACTACTGGCAAAATTTACTGAGTTATGATACGTATAAATTTTCAACGAGGAAAAATGCATTTTTAGTGCAAGAAAACGATAATAATACGTGAAATGTAAAGTATCACAACTAACTAAGTTTTTGTCTTGCAAAAATTAAAATTTTAACTCTATGTTGATTTTAAAGGCGCAGGTTTATGAACTAAAACAGCGTCTATACTTATGTATCAAAATTATTCAAGATACCTTAATTAACGGCCCTCTAATTAAAATGTCTATTGACAGCATAGTCTCATGGATTAGTTATACGTTACAAAAATAACAGGTTGATGAAACCTGTTACCTGTGAATGTGTGGAATGATGTAACCTGTTAACCAAAAATAACTATATTTCCCATCTCTATTTGTTACTTTTCAAATAAAAAATGCATGCTTCTTGTTTTCATCAGTAGGTAATCTAAAAAAAACACACACATATATTAGTATTAATATGGTTTTACTTGATATACTATAGCAGGAAAGTCCGAATAAATTCCCCTAGTTACATTTAAATCTAACGCGTGGTACTTCTATGAAAATGGGGTATATTAAGGTTAATAAAAATACTACATTCTAAACAAACAAACAAAAAAGGTGAAACATTTTTTAATATACAAAAGTACAGTGGAACACCCCCTTAACGAAATCCCTATTTAATGAAATTTTCATCTGAAGCTTGACTTTGGACAACATTAACATTGTATAAAGAATTCAAGCTCAGAGGTTATTGTTGCGATAGATGAATTTATAACCGCAGATTTCATGAAAATGAAATTATATATTTATTTGATCAATTCCATTCTTCTTGGTACTAAATATATATATATATAGATATATATTGGGGGGGGGGGGGCTAAGGTAAATGTTTGCTACCGCCCCTCTGTCACACGGACTATCGCTAATAGTGGAGTGAAACCTTCGATATAATAAGAAAGGAATTCCACTTTCATAAAAATTTTACAGGTGAATTGTCCGGATATTTACAAATGTGCATACATAAAAAAAAAATAACTTCCCGAATTAAAATAATTTTCTCAATATTTCCATTTTTTGTGTATTTTTCATTGTATTCTTTTATATTATGAAAACTTCATGAATTTTAATTTATTTCTTATTAATGAATTTTCTTTATAACGAAGAGTTTAGGAGTAGTCGTGATACTTCTTTAAAATGAAAATTTCACTGTATGATGTAACCACAATAGAAAATATAAAAACACCTCTTCTGAATTACCCATTATTCTGCAAAATTTTCTCTATTTTTAAAAATAACAAAATATTAATATATTTTCGAGATTTAAGATAATTACTGCCTGCATTTGTGATGATTTTTCAAAGTGTACAGCATTGAATAAATTCACATGTGTTTAGTTCAATTGTAAAAAAGAATGGAAAAAAATATAGAATTTTAGCAACATCTTCATAATATTTTTAATGGGGATTTTCGCCAATTTTTTAGCCAAATTTCTTGCCTACCCCAGGGAGCGTACATTAAATTCAATTAAATATCCAGTGTGTTCCAAAAAGATTTAAACAACTTCAATATTTTATACATATGATACGAATAGTCTCACAGTAAAACTAGTAGATAATAACTCAAAAAGTTTTTTCTACGGTAAGTTCCTTGTTATAGATTTTCCTGCACAACATATAAACGATTACTAAAGATTTCAGCTATTCAAAAACCACGGACTTCTTAAAGAAAGCTCAGTCTATAGAGTGATTTATCGAAACCAAATATGATACTCAAACTTAAAGAAACTATCCATAGCTTAATATCGATCAAAATCCAACAGTTGATGACGATCGAAATCGAATGGTTGGTGTGGGCCCTCTAAAACATTCGTGAATTTATTTTGAATATCGTCTTGATATTCTTCGTGCTACGAAGGATCTCATGTTGAAGTTTACTAAGGCAGTAGAAAATATTTTTTTAGTTACTTTATCTATTTTTACAGCTAGATTTGCTGTATTCTTTTAATTTTTTTTAAATAAAGTTTTATACTATTACAAATCGTTCTGTGACATCTTGTATATTCTTTTGGTTTTAAAATAAAATGACGTAGTTATATAATATGATATTTAGTTATAACATTTTTTGTAGTATCACAAAATTAAATTATGTAATGTAAAATATTTTATTTTTCCTTTTCTTTAACTGTGATAAATTTGAAGCAAATTGCATACTTCTTAGTTTTTAATTCTTTCAACGGGAGAAAAGTGCTATTTCTAACTTTTTAAACCGTTTTTCTAAGAAATTTCTATTTAAAGCTATTGTTGAAATAAAGACTGTTGTAAAAGTTTTACCACTTTATAACTTTTTTCTTTACTTTGAAACTCTTATTTTCTTGGAAAATTTAGAAATTCCCATGAAAATAATTTTTTGTTACTATAGTTAAGTATTTAACCTTCATGTGATGTCAAATAAGACTTTTGTTTTATTTTATATTATTCTTTATGAAAATTGTTTTTGCGCAAAACTAAATACTTTTAACCAAGAGCATTTTTTCTTTGACTTACAATTTAATTAGCGAATTAAGCCTGCTTAATTAAATGTATATTATATGTATTTAAAGAGACCTTTTTATATGGAAAAGTTACAAATGTTTTATTTTATCTTTTTCTTGAATTTTTTGAGAAACCAAACTAATTTTAAACTTAAAAAAGTTAATTTTATATATATATATATATATATATATATATATATATAAAAGAAAATTCTGACGATATAATTTTAGAAACAAGGAGCTTCAAAAGCAATGCATGAAAATTCGGCGGAGTGATATATTCTTCCAAAAATTCACGTTTTCTCTTTTCCTAACTGACTGTAAAAAATGATAATGACTTTTTACTTAATGAAAATATAATTTAAACAATCTGCAAATGATAGACAAAGTACTTCCACATAAAATTAAATTGTTGTAGGTTATCTCTGACGAAACAGCACTGGGCGCGATTTGTTATCACTGTGCTTTAACAAAAATAATTTTCATTTAAAGCGAATTATTTTACAGGTTTGTTTTTTTAAGCTTAAGCTGCAACTCATGCCAAATTCACATAATCCAAAGGCGCTTATTCATTTCATGAAGAGAACCTTCGTACCACTCTTCAGCTAATTATACAAAATGCTTGATATTGGAAGAAACAACTGGTATAAAGAAGGCATAGTAAGTAGAAAATTTCTGAACATGATAATAAGAATATATTTTTTTAAATGTACAGATAATTACTTAAAATGCGCTACAAAAACATGAAGATATTATTTTTTTAATATATCCCTGAGATCTTTCGGAAGAGTGTGGATCCATTTTGAAATGGGAAAATACATAGTTGTCCAGAACAGAAAACATAAATAAAACAAAACAAAACAAAAATGGTATGCATGCACAATCAAAGATTAATTATTAGATTAATCCACTGCTCTTAAAAAGATCAATTCTGAATATCAAGAGTTCACCAAAATATGCACGGATATTATACCAAATTGCAGAAATATTATAAGAAAGGACATCATTACAAGCAGTATCACTCCAAAGCAAGATTTCAATGGATTCAAGGATAATTGAAGAGTAACAAGACACTGGTAATTAAATACAGAGATTTAACTCGTTTCAGGATAAACGTATTTCAACGAGTGCAAGATATATACATAGGGGTCTTTTCCTAGTTTTTCTTAAAAATTATGAACTTAAGGAATTCATTAATTGTCTTATCGTAAAATCCTTTGTAAAGCTAACAAAATAAAAGTTTGTAGCTCATTTATTCCTGAAAATCTATGAAGAGTACATGAAATTGAGCTCACTAAAGCCGATGCAACAATGCAATAATATGTAGGAATGAGGATTGTAATGTTTAAAACATGGAAGAAAAAAAACAGATATTAAATAAAGCAAGAAAATAACATTACATGTTCTTTCTTTGTAGGTTAATTACAAAGAAAGTAACTTTATTTATTAGCCAAGGTTTCATTTTTCATGTACTATCATTTAATCAATAAAAAAATTAAGAGAATATGCAATAAATGTACCTCTTGTGAATTATCTGTAATCTGTCGTGAGATGTTGCTTCGACTTAAAAAACATAGTATAAAATAGAAAGTGTTAAAAAATATTATTATTAAAGCAAAATTATAACAAATGACACCCACTGTTATTTGGTACTAAAATCAGTTCAATTCATCTCTTCAATATGATCAAATTCAATATTATTTATATTTGAGGACCTCGGAAGCCAAGGGGTACAAGTGACAAAATTTTGATTTGAGTAAATTCAGTTCAAAGATAAATGACGTTAAATTTCAACATCAATAATGATTGACTAAATTGAAATAGAAATTGCCGCTTGTTTTATTGGGATATTTTAACTCTTATTTCAACAAATGTGAAAAAGTAGTGTAGAATTTCTGTTGAATTTATAATAAAAGAAAAATGCATATTTCCAAGTCGTCTGTGTGCTTAGTTTATTTTTTTCAATTTTGTCAGCTATACTCCTTCGCTTTTGTACCTCATTTATCATTTATTTATCATTTGTAGTGTTTATAAATGTCACCACTGAAGTATGCAAAACTAGTTGGTTCGTGTATTAAAGGGTTTTTAGGATATTTTACATATACTGCAATCAATTTCATACATTTTTGTTTTTATTTTTAATGCAGTAAATAATTTTTTTATATATATATTTCTATAAAGTCGAACAAAAATATTTTTGCACTATGAAAACATAACATAATTTTTTTTCTTATTGAATATCGTTTTCAAGAATTTACCTTATTTCACAAGTTTTTTTTTTCTTAATTTTCAAATCTTTTTTAAATGAAAGCTGCAAGCTGAATTTGATGAATAAAATCCATAAAATTAGTTAATTGATTATTTCTTGCGCAACTTGAAAAGAAGAAATGTCATTTATATTTTCTAATTCTGTTTTCTTAATTAAAAAAAAATGAACAGAATAAAATAGGAAAATAAAAAAGAAGACTTGTCCTTTTTTAAGTGATAAGGGAATTCAAGAGAATAAGAATGAAACAAGTTTTAAGCATAAAAAAAGTTTTCCAACCTCTCAACTAATTAAAAAGAACTTTGAATTAGAGATCTAGTTTTATAAGGCATAACTACTTGAGTTTTATCTCTTTTATGCTTTCATTCTATATTTAAATAATTTTCTGTTTTGTATGTAACTTTCCAATTGCAAGATTTAATTTTAAATAAAGATATTTTATTAATTAATAAACGGTCGAGAGCAAGTATTTCTCAAACTCAGAGGTTTCCGTACAATAAATATAATAATTATTACAGGTATTATTAAAAAATTCGCTGCTAAAAGGATAATAAGACGTTCTAAATATTTATACAACGTAGGTTGTGTGTAGCTATATATACAGCAAAAATATAACTGAGAATATCATCGTAAAAGTTCAATGAGATATGAAGCCTAAATTATATAAAATATTGCAATTCTCTATAGCTCTTTCTTTATTCTTATTCTAAGATGCTTATGATAAATTTCATTCACTACTAACTATAAATTTAATAAATATTAAAACTTCATTTGGCATTTCAGAAAACTAAAGTCAGCACAATAATAATCATTTCTTTTCAAAGTGTAACTAAAACAAAACCCTTCTTCAAAGTTTAAACTTAGCATTTTCCTCAGCGTGTTTCGAAAGGAGATCGCAAAGTATCATGGGAAGCCCAATTTACTGATAAATCATTAAATCAGTAAATAATTATAAAATTATTACAATTTGTTTTTATTCATACCTTCTTTTCTTTTCTTAATAAATGTATGAGAAAGAAAGTTGTCATCCTGTTTTGTTTTTATGAAGTTTTGCCTCCTTTCTTCCCCAGTGAAGGGACAAGTTCAAGAACACATTATTACTGCTGAATATATTATGTAACAAAACTCTATTATTGAACACTTTTAAAGAGAAGCTATTTCATGTTATTAAATGTAAAATCATACATAAAGTGATATTTTATTCATATGTCTTAGTTTGAATCACTAAATTTTGAGAAAAATGAATGTGTAACAATATCTGTATATAACTCCAAACAAACAAACAAAAAAACAACTCAAAATTGAAAATTTTATTTTAAAGCATTCATAACGATATCACTAGGGGATATGGATATTATATGGAAGAGGGAAGATGAAAATGGATTATTTTAACTTGCCCTAATTGTCTACAAGTAATCAAAAACTAAGTGTTTACACTTTCTAATTAAAAAAATCATAGAATGGTTTATTTTACAGAATCATAAAATCATAGATGGTTTATTTTACAGCAAACACATGACAAAACCGCGAAAACACATTCATGAACATTCAAACAAAAATATTTTGTTTAGTTACTCGATCCGAACTGCGTTTTGAATGGGGTTAGTTTTCAAATGAAATTCAATTAATCATGGTGATACATGCTACAAATAACCAATAAATGTGGTTTTTAAAAATCTCAGAAATTCTGAACTATAAATCTTTATAAAGTTTATAAAAGATTTCCACAGCAACTACGAACGTAAAACTTATATATTGCTTTTAGTGACATATTTAGTTATGTAGATTAATGCTAATGAAATGCAAATGTAGCAATTAACTTTTCTTTTTTCGGAAAATCCAATGATGTTTCTTTTTTCTTTTTTGAAGTTATTGTTAAAGAAAATGAAACAAAATTGCATAAGAAAAAAATAATTAATTGATAATATCATATAAAAGTTGAAAAAAAGTTATTTCATTCTGTTTCTCATTACAAAAGAATTAAATAAATAAAATATAATAAAAAATAAAGTGTATTCTTGCAATTTGATAAGCAAATTCTTTGAAATAATGATAAAAACAAATTTTATGCAAAAAAGCGCACTCAATTAATTAAAGAGATCTTTTAATTAGACAATTAGTTAAAAACAGTAGTCTTCAATTTACATTTCATTTTGTTTGAGTTAGAATTAAATGTTTTAAAATTTTGAAGAAAATCTCTAGCTATGGGATTTAATTTTAATTAAAGTTATTTTAGTCGCAGAGTAAATAGCATTTTTGTAATTTAATGCTCTTAAACTGTAAGGTTTCATAAAATTCCAGTTACATAACGAAGGATTTTTTTATGAACAGCATCATTTATCTTCAAATTATACATATAAAATTAATCAAATGAAAAAAAATTGTGAAATAGAAAACATGCAAAGGAAAATATTTTTTTAAGGAAAATAATAACACAGGTTTACAATTTAAAAAAAATACAGTTTTATTTGTTCTTAGGGTAACTTTTAGATACTCTCTAAAAATTACGGGAAAAATCTCCTACCATGTTGTTTTCACAAACTTGGCTTTTATGATATGTTTGATAGGATATAATATGCTTACTGTACTTGCATTACTCATTTCGTTTTTTTTTTCACATTTTTTTATTTAGTGCAATTTTTTTGTATCAAAGAACGTATTTTAACGGCATACAGAGTGTTTCATTGTCAAATCGCAAACTTGCAGGAGGTGTAGGAAGAGATATGAAATCAGATAGCTACTCAGGATCCAACATGCCGTAGTTATGAGTTATTCGACAAAGCAATATTGTCAGTAGGCTAATTTTTTTAAATTCAGATTTCTTGATTGGCATCAGTTTTTTAAAATCGTAAAATTCCCCTTATTTTCACCTTATTAATATGTCTTAGAATAAGGGGAATTTTACCGTTTTCAAAAAATGTCACCAATCAGGAAACCTGAATTTTTTAAAAAAAAGTAGCCCTTACTAGCAACTCTGGTACAAAGAAGTTTTAAGGGGCCCAAATCCAACCCTACGTGATCCTAGTGTGCCGAGGATTTTATTTTCAAACAAGAGAATAACTAAATGAATAAGACACCAAAAATGGAAATCAGCATAAGAGGGAGCAATTTTTTAACAATTTATGGTTGCAAAACTTCAAGGGACTTCGAAGTTCCAAAAGCTTAACAGGCAAGTGGTTGAGTATGAAGATATTTTTAGTAGTTTTTAAAATATAATGAGAATGCTAGAACTACGTTAAAGAAATTTGCAATCAATTCGGATCATTTCTTTTTAACAGACCCCGAGAAGGTGATTAATATTCAAAATTGGTGGTAGATAAAGTCTGATTTTTTTTTTCGTTCATGTACTAAAGGTACTTGAGTGTCCCCGAAAGGCCAGGGTTTTAACTGAAGAGTAGACATTCTAAAATAACTAAGTGAAGAAAGGTCTTCCAAAAAGAAGAAGATTTAATAAAAAGGAGGCAAGTTATTAACAGTTTAGTGCATAAAAACTTAAAGGGAACCAGGGACTCCAGCCCTTAAAAAATTAAAAATATGAACCTCGTGTGTATTAAATTCTGTCTTGGACAATCTATACCTCAATTTTAAGACGTCAACGCGTAGTAGACTTTGTTAGCCATCGCAGATACACATACATACACACACATAGACAGAGCAAAACTTTCAATTAGTATCGATACTAATATGTTCAGCAGGCTATATACATGAATGTAATACGTGATAACATACTACATTAAATCATTATAAATTGTGAAAAACATTTTCACAAAGTTTAATTCTGGAGACCGCCATTATTTTTAACAAATGAGTATTTCTCGTACTATTGTAAACGTTACATTAACAACTGCTTAACAAAAACAAACAAAAATCAATGCACATTAAGTGGAAATGTAATAATTAACTTTTCCCCCTCTTTCATACTGCCTTTTAAAAATCGTTTGAATTTAATTTTTTTATTTAAAAAGGTTATGCGACAAAGAACTCTTTAAAAAATAATACGTTATTGACTATTTGGTAACTCTCCTAATTTCAAAAGACACAAACGAAATAAAAAAGTTATAGAAAACTTATTCATGCAGACTATTAAGCGAAATCAGTGAGATAAAATGGATGCTAGCTTTAGATTAAAAAGGATATTTTGTTCTAAAACGACTAAACAGAACTTCTAATGTCATTTACAAATTTTAAATTTATATTTAAATTTGAGAATTTTTTAATTTTCGTATATACTTTTTGTTAGATTTAATTTTTAATAATAATAAAAAAAGAAAAACATTGCTGTTTCTTCAAAATAAAATTTTTAAAATGTATAATATTAAAATTTTATGATTATACGATAGTAAAAAACTTGCTAATACGAATAATTTTTATTCTGGAATCGCAAGACGAAAATTTGTAAAAGAAGAAGAAGAAGATGCATACAAAAGAAAGAAAGAAAATGTGTCATTTTAGAAACTAAGAAAAAGTTTTTTTTAATGGAAAAGATTATTGCGGAAATAAAAATAAATTTTGCATCTACTGCTAAATAACCACTGTTAAACTTAATACAAATAAAGTAAAATGCAACAATTAACTTCTTTTCCTTTTTTTAAAAAATAATCTTTTGAAATCCTTTTAAATTTTATTTCTTATTTTCTAACATATTTAGATGCCATCCATGTAATGAAAAATAACCCATAAACAGAATTGATTATTTTTTTACACAAACTAAAAAATACAATTTTTTTAGTTTGTGTAAAAAGTTTGTGTAAGTTTTTTATTACTATTTAAAAAAATAGTTGTTGCCCTTTATCAAAAATAAATGTATCCAGAAAAAAACAAAAAAAAAATGTATAAGAAAAGAATATTTCGGACAATCTCTTACAATTTTGGAAAACTTTTATTTAGAACCGTATTTCTTAAATTAAGATTAGAAACCTATTTTTAAATCTTTGGCTTTAGTTAAATTACTAAGAATTTTATATAAAATTTCTCATCATAACTTGCTATATTGCAAATTCTTAACCCACAAAAATAAACACATTTCAGAAAACTTTTTATCGCCAAAATTAGTTATAACATATTAATGTGTTGTGAATTAGAAAACTTCCTATAGAAATCGTTTTTTGTGCTGTGGTTGTGTTCTTATTGTATTGTAAAACTGTTACTATCTAAAAATGGAATCTTATTATTTTTTTAAATTGTTGTTAATTGTGTTGAAACAGTTCTGTAAATAGTGTTGATGAAAATATTTTCTTAGAATAGTGCTGTTTAACACAACACTTTGTCACCAAATTAACAATACATTAGATAACAAACACCAAACAAATTAGAACACTATAACAAAGAAAAAAAAACGGATATCAGCAACACGTAGCTTTTTATTAAAGAGGATAGTTCGTTAGTTCGTTTATAAGCATAAAGTTCGCTCATAAAGTTTATATCACTTGGTAAAATATCTCACTTTTTATTATTATTTTTTTTACACTTTGCTTTAAAGAAGTAAATAACTGAAAAGCTCAAAGGCTGTATAGTTAAAAAATACCGCTTTTCCAATAAAGATCTTTAACAGAGGAAATTTTATTAAAAAAATTGGTATCGCTATATGTGTAAATGCAATATTTGTAACTACAATGCAATGCTACTACTTTGCAATATGTGTGATACCTATGAACACATAATAATAAAAATCAGTCGAAGACTTAATAATTAACATATTGCTTTTCTTTTCGTTTACATTTATTTTTCAAACATATGCTTTGAAGTGATTTAAATATTTACCACCGACCTTCATAAATTTCAAACGCATCTCTAACATATTTAATGAAATAGTAACCCATAAAATTAATTAAAACGATTATTTTTACACAATGTGAAATAAAGATAATTCTTTTATTTTTATTTCTTTATTTCTTTTTTTTTAATATTTTATTTTTTTGCAAAATAAAATAAAATATAATATAATAGGGGAAAAAAATCCTGTTCTACTTAAGTGATAAGCGGTCTCATTAAGAGAAGAATGAAAACAAGTTTTATATAAAAAGAGTGTTCAGAGCAAACGCAACTAATTAAAGAGAACTTTTAATTAGAAGAGCAATTTAAAAAGACTGTGACGTCATTTACGTCCCCTTTTTTTTCTACTTTGTTTTTGCTATGATAAAATATATACTTTTTTTTTTTTAGAATTTGTATTTCTGTAATTGAATTTCAAATTAAGTTATTTAAATTTTTAGAAAACTAAATTTGATATATATATATAGATAGATAGAGAGATAGATAAATATAGATATAGATAGATAGATAGATAGATAGATCCTTATCGCGATTGTTATTATAGGATATATTTTATAAAGAAAAAAAATATCTGGTTTTCATATTAATATTTGTTAATTATTATTTATGCGGTTTTTTAGTAGTTTTTTTCTTCTGGGTATACAATCTCAACGGTCTCCAATGTCTAA
This sequence comes from Maratus speculifer, assembly GCA_964019185.1. Lineage (NCBI taxonomy): Eukaryota > Metazoa > Arthropoda > Arachnida > Araneae > Salticidae > Maratus > Maratus speculifer. The sequence goes on from OZ025292.1 coordinate 344,722,749, forward strand.
TTTATAAACTGTTATAATAATTTTCATACAGTTCCAATTACAAAAATGTTTTAAACGAGATAAAAAAATATTTTAAATGTCCTTTGTATCAATTAAAAAAAAATCTTGAAAATTGCAAATTCAATTTTCAAGATTTTTCATATTCAATTGCAATTTTTTATAGGATTTCTCGGTTTTATAATTAATATTTAACAAACCTTTGTTATTGCATTAACAAGTAAAAAAAAAAACCATTCATAATAAAATTAACCGAAACTTTTTGAATTTCCTCACACTGTACATTTATGTAACGCTACTAAATAAATTTGGTGACAACTATTGCCTCGAATTTTATGGAGTAATTTTTTTCAATTTTATAAAGATGTAATTTAAACATATATAACACGTGTAACATTACATATTAGGGTAATGTTACGCTGGTTATATCAGCTAAAGTACCCCATAAAACTGAAGGCAGCAACGCTGCCACCAATTTTATGGAGTAGCTTTACATAAACTTTTTACAGTGCATTTATAGAGATTTTCTTCATGCGAACACAAATGAGTTGGGCTATGCTTCGAGGGATTGTATACAAAGTGCTTAAGTATTCGTAGAATTTATTACGTGTGTATCTGCATTAGCATCTGCGATTTGTGCAAGTATTACTACAGAGTTAATTTTTATTAAATAAGTATCAGATTGGTCATTTTTATGGAATAGATTATCCGTGTGTAAATTTCTGCAGAAAAATTATGTTTTTTATCATATATATTTTTAGTAAAAATAATATGTATAGTTTTTGATGTATTAATATGGATATGAAATTAAAATTTATATTATAATGTTAATTTTACTCTAAATTATGATGTTTTATATCTGACGATTATTTATATTTCTTATAAATTTGTGAATGATTTCTATTTCGCAGTGAAAAATCTGTTTGAAATTAAAATGGCTGTTATTCGGTCAGTTTTAATAGCACAAGTTTAGGACATTTTTTTGTTGAACTTCTTAGGGTGATAAAATAGTTTAATTAAATGTAACTTAAAAGGAGAACGGGAAAAATTAAAATTTCGTAATTCATAAATAATTTTTTTATTGAACTAAAATACTTTTATTATGTCTTTACCTCACTTAAAACATATATGTGGCTAAAATTATTTGTCTATGCCCAATGAATTAACCATTAAACATCGTTGAGAGTGGACATTGTGAAGTATTTATATATGGATATGTGTGTGTTTAAAGCTGCAAGGAGACATAAACATGCAAGTGTATAATGCGAAGATTTCTAAGATAATTTCTCTTTACGCAATTGAAATATATCTGGCGAGAGATAAATTAATAGAATTTTTAAGAAATTCCTATAAACTATTTTTAAAGCCAAATTTATTACAAAAGTTAATACCTCGCAGTATTTGTAACTACAACTACGTAACTGAATTTTATTATTATAAATAAAATGGGAATGTAATAGCTGTCTTTTTTCATTTTTTGTGCAATAATAGGTATAATAGTTTATATTAAGTTATAAAAAATATCAATAAAAATAACTAATTCATTCTTTTTCAGAAAAGCTAAAAAATGGAGTCTTTTTTTATTATTAAAAAATGTTATTGGAAAAATGAAGCGTATTCTGCTTAAGTAATAAGATAAGTAAAAAAAATAAGAATGAAAACAAATTTCATAGAAAGCATAATGTTTCGGGTGATTCATTAATTAATGATTAAAAAAAAATAGAATTGGTATTTGAAAGAGAAAAAAGTTTATTTGTGACTTCATTTTACTGCTTTTTATACTCTTTTATTTAAACAAAATTGGTTATGCAAAGATGGAGCTTTGTAATCGATTTTTTAAACACTTTCTGATATAGTAGCATTATAAATATCACACAGGATGACCCATCATTATTTGTATAAAGATTTAAGGGGAGATAGCAGACATCACAAGGATTCAAATTTGCATAGCGACGCCAATCCATCATTTCAACATTTTAGAACAAAAATACTTTGCACTGAAAGCGTTAAAATATGACTCTAATAGAATAAAAAACACACGTATATATATATACATATATATATATATATATTATGCAAATGAAACAAGACATATACTAAGCCAGTTAAACTGCGGAATTGAAATAGAAAATCTGTAAAAAAAAATATGTAAAATATTTCCCTATATCTTTTTGATAAATGCAACGATTTTATAAACAACTTTTTTTCCCATGCCAAATGCAAATGATTATAATACATTTAAAAATTGCTGGTTATATGAATATGTTTAAATGCGCAATGCTTAATAAATTAAAATTTAAAATAATGTCAAGAAGCTTGTATAATATTTATAAGTTGCATGCTTCTGGAGTTGTTTAATTTTACGCGGTTTCACCAACTAAGTAAGTTGCAAGTATATTTTAAAAGAAACTGCAGGATTAAGAACATTGCATTGCCATTATAAATTTACATATTTAATAAGTCATTGTTTCCATGGCAACATAAATGTTCTCTTACTGTTTTGACATAACAATATCGAAGTCGAATCGACTGTGACCATAACCGCACTGGAGTTTTCAGTCTGAAGCAATTTTAATGAAAAGTGTTGTTCTAAACCGTACAATACGATCGTCATGTTTTTTTTTTATATAAACATATAAATCTATATGACAATACTGTAAAAATGCATTTATATAAGTAAAACTTGTTTAAACCCGTTCAATATAAAAACGGAAAAGTTTTTTCCTTAAAGAATATTAATTATAAGGGAGTATTTTTAGGAATTTCAGTATGTCGCTATCTAAGGATAAATTTAAAAAAAACTAAATTATAATAATACTTTTCCTGGATTCTATATCAATTTTCCGCAGAAAGTTTTTTATAGATATAATATCTTCATGAGAAGAATATTCTGTAATTTTTTTAAAAAAAAGTGTTGAGTGGGTAGTTATAGAAAACGTTCTCGTAGGCTATGTGATTAAATAAAAGACTTATGAAGTGATCGATTATTTTTGACATAAGTTAAGAAATATAAAAAAATCGAAAAAAATCGTATAATTTGCATACAAAAAGAAACTAGTCGTTGGAGGCCACCGTAATACTTACCCATCATACATATGCATAATAGAAAATGTGAAAATAAAACATGTGTAACTTATTTATAAAATGCATTGCAATTCCAAAATACAAATTTTAACGCATATTTAAATAGTTTTAATATACATAGTAATGATTTATTAATGAATTGCTGATGAGCCAATTTCGACAAATTATATAAAACGCCAAAATACTCAAGTAATACCGGATTGCGTAAAAGAAACATCCTTATAACTCCAAAAATAATAATCGTATTAACTAGCAATTTACTGCGTCGGATGAAGCGTCTCATTTCCAATAAAAATATATCTTTGAATTCAAATTTGAATGAAATACAGGGTCATGAAAAATCATAGAATGTGAAAAATAGCATTACACGTATCTCAGCAACTAATAATCCGATCGACTTCGTTCTTTATGCAAAATTTGTGTTATTTTATTGCCTTTTATATCCACTCCTTAAAATAAAAAATGTCGAAAATTTTTTTGTACGTTTCATCAGAATGAATTTTTCGAGAGTCCGAAAAAAATAGTTCCGGATAATCGAGGTTACTGATATTAAATAGGCTTCGTCCCATTCTTACATATTAAGTAGATACAAAATTTCAAGGCTCTATCACAATTTGTTCGGGAGATAGAGCGGTTACAGACAGACAGACAGACAGACACACAGACACACAGACGGACGGACGGCAAAATTTTTTTTCTAAAAATATGTTTTTCGGAATCTCCACTATCTAAAACGTGTAAATCCGTCAAAAAATTTTTTTCGATTTTCAAAACGATTGCAAGACTTACCCTATACTACGTATGATGGGTAAGTAAAAAAAACAGATGAATGCGTGTTCTTTTAAAAAGAGAAGTAAATTAAATAAGAATAGAAACGAATTTTATATGCATATAAAAAAGTTAAAAAGTTAAAAACTTATCTTCTAATTAAAGTTTACTTTTAATTGGAACAAAGTAAAAAAGAAGTCATTATGGATTGGCAGATTTTCTTTTCTTTTTGCTTGTTTAGGTTAGAATTAAATGTTTCTGAAATTTTTTATGAAAAATTGTTAATTGAAGGATTTAATTCTAAACAAAATTACTTTAATATTAGAGTGGAAATAGGGAGTTTTTTCATTTAATTTGAAATTCTTCTTATTCTTTTTTCTTTTTAGTCGAATGAATTATTTTAAACAGTAGTATTAATCTATGGATTAAGTATAGAAACTTGTATTATGAGAGGAAACTTGAGAACGAAATGAAAGGAAATAAGATAAATTAAATCTATAATAATTATAAAATAAATTGCATGAAATATGTTGCTAATTTTAAAATAATTGTGCTGATAAATAACCATTTACATTATAAAAAGTAAACGTGCCGTTCCATTACGTTACTTTATTTAATCGTTAGCTTATTAATTACGTTATCTTATTAAACGAAAAAATGTATTTTAAAATGCAAATTGATTAAAAATCGTATCGAAAATTATATTACATTTTTTCAACTTGTGTTGTTTTAAGAATGATTTTAAAACATTCTTAGAAGCTCATCATTTGTGTTTAGCTTATATTTCATAAAGAAATTAAAAAATTGATTGTTCACTAAAAAAAGAAGAAAATATAAATTAAGCGCAAATTTAAGGTCCATAATGGACCGTAAAAAAAGGCTTAGCCGAAGCAATAAAAAGACTGATTGTGATTTGGGGCAATTTCTTCACCTGTCAACTCTTGGTGCGAATCCAATACAAAAGTCTCTTTTTTAATAAATTTGAGAATTTTATTGAAAAAGGATTTTATTTTAGGCACACTCTAAAACTAATTTGATACTTTTTGGTTAGTCGAGAGCCAGTAGTTGGAAACAGGCTTTCAGAACTCCCGCTACTTTTAGCTAACGCAATGAAAGTTTCTCTGAAATTTCGCGGTCACATGACGTTGTGACGTAACAGAGTAGAGGTTTGAGACAGGGCAGTTGGATTTCAGCCTGCATGAGAGGTAATATATTTTTGAGAATTTTTGAGAATTGAGAATTATGTTTTGAGAATGAAAGAAAAGGGTTCCGATTTTTAATTTCTGGTCGTTTTTTGCTGCAATGATGCTGTTTATACCCTTGCGTAAAGATATAATTTTTAATTTGATATGAGCTCTATTTGATAATACAAGAAAAAGAGCAGCTGCGTTTAATACTTTAGATAGTTAAAAGCTTGTGATTTTCAACACTTTATTGGAATATGATTCTGCAAATCCAACAGGTTGGCTAGTTCAAAAAGTTGGGGAAAGTGGAGATTTAGATTCACATATTTAAAGTGAGTTTGGTTGCGTTATAGTATGATTGCTTCTCTGTATATACATGGTGATTCAAAATAACGTGGACAAATCAGGCATACGACAAGGAAAAAAAATCACATAAGAACATAGGGCCGCAAACCACTTATTGAGTCCCAAATACAGGGTGTGTCATTCTAACTACACCCGGTTTAAAAGTAATAATTTCGAAGAAAATAAAAATATTGTAATCAAAATACAACGATATGTTTCTTATTTTGTGTGAAATGTGATAACTTTACGAAAATGTCTGGAAAAACATATTGCTCAAGCAATCGAGGGCACCGTAAAAACTGATTATCACATTTCAAAATGTGAGGTGTCATATGTGTTACTGGCGCGCATAATGCAAACTTCTACCACTTTTGTTTGGTGTTATCACATTTAAAACAAAGGTTAGAATGTTTGTTAAATGTTTTATTACAATATACTTCAGTTTTCTGACATTTATTACCGTCAACCCAAATTGAGTTTGGATGAAATACCCTGTATTTGTGACTCAATAAGTGGTTTGCGGCCCTATGTTCCTATGTGATTTTTTATCCCTGTCGTATGCCTGATTTGTCATATCAATTTATCCACGTTATTTTAAATCACCCTGTATATATGTTTTTTTATTGTAAAGAATGTGCTATGATTGTGTGTGTGTCTAAATTTAAATCTTGTAAATATTTCTAAATTTTGAGAATATTCAAAATTAAATCAGTGTGCAATGTTTTAAGATTAAGTATTGCAAATAAATATCTCATTAAATTAAGATTTATTAAGTTGTTTTGGTTTTAAATTTGAAGTTTAGCTTTGTTTATTTTTTGGTAAGTATTTAGATGCCGTGCATGCACGCCATTGCAGTTTAGCGATTTTCTATGTCTTTGTTTTATGTTATATTATTTTGAGCTTTTGAAACCATATATATATATATATATATATGTATATATATATATATATGTGTGTGTGTGTGTGTGCCTATATATATTATAGTCGAATTTATTGTCACTGTCACGAAGTTACCTTCAAATCCAGTCATTATGCTGGTAAAACTACTGCAGTTTACAAGCTTGCCCCCCCCCCCCTCCCTCAATTTTTGCATCGATTTCTCATCTATAGTTTTATGCATTGTTCCACCTATAATTCAGTTAAGCCATTTTCACAGTAATGCATTGATTTGTCTTGTATTAGTATAAGTGCCAAGGATTAGAAATTTTGCAAATCTCATTTTTTTATACAACTAAAGAATTCTATGGTTAAATAAGGGTAAAATATAACTGCCAATAATGACGTATTGTTATAATTCCATGTGTTAATTAATTTTTTTTATCTTTGATATTATTTGGTTACACATCCAAAAATATGATTAATAATAACATTTTTATGTTATTTTTTATAGTAATAATCCTAAATATTTTCTGATATTTCATATTATTTTTATTTCAGGTAAGTGGAATCTTATTTGGAATAATGTTTTGTCTTGGAATAGAATTGTAAGTAATATGTGATTCTATAACTTGTACTGTATGCGTTTTTTATTTATAAAATGTAATTTATCTAAAGATATGTATAGATTTACGCATAGTGTTAAAAAAAAAAGATCTGAAGAGTAATATAAAAAAAGATAAAAAAAAACCACCTACCTTTCTTCTCAGATCGTTTACAATAAAATCATGACAGAGGCATAATTTGATTCGATAATTTTTGAAAAAAAGATAATCTATGCCTATAAAATTTCACAACATCATTTTTTTAGATAATAACATTTATTTTTAATACTTTAATTGTATTTCTAGGATACGATCTAAACAGAAAAGTAACATATTGTGTGTTTTTATTAAATGTCTTTGAAATTGGAACATATCAAAAATTGATGATCTAATGATAAATTCACATGAAAATTTTCAAATTATATCATTACTAAATAAATAAAAGAAATCATCTGTTTATTTTGTTTTTTGTTTATATAAAAATACATATAAAGAACCAAGTATAATCTATATTAAATAAAGTTTTGCTACACGTGTGTGGGAGTGTTAGAAAAATCTTCCGGATGGACAAAACAGATAATTTTTGTCAGAATAATCCAATGTCGCTCATGGTAAAATTAAGAATAGAATTTTAAATTCTTTATAATTAGCCAATTAATTATTAGCTAATTTTAATTAATTCAAAATTATAAAGAACTCTCATTTTAAAATCATCTGTGTCTTTTTGAGAGGGAAAAAATTCTCGGACATGAACAGATGATACCCAATTTATGTCGAGTGGAAATGAGGATCGAAAAAAGTGAATTTCGGAGAGTGTTTAGTTGTTATTTATTTACTTCCATCGACCAAATCGCTTAATAAAGTTATAAACGAAATAGATATTCTTTCAGACCATACTTTTTCGTCACAAATGCTGTAATAACGTAAAAAATATGTATTGCAGTTAATCCTTTGAAAAGAAGGCCATTTTTCAAATCGATTGCAACGCCAACCAAGGGCACAATATTGAATGTATTAAAAAACCAAAGATATGCTCTTAAAACTAAACCTTCTTCTAATGCATGGTGAAATCGGCTAAAAAAAGTATGAATTTTAAATATATCAAATACACAGAGAACGCAGGTTTCTTTGCGCCTCGGGGAAACAGTATTAGTTGAAATTAAAAATAATTGTACGTCCGTATTTTAACACAATCTTATTTAGAGGATAACGTAGCAATATTCTGACAAATATAAATAATTTTTACAAAAAAAAGTGTAAAAAGTTTAATTTTTTTTTTTTTTTAGTAAAGACGTGGTTGTTTTGTCGAGGTTTCGTTTACCATTCGGTGCGCATAGATTCCAAATTCAAATTACGCAAAAAATAGAATACCAGGTAGCATTTACTTTCGATTTATGTAGTTTTTAGCGATTTTTTATTTAAGAATATCAACTCAAACAGGGAAATCATATACAAATTTGATATTCATTTAAGATAACTATCAAAGGCCTGGTTAACGCTGCTCGGTGGATCAGCTAGTTTACACTATAAAAATATATTAATGATTATCTATATCAGCATTTATATTAACAGAATGAGTATTGTTAAAAACATGGGTGCTTAAATTTACAGCTCTTTTCTATCATTATCTTTTGAGATGTTTCGAAATTTTACTTTTTGAAGTTCTAAAGTGACCCAACTCTGCTAGCATTTATTTATACATAATAAAATGGAAAACATCAACTAAAAGATTCACACAAAAGTATGGTTTAGATAAAGTTTGCAAAGTGACAATAGTTTGTAGTTTGTTTGATATCTAGATTAAGAGTGAAGTCCTATTAAATTAAATTTATTCATGTAAGATTAGTTTTAACATTATGTAATATTTCTTAGCTTTCAAGCTGTTAGACTAACAGATTCTGTTTGTTTCCAGCATTGGCTATCTCTTAAAGTTAGAAATAAAACTCAATGAAATTTGCTTTATTCACCGTTCAACTTATCGTGGTACTCTGCGTTACTATTGAAATGTGAGGAGTTTAAGAAGTACTTCAACACATTTTTATAATTTGTGAAGTATTGCATTATTTCTGACTGTTGTCATTTGTGACACATTTATCAAAAAATAAATGAGGGAAATATAATAAATCGAAATAACAAACTGAAACATTTTAAAAATTTTGTAGGATGTTAGTCTCAGCATTGAATATCAGCAAATTTCCCAAAATTCTTCCATAAAATGTTGTTTAATTTGATACAGGTCAAATTGCACCCCATTTTATATAATTAGTTGGAAATTGGCAAGTCAGGTTTTATGTTAAATTTCTCATTTTTCTGTAGGATATTAACAAAAATATGTGCATTTAGGGGCAGATTTGCTTCATTTTAATAAATTTCAGTAGGATAGCAAAACAGAAAAAATTACGACTTAGGTCTACGTATACTTTTGTAAATTTGAATATTTAAAGAAAATTCAGCAAGTAAATATGGTATGTAAGTGCAAATCCCTCGTTACACGAAAAAGTCTAACCCCCCCCAAAAAAAACAGGTCTGGACGGACATTTTAAACATAAGCAAGGAGCAGTTAAAATTACGCAATATTGATAATCATTTTATGTAGAAATAAATAAACCTTGTAAATTTAAAAATTGAAAAGTAAACATAACTTAATTTGCTTTGCTAGTTTTAATTAGAGTGCTTTGATTACATTGATCGTATAGATTCATTTATAAAATGGGGAATATAGTCATTTGCTCAAAGCATTAAATTATCTAATTTAAAAGGATATTGTACTGATTTCTACATAATGATGTTTTTAAAAACTCGGTAAATATTTCCACCAAACAAGTAATCTAATACTGAACTCTAAATAATGAGACTTTAAAGCGATAGATATTGCAGATTCAGATTTCGCTTTGAAGTAAAATAGTTAAGATTTGACTTAATATACTCTCTATATATTTTTTATTAAAATTATACTATACTAATCCATATCATAAAATTAATCAGCTCCTTATCATTTAATAGTGTTATTTTTAGATACATCGTTTATCTATTTTGTTCAAAATATATGAAATTGTTTCAAAGATATTTTCTTAAATAAGATTTAAATCAAATGATTAACTGGACCGTTAAATTATCTATTAAATTTGTATTTAATTAATTAATTAAAGTATGTATTTAATTTATTCAGCATTAAATTGTTGTCCGTATTGATTCCAATAGTCGAGTGGCGAGTCCAATAGTCTATTTAGGAAAGATTGTGTTTTAATGGGAGAAGGGGAGAGTCGCATCTCTTCTTGAACAATTTTTATGTGTCACTCTAAGTGTTTGGAACGTAATAATCCGTTCACTAAGCTCTCCAGGTTTCACTTCAATGTAACCAATATTTAAGATAATATAATTCTATAGATTTAAGGAATTTTCAGTGCATTTTAAATTCATTAATACTCTCAAGGATTACATTCATAGTTGTACATTAAGTTTCATATGTATATCTATATTATAAAGGCCAAACGTATCTGTGCGTAACGCATACGACATTTTGCGCATGGCAACACTTTCAAATTTTAAATGAATTTCGGTATTGCAATTTTTGCTACTAAAAGTTTTTAAACTTCTTAATGTCGCACATTTTCAATTTTTACACCATCGTGTAGGGAAATATGTGCTTTAGGATGAAATTTGTTTAAAAGCTGTATCTTAATTTGTTTTTGAAATATTATTTTTTTGTAGCTTTTAATAACTCTTTTCTAATCGTGGCAACAGGAGTAGTCTATTTCTATTTAAAGCAAAGGAATAAAGGGAAAAAATTGAGTGCTGTATCTTTATGTTACCATTTTTTCCTTAAAAGAGAAAAAATAAAAATTTAAATATCTTCTGTTACAAAACCCGGTGATTTCTGACTTCATTTACAAAATTTGATTTACACGTAAAAGAATATCAACAGTTTAATATCTATTTTAGCTAATAGGAATGAGACTTCAAGTTTTGAATGAAAATTATTAAATTAAAATGCCAATTTTTTTAAAACGTGAATACAAATGTGAAATGTACATTTGTAAATTTTGATATGATTAAAATGATGTCGGGTTTAGATTTCATGGGAAAAGTAAAATTCCATGATGGAGTCAAAGTCGAATAAATTCTGCTTTTTATTATTTTGGAATGCTAGAATAGTAACCTTAATTGATAACTTTATCATAATAACATATCTTTATAATTTTTAATGCTTACATATATGATTAAAGTTTAATTTTGACAATTTCTACTACTGCGTTTTATAGAAATAGTATTTTGTTAATTTGACGATAAATATCGTTTGTTTAAGAGTTAGACGTACCAACATAAAACGCATTTTTTACTATAACTATTTTTGTAGGTTTATTATAAGTTAATGAAACAGTTCCTTCTTAAACACTTTCTTTCGTCAAAATTTGACAGGTTCTATCTTGTATATATAGTGCTTAAATAATCATATTTTCTTAGCATTTAACATAAAAGGCGGAAAAACAACATTACAATTTTACCCATTTGCAAGATGCTCAGAGAGAAACATTAAGTTCATCTACTTCTTTAAACAGGCGGATTTTATGATACATTTTAGAAAACGTATTTGTCCATAACTACATAAAATTTGAAGCCATATTTGTACATATATAAAATCTGTAGATGTGTAATTCAACGGACTGTTGTTTAAAGGTTAAGATTTTGGAAAATGTTGACGTTTTAAGATGATTAGTCATGAACAGATCAGCATGGGGAAACAATTATAATTGAAATTGTATTATATCTAAGAAAAACGTTTTTCGATTTTTGTTGCTTAAAAACATAGGCTTTAAAATTCTACATTTGTAAACACTTTGCAGCATAAAAAGCAGTAGACGTCAAGCATAAGTAAAAACCTACTGTGTCATACTGTTATAAATCTGTATGTACGAGAGCAAATAGAGAACAAATTTGGACAGCGATCGGCATCTAGATATTGACTATCGCTTTTAAATTCTTCATTATTATACATTGTTTCTAAAAGTTCTATGTATAATTAAACCATATTTGCTACAGTACACCCATTATTACCCACGCAGACTATGTCACGTTATCTAAAACGCTTACATGAAAATAATGTTCGATTTTCAAATATTCCACTTTTCAGCCAGGCTAAAATTTTCCTAATTATCAAACGCATTACAACTAATTAGTAAATGAACAAAAAGCATAAATGTCTGAGAAAGTAATTTACGCGCTATTTAACAAGAAAAAGGGAATGCATAAATAAAATAAAAAGTATATGAAATTATATCATGATCACAAAGAGTTCATGAGTTCTCTATCGGAATCTAACAGCTTGTCAAATATATAAACAAGTAAATTAAATTCTCAACAAAAGTAACATGTTTCAATGTTTAACATTCGCTTAAGGAAGAAAAAATTGGTCGCCAGGCACGCCTAGTATACTAAAATATGTCTCTAAAGGTAAAAACCATTCTTTGGTAGAAAGTTGGAAGAACATACAAGAACAAATGATGAATATAACATAAAATACAAACCAGCATAATAAGAAGTGCATGGAAGCATAAGAATTTTTTTAATTGTATATTTATATGAATTTGGTTCGTTTATTGAGCAGACTCAGCCATAATATAATAATGTCCTTTTTAAATGCTTTTTATAAGACATTGTTATGCCTGTTGTAAAACTCTGTAATTGAAATCTTAAAATGCTTTTAAAATAAGTACAATCAAATAGTATAATGCATAAGTTTGTTTACCAAGACTTATGAGAAGATCATATATTTATTAATATGTTGTTATTAAAATTAATTGTGTTCACAATATATTTTATTAATATATTTTAAGTTATTTCTAAAATCAACTTACATTTCTAAATTATATTAATAAAATCTTACTTTTTATGTCTGATAAAATACCTTTTGTTCATCACAAAGTAATTTAATTTCCCCTTTCATGATCAGTTTAATCTTTCAGCTTTGGGTGTTTTCAAGACATTTAATTGAGAAAGATTATTAATTATTCATAGAAAAAAATATCACAAAGCGACGAAAATATTTTGTATTAATAAAATTAGAAAATAGATAAGCTGTTTTGAGGTACAATAGAAACAAAATAATTAATTATGATGGATAACAGTAAAAAATGATATCTTTATGTATTTGTTTTTATATTTTTAAAAGTCAATTTATTTAATTAACGGAAATCTAGTAATTCTGGTAAATAAGTGTTTATTGTACTAGTTTTTCCAAGCATTTGAAAGGATGTGCTTCAAGTTTTTAGTAAACATTTGTATCTGAATTTAAATCATACATAGATTTCTAAAATATCCAGTTCACTTACGCAGACTATAAATAATTGTAGTATGGTAGGAATTATAGATAAATGATTATTTTTTGGTACAACAGATGTTGTAAAATTGAAACGACTTTAAAAATGATGTTGTTGCTAAAATTAAAAAAAAAGACTGATAAAATCACTGTTCTTCCATTTTATTTAACTTTACCATGCATATTAGTCAACGTATTAAAACTTTTCAGCTTTGAAATAATTTTGAAATTTTCTCATAAATTTCACTTGCACAAAATCTGTTATTCCATTGTCTTTTGCTATATCTTTTAGTAGGTGTAATTTACCTTATATTGTTCTATTTTTAAAAGTCCACTAATTAAAAAAATACAGGGGTTGGACAAAAATATGGAAACACCTTAAAAATAACACATTTCCTTGTCTAGTATGGTGTACGGTACCCGATGTTATTCAAAACAGCTTTCAGTCTTCTCAGAATGGATAAATACAGTTTCTGAATGTTTGCCAAGGGAATGTTGTGCCATTATTCCTGCAAAACGGTGTCAAGTTCAGATAACGATGTTGGCGGTAGATAGCGAGAACGCACTTTCTGCTCCAATGTAGACCACAAAGGTTCGATAATATTCAAGTCTGATGACTTTGGTGGCCTGGGGAGATGCGAAAATTCATCCTCGTGCTCAGAAAACCAGTCCTGGACAATTTGAGCTGTGTGAACGGGGACGTTGTCGTCTTGGAATATACCATCATCATTGGGGAACAAAGCTTGTACCATTGGATGGACTTGATCGGCCAAAATGTTCACATAAGTCTAAGCAGTAAAGGCCCTTACAGAGTTATCATGGGGCCAGACGAGAACCACTATATGGCTCCCCAAGCCATCTCCGAACCCACGCCATGTTTCACTCTTGGCAATAAGCAGTCTGTATTATAGGCTTGAGATGGCGTTCTCCAGACGTAAACTCGGCCAGAAGTGGGGAGCAATGTAAAAGAAGACTCATCAGATCATATTACGCTCTTCCACTGCTCTATAGTCCAGGCTTTATGACTTAAACACCACTTTTTCTTGTTACAGGCATTAGCATTACTGATGAATGGCTTTTCGATTGCAACACGGCCAGGAATTCCCTATTTATGAAGCTCCCTTCTAATTGTTTTGGTACTCACAGGATTTGGTAACACGACATTCATTTCAGCAGTAACTGTTGCAGCTGTGGACTGCTTATTTTTCGCGATAATCCTCCTTAATGATCGTCTGTCACGATCACTCAGCACACATTTTCGTCCGCGCTGTGATTTAGCGGATAATGTTTTTCCGCATATCAAATATGCGGAATAAATCTTCGACGCAGTACCTCTTGAAACACTAAAAACCTCGGCTACCTTGCTTACGAAAGCACCCACCATACGAGCGCCAACAATTTGTCCACGTTCGAAGTCTGTTAACTCTGACATAATGCAATGATAATCTCACATAACAGTGCTTCAACAACGACTGAACGGTGCAGCAATTTTACGAAGTTGTATAGGGGGCGTCAGTAGGCGAAAACTCCAGTGCCATCAACATACTTCATTATAATCAATCTTTCTTTTCAAACATGCATTTCAAAAGGTGTTTCCATATTTTTGTCCAACCCCTGTATATAAACACAAAAATTATGTTACAAAGCAAAGGAATATTTGCATACGTCATTGCAAGGCATTCTTGGCAAAGTGTCGTATCTTTAATTTCAATTACATTAAAATTATCTATAGCGCAATATATTATCTAGGTATGAAAGTTAGTAAGTAGGTCAGAAATTGATATGAGAGGTCAGAAACTAGTAGTAAACTGTTTCCAAATATGCTCCGTATGTGGCAGCATCCAGCTATAAGATGTTAATTTCGAATTTATGAGACAACAGTTTTACAAGAAGAGCAGGGGCGCTCAAAAGTTGACGAGGAACGAAGTAGTCGCAGGCAACAAGAATAACTTCATAGAATACATGGTTTAAGTTTACAGTTGACTTAAATAAACATTGATAGCTGAAGAAGATGTTTAACTATTGTTGCACGCTTATCACATCTAATCCTTCTCCCCTTCCTAATCCTTCACCTCTAAAAACCTCTATCATCTCTAATCCTGTAATACTCAATATTTCAGACTGTTTATTCTCAATCTCAACAGAATGATCATTTCGTTTTATGTCTAAAACTTTTGAACATCTCTGCTTTTCTTGTATAACAGTTTCTTCATAAATTCAAAATTCTATGCGCAGATTTATCACATATATAATAAATAACGTGCAAAAGCTTAAATTTTTATATCAAATACAGATATATCACATATATAATAAATAACATGTGCAAAAAAGCTGAAATCTTTATATCAAATGCAAAAAGAAGTCTTAGAATTTTTAAAACATAAAAAAGCAGATAATATAAACATGGAGAAAAAAATTACAATATGAGTTAAAATAAGTAGTCAAAATATTCATAATTAAATAGACTTTAGCCTAATATTAAAAAAGAAAAATCGATTTTTGACCAGTTTAAACGTAAACTACCTCTTTAAGTATACACTTTAATTTAGATGAAAAAGTATTACCTTTTTTTCTGAAATCTATTTAAAGAAATAAGGAAAAAAAGTTATTTTTAAATTTATAAAAAATAGATGCTTAGAATAAAAGAGTTTATATAAACTGTATTTGAATTAATTAGGAACTAATTTTCAAAGGACTTAGGTCTTTATATTTTTTATTTTCCTCTTAAATGAATATTAGAACTTTGAGCTATTTTTAAATCTTGCAGCTGAACCAAATTCAAAATTTTCTCTTTCAACAAATACGTATTTAATTCATTAATTTTTTCTATAAAGTTGTATGTAAAATTGTAAATAGATATTCTGTACTTTCAAGATTATGTGGAGTTCAAAATATTGCTATTGAATATTCAGGTAATTGAAAAGTAATTTTTATGCAAATTTTTTGCCAAGGAAAGTGGTTTTTCTGTATATAAATTAAAATTTCTGTCAGAATTACTATTTCTTACATCGCGTGAAAATCTATTAGCTTTAATCAAAATACTTAATTTCCTAATTAGAGTTTAAATTTACCAAAACTTCCTAGAACTCAATTATTTAACTTTGAAAATTCGCGAAAAGGTATTAAATTTCAGAACTTTGTAAAGTATAATTTATTACAAAGTATTTCACAATAAGTGAAACGGATCTATATATTTATTTAATTATCTTGTGAATATATTAGATTAATACAAATTCATTCATATTTTTAAATAAGATGATGTTTTTCTACACGACTGGGTAAATATAATAGCTATTCTTTACTCAATATTTTTTTTCAAATGTTAGAAAATAAAAACACTTTCAAACAGTTTCATTCTGAAAATATTTCTGTTTTTATCTCAAAACTTTTTTATTTTTACTTGTCCGTGATATAAGTATTTATTTATTTACCTTACTAACTTATGAACATTAATTTTTCTAACAATAAGTATCATGTATTAAATTTTTGAGCCATTTAGGTGAAAATGTTATACATTTTAACAGAAAAATAAGTAAATTTAATTAATTAAAAAAATACTCACACTACTATAAGCATTAAATGTTTATCTTAAATATCGAGCAGAATTTTATGACTGTAATTCATGTAATTCAAAGAGCCTTCCACCCCACCAGTGGCCGAGAGATTCTGTTCTCGAAACTGTCAGAGGGGATGTGCTCGGTTCGAACCCAATCGCGCCAAATAGTTCGATGTTTTCCGTGGTTTTCTTCGAACCTTGGATTTCCTTGCGGTTAGGTTCTCTTAGAATACCCCCATTAGGGCCTATATCCCTCTTGTTGATAATTGTCGTCATAAATACAGCCAACCTAAGAACATGCCGCTGAAAAGTTTTAATTTGGTATGGGACCCAATTGAAAACTCGTCGCTTTGACTTATCCTTGATGCTTCTGGATAGAAAGGATAAAGCGATGAAATTATTAAAAAATATGTAATTTATACTTTTTTTTAATTTGACAGGCGAGCACAAAACTCAGCATTATTTAGACTATTAATTAACCCTTCGGGAACGAGTAACCAGTAAATATGCCGAATAAGATGGTCAGAATCCTTGATTACTCTCACCAATTAATTTTTGTTGTAAATTTTGCCTTGCTTAATCCGATCTTTTTCGCCATTATATTCATCAAAAATTTCTGTTTTAAAAGTTTGGCGAAATAAATAAGTAAATAAATAAAAAATTCCGTAATAAACGTTCGTCCCGATGGTTAAGGAATTCTAAAACAATTTTAAATTATATAATCTTAGCTTAATTAACAATATACCTCAGCATTGTTCTACTCTTATGTATTAAAAAAAATCATTCTTACAGTTTAACAGCCAATCAGCATGTTTTACCCAGAGAGGCTTGGCCCTTAATCGATTCTATCTTCTTTTTTAACCATTTGAAAAATGATTGTTGTTTTCGTGTTTTCGGTCCAGAATGGACCTTGTGGTGTCCGAATTTTATTCTTTATCTGATTGGTCCAAAAAAAAAATGTTTAATTCATGATGTATGTAATACATGACTTGTTATTACGTAAGCCCAGTTTTGATCATCATAAAAATGTTGTTTTTACAGATTTTTATTAACTCAATGAGAATCATTCAAAAGTTCGCTTTAGTCAATGGATACAGTTAGACAAATTTTTATAGAAAATCGAATTTTTATTGTTAATAAAGAAGAAAGTAAAAAAAATTATTAAATGGACAGATATATATTATCAGATTTGGAATAAACCGTATTGAAAGAAAGACGTTGTCTTATATAAAATCATTTTTAAAGCCCCCCCCCCCCAAAAAAAAAAAAAATGAGTCTGATTATCGGGCTTACTGATTACAAAATTTGCGACAGTAACAAAAAAGGAAACAAACTAATGTACAACAGATTGTTTAAGAAAGAATTTTTTTTAATATAGAATTTAGCTATAAGTGTTAAATTTTAGTCTTTGAAAAAATCCTTTTCCTAATGATTGTTGTACTTTGTTAAATTGTATTTTTTAAACTTTTAAACAGTTTTATCTATAAATGTTATAATTCAATTTATCCCCTGTGGCCAGCTAATGGAAAAATGCCTTAAAATTACTATACTAACTTATAATCTCTCGATTCCAAACAAAATTATTGACGCTGTCATCGCTGTTGAAATGTTTTTTAAAACCAAAGGTCCTTTTTCGCTTCAAACTACTGCATTCAAAAATATGTAAATAGGTAATATTCCAGAAAAAAGTTTGATAAACATGCTGAAGAATTTAAAAAAATTAAATGAAAAATTATTTGAAAAGCTAATTAATGTTAAATTTCATCAAAATCGTTCCGTTAAAAAAGTTTTAAAGGAATAAAAACTATGTATAGGAATTTAATCTTTTTTTCTAAGGATATACATTACAAACTTGCGGTGTGCAGACTATATTTATTTTATGAAATGATTCATTTTTTTATCGTCTGTTTTCAAGTTTTTAGCTAAATTTTCCTTATTTGAAGATTTTTTTTGAAAGGGCAAAAGTAGCACAAAGAATAATGCTTCCTTTCAGTTAATCGCTTAAGGGACGGTAAAGATATATTTTATCCCATCTAAGTTTAATTAAGATTTTCACCAGAAATTTTATTTAAAGTTTACTTTTGATTTTTTATGGTGGGGAAGGGAAGGAATGAAAGTTATAAAATAGCTTTTCCTTAGATTAAAATAAAATTCTTCTAAATTTCTGGTGGAAATTCAGCATTTCTCAAACACAATTGTTTGCCCCTCAAAGGGATAAAAATTTATTTATTCATGATTCTCAAAAACAGAATAATAAAAAAAAAACAGATTTAAAGGATTACGTGTTAAAATCAGGAAAACACTGAAAATTGCGTCGAAAATTATATTTACATGTGAATATTTAAACAAAAAACAAAAAACAAAAAACAAAAAAAAAAAAAAAAAAAAAAAAGAAAAGAAAAGAAAAGAAAAGAAATAGATAAAATTGCATTAGTATGTACTTTAAAACCTTTTAGTTAAGTTATAAAAATAGGGATATTTCGATTAGGGAAGATTAAACAAATGATTAAATAACCTATCACAATAATATTTTTTGGAAGTCGAGATTTACGTAGATGTTTTTCTCGTATTGAAAAATGGCTTATTTAAAAATAAATAAATTAAAATTAAAATTAAAATCACGCGATTGATTTCGATTAGTATTTTACGTTTGAGAAATGAGTTAGTTTTGGCAGTGTAAGACGATTTAGAGAAGGGGAGATTTGGATCGTTTTCTTATGTTCGAAATATGGAATAAAAGTTTTAAGAAATTCAACTTTTTCTGTGTATAACAGCATTTTCAGTGGTAGGTTTGTTTTAACATCTCAAACAAAGCTTTTCGGTATACTAATACTTCTTAATTTGTTTTGCTGTGGTTCAGTCAGAAAAGGAAACATTTTTCCTGTAAATAGCATGATAGTTTTTCGATTTATAGCAAATAGAGTTTTATGAATATTTCAACATTTCAAAATGAATTTCCTCAAATTTAAGATCTCGATAGACGTTTTCTCAAGCTCGTTGTAGTATAAGAGGCATGTTTCCTAAAAATGTTTCCAAACGTTTACGTTATCAGTCGTAATCAGGAAAATCTCTTGCTCGTTTAATACATATGGTATGGATATCAGACTATGAAAGTATTGCAATTCTCTCAATTAAAAACTAAATTTAATTTCTATCTTTTTGACAATAGGCATTAATTTATAAACATGTTCTCTAAACTTTTATTTAAAAGTTTATATACGAAAGCTGTATTTTTAAAGTTCTATGAATTTGAAAATATTTCTACATAATTAGTTAATTTAAAAAGTAATTTTTATGCAAACGTTTTCCCAGCAACAAAGTTTTTCAAGTACATTTTAAATGTCCCATTAGAATAATCTATTTTTTAGAACGCCCCAGAATTTAATATTAACTTTAACTAAAATAGTAGTTTCCTAATTAGAGTTTAAATTACTGAAACTTTGCTCAAATTCAATTATTTAACTTTGAAAATTTGAATATGTTCAGGAAATTCCGAATTTCACAAAACACAGACGAATATTTCACAATGAATTGAAACTTATTTCTGCTATGACTTTAATGTCTGGTATGACTATTAGAAAATAGGAGTATGAATCGCTGAAACAAATTCATGTTGATTGTAAAGGAATATATTATTCTATTGCACGGTCTTCATGTATGAATATGAAATGTTAAAAAAAAAATTTCATAGAATTGTATTACTCAGTTTTTGAAAATTTTTTTCAAAAGATAATTAGCAATTTTGATTGTGATATATATATTTTTTTAAAACTAAAATACAAACGAAAGTTTTGCTGCATACCGGCTTAGAGAAAAAAAAAAGCAAATTTTAATTAAAAAAATTAAAAGTAAAACACAGTAACCTTTAGCAGTTTACTACAATTTTAATATCTGAATATGCATTTTCCCAGTGCTTCCATATTAGGGATTTTTTATTCCAAATATCTACCCCTTTTTCTGGCTAATTGTTTTAAATTATTTAAACACGGATAAGCAGGCATTAAATAAAGAGATGATTTTTATTCTGAAATAGTGGTAAGCATTTGAATTGAAAAACAATTCCCAATCTGGCAACACAGATTAAGCACCACAATGCACCATGTCCGGATATGTGTATCGCCAAAATAAAGAATCTTTTATATTCAAATATCTAACAGAATTTAATATTAAATAACGAAGATAAAACGTAAGAAATAAAAATACAATATACAATATAAATAAAACACAAATTTAACAGCTTAAACAATTGAAATAATCAAAAGAAAAAAGACTGCGCTGCAAATAGTAATCTTTGGCGATTTCTCTTGAAATGCGTCAAATAGAAAAAATAATATACTTTATTATTAATTTCATAAACCTTATGTGTGTACATTACTGTTACTTTCATACAAAAATATATTTTGGTGTTGTTTAGTAAGAAATTAAAAATAAACTATTATTTTTTTTCAAACAATCATACAAATTGGTAAAGTTATGATACGAATTGTTTTTTTTTTTCAATTCAGCGAAAATATGGCCAAATTGGAATTCGAAACCAAATGATTGACTTACATTGCCTATTTATTACAAGTTTAAACTACGTGGGCTGACAATCGGCAAGCACATTTCTCTTTAGTAACCTTATTGATAATAACATCTGCTCGACGATGTAAATAGTTTAAAAGAATAAGCCGCGGGTAAAGGAACGCAATATAAACGATAGGTACATATATATACCGGGTGATCCAAAAGTCAGGACGAACTTTAAAAATGAATAACTCGAAAACGAATCAAGATACAAAGATACGGTTTGCACCAAATGAATGGAAAAGAAACCGGATTTTGTGTGACAACGAAAAAAATAGTTTGCCGTTGACATCCAAAAAATGACACGGTAGTGTTTTTTGCACCAAAAGATGATTTGCAAATGAAAAAATGTTGACAATTTCCAAGTCAGCTTAGTTACAGTTAATTAGTACAACAGAAAATGTTCAATGTGCTGTCCCTCATTCATAAGTGCAGCTGTGAGACTAGGCACTACACCGTTCACAGCATTTAGTAGCATTTCTTGCTTTATGGCAGACACGTTTTGGCGGATGGCATCTTTCAATGCTGCTAGTGATGCCGTTGGTCGCCAATAGAACAATATTTTTTTGTTGTCACACAAAATCCGGTTTCTTTTCCATCCATTTGGTGCAAACCGTATCTTTGTATCTTGATTCGTTTTCGAGTTATTCATTTTTAAAGTTCGTCCTGACTTTTGGATCACCCGGTATATATATATATGATTATTATTTTTAACACAATGATATTAATCGGTAACTTAGACATTAAGTTGTTCTAACTAGTCAAAAGTATGCCCAAGCCGGATCTCGAATTCAGGATCCTCGGTTTATAAGACAAATTCTCAACCGTTTATGCTACCTGGGCTTATTTTAGTCAACTGAACATTTTTTTTCTCATTTCAGAAAATTTAATTTATATTAAAAAATATAAATATATATTAGAATTTCCAATAAAATAAATAAATAAATAAATAAATTCCTTATATTCTGTGTCTCGTGAGGAATTCTTTCGTGTTCATTCAATAAAATAAAATACATTTAGAAAAGTTATTTTTCGAAACATATTCTCAACTCTAAGTCCCTAAATCATTAATGTATGAAGATACCTGCTGAAATTCGTTTAAAACATTGTCGCCTCTTGTTGTTAAATCTTCTTAATAAGTTAGCTTAAGGAAAACTTCGAATATTAACCTTTTTAAGCTGTTTATGATACAAATCTGATTTGAAAGCATCGAACATGATTAGCTAAACGAATTTTCTTTGAAAATATTTTAAAAACTCATTCCAGAAATAACCTTTCATTATCTATACATAACATGTTACTCAGATTAAAATATATATATATATATATATATTGTATGTTGCAGAATATACAGATTTTTACATTCCTATTATTGTATAATCGTTTACTCTTAAATCGTTCCTTTTAGAAATATAGTTCCAATTTTAAAAAATGCTTAAAATGTTCTTTATCATATGAAAACCCATTTTCATCAAAATAGTTACTATTTTTTTTTTATTTACGAAATTTTTACTTTTATCAGATTAATGGATCCCATAAGCATTTCTTAGAAAAATCTTCTCTAAGTAGTAGCAAATATTACATAAAAGAAAAAGGAAAGTATTACCAAACAGTTATGATATTTTGACGTTTGCAAAATATTTTGCACTTTTTGGTATTTTAAAACTAAAAACATATGCCAACATATCCTAAAAATCTATGCTAAATATGTCAAACGTTTGAAGTAAATTAAAAAAAAAACTAAGATTTACTGTTTTCAAAAATAAGTTCAAGGTAGAGGTCTGCATGGACGGAAATTTTCAGACTCGGACCTGGCCCGTTGAAAAGAGTGTAACATGATTAAAATGCTCTTGAAACTATTTTTTCTATTGGGCATAATATAACTGAATATTTCTTATTGTCAATGCAATTAAATTATACATACGATTTTCATAAAATTTGAAATGACTCGACAAAACTATGCAACAATATATATTTTTAATTTAAACAAGTCGGTTGCGTAATTTTTGCTCTGTTATATGCGGACAGATGGAATAAACGACGACTATACGTGGTACATATTTACATAAGTACGAACCCACCTAAAAAGATAGTTAAAAACATCATAAGCTTTGAAACTGCATAATAATCAAAAAGTATATTTCTCGAAATTTGTTAAAATATATTCTCTTAAATTATATATCCAAAGATATTCCGTTAACAAAGATTTCCTTAATTGCTACTATTTTTACCTATCCTTGTCCTGACGGCCTTACCTGAATCTACTAAAAAGATTAAAGATGTAATCAGACACAATGTATTTGTCCGATGCCAATCTCTACCCTGGACATTTTATGTATTTCTGTATTGATGTTGTCAAGGTAATATCGACTCCCCAACGAATTTCTACTTTATTTTTTTCCCAGTCCATTGAAAAATGTTCATATTTATCTGCTTATTTTGATCCTTAAAAATTTGATTTATTGGACCTATAAACCCGGTAATGTTTTTTATTGGGCCGGCTAGCCCGTTTGATTTTTTTTAGCCTGCCCCAGTTTATTTTTTTAACCTGGCTTTTAAAAATATGGTGTTCTACGTCCTGTTTAGGGCCAGGCTCTTGCAGACCTGCGGGTGAAAGTGCAGACCTGTAGTTAAAAGTGAGAATTAATCGGAAATTCTTATCACACAAAAACTTACATTTCCGAAATCACATACATAAGATGCTTTTTCGAAGTATGAAGTTTATATGTGAAAATGAGCTGCTTTATAAAAGATAATTAACAGGAAAAATAAGTGAACGATTTAGAAAAATGGTTTAAATAAAAATCAAATTTGCACTTTTCAATTTTCTTTGCTTTCCAGTTGCACACCGATACTGATTCCCTATCAAATGTCTAAAAATAGATTTTTGCTTTTTTCCTGGGCTGGTGTAATTTTCGTTTCGACTTTCTTTACTGAAATTCATTTAGTCATTCATTCACTTGCAAAAAAAATTTGCGTTATATACGCATGCGCGCTATACGCGAGTAAAAAAATGTTCGGCTTTTTTGATAACAGATTAAACAATGAGAATATTACTATTTCAAAAAATGTGATAGCAATCCTATAATCCGGAAACAAGGAAGAAAAAATATGCAACAAGCATACACTATGGAACACTTTCAAATGCATTCAGAAAAATGTAAGACACATTAAAACATTCACCGTTTAATAGGCTAAAATAATATATCTATTTGAACCATTTTGATAAGTCGGTGGTAAAAACATTGTTTCCCCATACCTGTCGCCGGTTAAGTGGTCCACAATTGAAAACCTGATTTCAGCAGTGCTAATCTGCAGTCGGGACATTATCCGAATTCTTTAAGCAGCCCTGTACATGATAAACACACACACAGATATATGTAATATTATATATATATATGTGTGTGTGTGTGGTGTAATATATATATATATAACCATTAATTGTATTACAATATATGAATGATTGAATTTAATAAATATTTACCACCTTTATACAAGGGTGAAATAAATAAATAAAATAACTGAATACGAATGGAATTTGCAGAACTAAAGTAGAATCCTGAGGCCCCAAATACTTTGTAACTACAAATGAAGTGTGTGGTTTCATCTTCGTATTACCAATCAAAAAGAAAAATAATACGAATTTAGGGATACCAACTTACATCAAAATAACATCAAAAACAAAACACAACAAAATTACTAAATTGTATAGAAAAATAAAAAGAGGAAAATAATTATAAATTAAAATAGCATTTGCAACAGGAAAAAAATATACCATACAAAAATATGTGAAAAAAATCATTTAATTTGAGTATGCTAACTTAAATCCAATAATATAAGATGAAATAAGAAATAAAAATAGATAATTAATATATGCATTTAATGCACTTAAAAATAGTATTTTAGGAAATCAATTTGTTAAAAGTTAAGTACAAGTTAATCGTGGAAATTAATTTAATTATATAAATAATATTAATAGAAATTGATGTTATTATACAATTATCCACACATTAATGTCAAATGCACAACCTGTATAAAATGTTTTGCAATTTAGAAAATGCTTCTCCCCTTCTCAGCTTTTTAAAAATAACCATTGCGTATTATCCAGACAACATTGCCTTCCTCATTACTTTGACATCTACCCACCCTGCCATCATATTATATATATTTTTTTACGTTTTTACATTTTTAATTTAGTATTATTTTTTTATGTTTTAATATTTTTTATACATTTTTTTTACGTAATGTGTTAATTATTTATAACTAACTTATATATTAAAGAATATATTTTTACGAAAACCATCATTTAGTGCATCATAAATTAGCATTTTAATATTTTCATTAATCAGATGAGAACTTAAACATTTTATTCCACATAAATGATTAAAAATTATATTACGATATACAGAATTATGAAGATAGGATTTAAAATTAGTAAATGTATTCGCTTTCAAAATAAATTCGTTCCGTTTGTCATCTATATCAGTTATTAATTTGTTTTCTTTTAATATAATTTTAAGATCTAAAAAGTTAATGGTATCGTTAGAAAGCAGGTTTTTTGTCATTTCTAAATTGGCTGGATAATCTACTGGAAATTGAGGTACAGTGGTATTATCAGTGTCAATTAAAATTATGTCATCAATATATCTATATAAATGCATTTTACTATTAATATATTTACGTTCATAATGATATAAGTCTGATAATATACTATATATGTATATATATATATATATATATATATATATATATATATAACTAAAGTAAAATCACAACGTATGAACTAGTTGGCAGAATGCTAAAAAGAAAAAAAAAAGTTTAATGGAGATTTAAAGTGTATAATATGAAATTACGAATAACCTACAGAATCGTCAACATCGTTTTACTGGCATTTTTAACAATACTCTCTTTATCAAGTAAAAGGTAACTTCAGTTAGGTAATTAATGTAGCTTAGTGTTAACTGTTCAGTTTCAATTCATTCAATTTAATTATTTGTAGATATATATAAACTTTCTGTACAATTACACCATTTAAACGAATGAAATTAACCAATCGTTATGTAATCACCCGTTATATTAAGAGAAACCGATTTTTATGTATGGCCCTGTAGGTGAAAGGCAGGTGTTATGAAAGCCATATTGCATAATATTCATTCTGCAGTAAAATTAAGTGATTTAATGTTATTTCCTAATGTCATAATGTCATTAAATTACTCTGCGAACTGTTTTTCTTCATAGACCATAATATAACGGAATTGTTTTGAATGCCCCTGTAAACGGAATATTAATGCCACTCATTTATTTAATAAAGAGAAGTTATGGTAAACATCATTAACATATATATATATATATATATATATATATAGCATAAAAATTCGAGTACATTTACGAAAGTTCAGAATTAACAGCCAGACTGTCAGCAAACCAAATTCATAAAGACTTTTCAACAATGTTGGAAATTGTTAAAAATGCTTATAAAACCTTTGTTTATTAAAACTTTCTTTCCCTGTTTGTTTCGAATATACTTCATGCCTCCTTTTTTGACATATATTTTAAAATGCGATTCAATCATAACTTATTTTTCATCTACAACCGATTTCAGTTGATTTAGTGAAATAGAAATATAGGGGCAAACCATGGTCAAAAGAGATACATGGAGTTGCAGTATGCCGTAAAATTGATTAGTAATATGATATGCGTTATTGCTGAAATTCAAATGCAATTAATTAGCTCAAATAAAAACGACCACTTGTAATAGCATCGGGTTCTTTCCCATAACTCGTTCATTAGCTTTCTTTAAATTAAAATTATTTGCTTATGTTTAAGCATTTTAGTAGCATTTCCGTGTTAAGAATTAAAATCTGTGTTACTAAATGTTTTCTTCTTTTTTTTTTTTTTTTTTTTTTTTTTTTTTTTTTTTTTTTTTGCGAAAATAGGTGTACAGAATGTAGCAGATTTCAGAGTAATATTTTGGCGTCACTGCCAACCAGAATACTTCACCTCTATTCTTTCTTTTTACTCTATGGGGCAAACCGATTGGTAGATTAAAGAAAATCTATCCATCTAGCAAATGGTGGTATTGCGTTGTTGGTTAACTTCTAAAAACTGTTTTCATTTTAATTTGTTCATAGCCATTTACGACCACATATTTACTTTTTTTAATTTTGGGGGACTATGCAAAATATGTAGGAAATAATTTAAGAAAGTCAGATAGAAAAATGTCGTGTAATCAGACGAAAGATTGTGAACAACCTTAAAATAAATGATTTACTAGTATTTAGACATATTTTTCTCTATATCTGTTATATTTACAATAAATGTGGTACAAATGATTAAAAAATTATTTTGTAATATTATCTTCAATATCTGAAAACAAAACTCATTCTATTTATAATTTATGTTAAGTGTATATTTCAATATTTAACAGATGTTCTGAATGAGAAAGTTCAAATAAAACAGTTTTTTAACTTTTCATTCCCTTTTTCAAGGCATTCTGCCCTTCTTTTCTACGAAATGAAACATGCGAAAAATATTTTGCTGCTTAAAAAGAAAAGAACAATAAATCAGTTGTCTTATCGAGTTCATCTCACTTTCTACTTTTTATTTTCATTCGATAAAGTACACTTCACTATTTTATCTATTAGAAAAATTTTCTTTGTGCTTTTAAGAGTGTCATTTTGCTTTATTATCGTTCACCTTTTTCTAAAAGAAGTTGCTCCGATAGGTCACGTAACTGCACCCACGAGAAATATGAGTGGCATCAGTGAAATTTTTCATAAAATTTGAACGTATTCATTAAACAACGGTTGCTAAGGCTTTATTCTGTTTTATTACTTTAATGTGATAGAGTAAAGAGAAAGAATAGAGATGAAGTGTATTAGTTCGGGATGATGCCAAAAATGTAACCCTAAACTGCACTACATTCAGCCGAAGCACATTCACGTACTTTTGAAAAATAAATAAATAAAATAAAATAAAAATTTTAGTAAATTAGTTTTTATATCATAATACAATGAAATGCAATTTTAGATTGTTTTAATATAAGTAGATAATTTTCATTAAGAGGAAAAATGCATGGGTGATGTCAAAAAATTTGGTCCCTGTTCCACGTACATGTTTCGTTAGGGCCGATTAAAAGGATTTTTAAATTTGAGCGATAACCGCTTTCAAATTGCAAACCATTTTTATGGCACATTGCAATTCCACGCTTTTCTTTCATCCGTGACGCTAACCGAAACTC
Source organism: Maratus speculifer (assembly GCA_964019185.1). Classification (NCBI taxonomy): domain Eukaryota; kingdom Metazoa; phylum Arthropoda; class Arachnida; order Araneae; family Salticidae; genus Maratus; species Maratus speculifer. The sequence goes on from OZ025292.1 coordinate 344,751,286, forward strand.
CCCGATCGCGAAATCCCATGTTAACCTATAGGAAAAATTTGAAGCGCGATTACTTATTACCTAATATAAATATTAAAATAACGTTTTCACCATTAAAAAATAGACGTGAGATGCCGATGATGCGCGTTTCAAAAAAAGTCTAAGTAAATTTTAAGTACATGAAAAATCTCTATAAATTTTGAAATTTCCATTTGATTAAATTTTATCATCTGTTTTAAAAATACTTAAAATTTATGAAGACGTTTTTCAAAAGAGTGCATTATCGTTATCTGTTGTCTGTTTTTTGATGGTGGAAACGTTATTTTAATAATTATATCAGGTGATGAGTCATCGCGCTTCAAAATTTCCACATAGGTTAATATGGGATTTCGCGATCGGGGAGTTTCAAACTGTTCCACGAGAAAGCCACTACATGAAGGGTAAAAAGTTTATATATATATATATATATATATATATATTTAATATTTCAACATATATATTTATTTAATATGGTAACAAAATAAAGCTTAATAAAAAGCTTGCATATCGTCTCCTTGTAAGAAAATGTAACTAAATCTATATGTGAATTTAATTGGATTAAAACACGAATACGGACTTTTTTGCCTAAATAAAAATAAAACCTCTACTTTGCCATTGCCCTTTAATAAAGTTTAAGTGTAATTATTTTTAATATTTGAACAACACTCCCGCTGTGACAGAATTTATTTAGAATACATCTTTTGACATTCAACACCTATTTGAAAAATAATGCTACAATGAAGTAGAACTTTTACTTCATTTCATTTCATAAGATATCCAGTCTTATGAAACATTTTTTATGCAAAAATATTATGCATTAATAAAGGGGAAAATAATAAATTAGTTAGCTTACAGTACTACTAAAGAACAGTCTGTATTTTACAACAAATGTTTCTAGCACTCCGGCTACTAAAAATTTTGCTATAGAATTCACAAATTTCAGTCTTTAACCCCTCGAGGGTTAGTGGGATTATATTATATCTCACCTAGTTTTAATTACGATTTGCGCCAGAAAAAATTAATTAAGTTTTACTTTTATAATTTTGGTTTCAGAAAGAGACAAAAAATGGCTTTCTCCGATGTAATTTTTTTCCGGTCGGAGTGCAATTTTACAGAAACGCAATTATTTGTCTCTCAAAGGGTTAAGAATGTTGTAAGTTCTTGTTAAAGCAACGTTGTTAATGGCTCCATGGTGAACGTGTCAGGCAAAATTCGATTTTTATTGTACCTTTTGCTTGAATTGGATTTCACAGCATCGGTGTTTGAAAATTTACCACAAACATTGCAGAATATATCACATTTTTCTTTTCGTTGAATTATAGTACTTCGCTATTTATTTCTGATTTTTTTTCTTTTTTTTCAATGAAGTTCTCTGAATTATTTTATGAATTATAAAATTTAACATTGTACTTTTTTTTAAATTTGTTTTTTATATTCGAATTTATAAGATAACCTCCTATAGGATGTATAACTGGACCCATCAAAGATATGACGTACATCAGGTGCATTTATCATAAAATCATACCTATTGATTGATCATTAGATACTAAGTTTTATTATGTTGAATTGTACAAACTTAGTCCTTCAAGAACTTACTCGCTCCCAACTCGCTCACAACTCAAAACCAATATATACAAGCTAATAACAGGATACCCACTATATACAGGATAATCTAAAAAGAGTGAAAATGAATTTATTTTAGAAAACGCACGCGATAAATGGCAACAAAACAAAGCATTCCAAATAGCTCAGATCATAGAGTGAAGAGAAAAGAATATAAACCTGGAGAGGGCAGCACAGATAATATCACCTCATGGAGTTCACGAATGAAAATCTAGGATTAGTTAAAGTTCGATTAGCATATTGAAACGCAATCGGTCTGCAAAGTCATATCTTAGTAGAAAATGCCTAAAAAGTTAATTTTAACGTTTGACTCATAGGTTTAACATTGTGATTTCCTGCACCCAAAAGTATAAAAACAAGGAGGACTGGAAGCAAGAAATCATAATGGTAAATTTATGAGTCATTCGTTAAAATCTTGTATTTAGGTGTTTTCCATCAAGATACGATTTGGCGGACCTATTTCGTTGTACTATGCGAATCTATATTTAACTAATCCTAGATTATCATCAGTGATCACTCGATGAGGTGATTGCCTGTATTGTCGCCTTCCGGTCTAATAGAGATGAAATGTGGTGAATCAGAAAGGCGCCAAATGTGTAACACTAAAATATATTACATTTGGCCCGAACAAAACCCAAGCTTTCGCAAAAAGGGGAAAAACATACTTTATAATACAGTTTTTAATTCACATTACAATAAAATGTTGTTTTGGGATGCTTAAACAAATCATTTCAATTTAAAGAAAAAAATCATAAAAAACTTCATAAATCCATGACATAAAAAATTTGGTGCGTGTTTTACGTGCTGTTTCGGCATTTAAATTTGAGCAGTAACGCACATCGTATTGCAAACCGTTTTAACGACGTACTGCAGCTAAACTTATTTCTTTCCTTCGTGAGCCTACTTATAGTCTGCCTATAAAAGAAATTTATATAAATTTGGCAATGAGTCAGGTAAAATTAAAACACAAATACAGGGCTCCAGAAATTTCTTTTACGTCTACGAACAAACATGAATATTGCTTTTATTGTTTCTATTAATTACAGTAAACTACTCTAAAATAAATTTTATGTAGGATAAATTTTCCGCTATCCAACATCTATCTGAATAACAATCATAAGTAGATGCACATTTTATTTAATTTTCTCTGACATTCTCTTTTAAAATATTGAAAAAAGCGAAAATATTTTGCTGCTGAAAAAGAAAAGAGCAATAAATCAGCTGTCTTATCAAGTCTATCTCATTTCCTACTTTTTTTTTTTTTTTTTTTTTCCAATAAAGAATTCTTCAACATTTTATCTATTTGGAAATTTTTCTTTGGATTTTTTGAGAGTGTCGTTTTGCCTTATTATCAAATTTCTCATTATAAAGGAAGTTACTGCGATAGGACACGTAACTGCACCTACCCGAAATAGGACGATCCTTAGAAATATTTTTCCGGATATCAGACATATTGATTGAATAAAGGCTGGTTTATTCCATAGTGTCCTCAATCTACCTAAAAAAAGAAGTAAAAAAGGGGGGGGGTGCGTTTACGAACATTAATGTTTATCAACTTATTAAATATAAATAATTTAAAGATAAAAGAAGTTATACATATTTAATGTAACTATAAATATATTATACTTATAAACTTATACTTAATATTTTAGATCACGTTGACAAGTTTTAAACTGTACGAATGTTCAAGCTAACATGCGAAACTCGGTCAAAAGTTACTAAACTTTCATTTTTTATGCTAGATAGCTGTATCTTAGCAAAAATTCTGTACTTTTAAAACTATTAAGTTTACATTATTATTCTTGCTCCGTAAGCATCATCCAATTTCTAAAAACTGAACAATTTTAAAGTTATTGTATTCGAAATTTAAGAGCTTCTTATAAGTTACAATTGTTTTAGTTAATGAATTATTGAGTTCAGAAATTTTGGAGTTCTTTGGGGGTTAAACTAGAAAGAACACGATTTAAAATTCAGATATTTTCATTAAATACATAAATTTATGAGAAAATGTTTAGGTTACAGGTAATCAAATTGCTCCAAACCAGTTAAAATACATTCCACTGAAAAGAAACTTCATACTTCTATGAAACAAATACATGGTAATTTGGATATAAAATCTTGGTAACATAAATTTAAAATCTTACAGATATGACAATCATAGGATAATTTTTTTCTTTCTATTTTTTTCCTTTTCTTTCTTTTTTAGTGTTTCCATTTAAACAATATTTTCCCTTTTTAATGTGATTATATAATTGTTATATTTATTATATCTCCATTACTCCAAATAAAGAAAATCAAACGGCATTTAAATTATGTGGTAGAAGGGGATTTTGAGTTAATGTATATAAGAACATAAATATGTGCTTTCTGTGTTAACTTTATGTGCTAATTATATGTGCTAACTTTAACACACTATAGCAATAGTATGACCGGCAAGGCATATAGTTATAATATAAGATTAAATTATCTTTTTAAAAAAATATTCGGGACAGAATTGACAGAAAAGACCTCAATAAATTTAGCCTCCCCTCTGTGATAAAAACTTAATATAAACTTAAACTAGCCGGGTGTAGCAATCCCAAAACTTTCTTCTATATCATAAATGTTAATACTTCAAAATTCGCTAACGCAGTGCCAAAATTAAATGACAATTTAAGCCCATCGATAGGATTCTAAAGGTTCGAAATTTCGTGCATTAGTTCTTAAAACAGGACAACTGTGGATATCGGGAAATATTCAATATTAAAATGCCAACCGTTGTGCGATTTACACCAAAAGAAAATATATATATATATATATATATATATATATATATATATATATATCTGAATCTGAAGTTTAATAAAAATTCGTGAAACTGAATTATGTAAATATTTTTGCAATGAAACATAGATTTGTTAAGATTTATGCGAATTTAACCGCTCTAACTCGTACAAATGATAAACAAGGGAATTTAAATTTGATATTTATCCCTCTGAGGTGCTCCGACACACAAAATGCTCTGTTCTTCGTAAAACTTATTTTATTATTACAAACACCAAAAGCGAGAAAACTGTTAAACAATTTGATACAGAAATGAACTTTTTCTTTTTTCGTTCAAAATCGTAGCTGCGTTTTAAGTAACGAAATGTATCACAGTTCTTAAAAGTATTTTATTTCAAGTGCATTAGAAAAATTCTCTTTGTGTTAAGGAAAAGAAATAAGAACATGAAGAGTCAGGTGTCTGATATTAACATGTGACAAATATATCCATTTTCCCATAATTATCAAGTCTTATTTTTATTTTATTTTATTTTATTTTATTGTTAATAGAAATTTTGAAATATAACATTCTCATTATCTAATAACAAAAATCTGTGATAAAAAGGGGGAATTTTTTTTTAAAAATAGTATGGTAACAAAAAGTACTTTAAAAATGTGAATTTATAATAAAGTTCTGGTGAACAAAATGTTAATTTTTTTTTTGTTTCAAATTGTCGAATCTTAATCTTATAAATCTCTGACTCACACTAAATACATTAACAATCTTTACAATTGCAGATTTAAAAATTCTCAAACAGTTATATATTCTTAAGAAACTTCATGGATGAGAAAACTAGCAAGTAATTTCTTTTTACAACATTCAATGTAGTACATGCATTTTAACTAACCAAATTTATCAAGATTTTTAAAAATATTGTATTTCGTATGCATAGGAAAAATTCTTCTCGTGAAAAACGGAAAAAAAAGCACGACGAATCAGGTGTTTCATCTTGTAGTTTATCTCATTTCCCCTTTTTTTAGTTTTTATAAATAGAACACTCTCCGCTCTTTTATCTAATACTGATTTTCTTCTTAGCGGCTGTGAAACATTGGATCTTTTCTTTTTTTCTTCTAAGTTTCCCTTTCTCAAATGCATCGAAGAGAATCTTTTTTTTTGGAAATCTTCCCATGTTTGCAAAATGAGATTTCCTTTTCGCTGAAGGTTTTCAGATGCAATTGGAGATGCTTTGTTTCTTCTATTTTTCACTTATTTATAAAGAATCCTAAACGTCTGCCATTATAATACTGAATGTGATCTAACTGCAAATTTGCATCAGCAAATTGTTTGCTATCAAATGGTTAAAGTTAGATTTATTTTCTGAGAGAAAAGCTTGAGATTTTGCCGAAAAGTTGCTATTGAAAAATCTATTTGATAATACATATTTGAACAATTAAATCGCTACTTTTGAAAGCTAAGATATTAGCAGAATGTGAAGCCCTAAATGCATGAGCGAAGTTTTAATAATTCTAAGTTTTGAAGGCATGTGTTTCTTTCTATTTATTATTTAACTTTGGAAGAATTTTTGATTAAAAGGACTTCAGGCAGAGGAATATTAAATATGGCTTTGATTGGTTATGAATATAAATATTTAATGGCAGAATAGAAAAGGGTTTGGAAATAAAATTAAACTTTTCTTTTAAGCCTCGCAGCTGCACTAGAAATACGTACTTTTTTTCATTTATTTATACAGGGTGAGTCATAAATATCGAAGCAATAGGGTATCTCCTTAAATATTGCACCTAGGCCGATACTTCCAATTACAAAAATTCATAAAAAAAGGTGAAATTTCTGATAAGATAAGTTGCATCTCCATGGAGGTCTATTTGAAACAATACGAAACTTAAAGTTTTATACGGCCCCGTAGGGCGAAATTCCCAATTAGGAAATTATTTCTTATCTATTCCTAAATTGAACAAAAAAAAAAAAATATCATCTAAATATCTAAAAACCTGACAGACATATTAAAATACCGAAAGTCTCCAAAATTCGTGATTAACACCACTTTACCATGCCTGGAAAGGAAGAGTTTTTCGTTCATTTTCAAAGAAAGTGGGAGGATCGTCCATAAATTGTCCATTATTAAATGTCGATTTAAGATAGTGCTTCTCATTTAGACATAACAAAGTAGCGTATTGAATTAAATCTAAACTTGTTTTCAAAATATGTTGGTAGTCTGCACTGGAGGTCCGCATGGATCAAAATATCTAGGTCCGGTACCAAACCGACCCATAGGGGGAAAAGTTCGGCCCAGCCTGAAAAAATGTTAAAATCTTATCCCAGACCGTTCTGGAAAATATTTTAAATCATTGTCCGATTTAGCCGCAAATTTCTACATAGTTCTTTGTTTCGGTGTGGAAAAAAAATTTTCGTATGGAAGAGTTCTGACCAAAAACTCCTTTTTTATATTTATACTTTTTATTATTAAAGAAAGTGCCAAAGGTTGTAATATATATATATGTAATCCATGAATCTCTATTTATACGTAAATGTTTCACTTATATTTTAATATCGTTAACCCTTTCCGGCACACTGGTCTGGGATACCTAATTTTAATTCCAAACTTGCAAACGGCACCAGTAATATTTAAGTAATATTTTACTTTTAGCTTAAAAGCTGAAATTAAGGAATTCAAAATATTTAAAAAAAATCGTTTGTGAATTCCGGTGTCAGTCGAGAATGTCGCGTTTTAGTACAGATTTTGCCCGTGCCTGAAAGGGTTAATCAATATCCTATGTGATGGAAACTTTGAAAAATGTTATACAATAAAACCTTTTAAGACGCAATCACATAGAAAGGAAAAATACGTTATAGACAGATGCCCTCCCTAGGAGGTGTAAATGGAGTTTAGTTTTTTTCTCAGGTATCATTGTACTTATTTTGCATGGATAACATATTTTCCGTTTAAGACAGAATTCCGTCATTCCATCATAGGCAGATTTTTTTTCACTGGTTTTATTGTATTTAATTTTATAGCCTTTGAATATACTATTCTTTAAAAATAAATTTTAATTTTTTTAAAATAAAGATTTTAAAATTTATGTGTTTTTCGTAAAAATGTCGATTGAGCCGAATTTCATTTTTTTATGCACGTATTAAGCCAGTCAGAGACAGTGATTTTAAAATTGGTTTTGTCGAGACTGGGATTGTAAATTTCGTCCAGTGTACACCTACGAAGAAGGAAGCAGTCCTCTCCTTTATGAAACATACGTTAGGTGCGGACTAGCGAGTCTTCAGAAAAAAGTAACGTCCCGGTGCTGGGCCGGAATGGGAAAGAGTACAGATTTTTTAACAACCTCTCCAGGACGATAAAAAGCCTGAAGTTGTCAGGGCTAAATAAAAAAAAAAGACTTAAACTGCACCTTAGAAAAAGCATTCTTTTAAGTAAGTGACGGACATTTAAATAGAACATTTCGTTTTTCTGTATATTTTCCCCACTTTATTTTGTCTTTAAATTATTAAATGTTAATAATTTTTAAAGAAAAACAGAACTTGAAACACGTCATTTTTAATTTTTTTACATTAGCTTTGCTTCGGCAAATTTTAAAACATATTTACTTTTGAAAATATGATTTTTTTAAAGTTATATTATTTTTTCAATAAATATTTTTAATAGTTTTGAAATTAATATTAAAAAAAACCCCTAGAACAAAACTAAAATCAGATTTTCATCTTTAATTAAATGGAAACAAACTGAAATCCGATAACTAATGTTACGAGTTGTTACGATTTTTAATTATCTCATTCAAACCAGTACTAACCATGTGAAACTTATATAAATTGTATGAGAAATTTTAGGATGTGATTTTCTTAGAAAATTATAATGCTAACCATCACAGAAAAGAAAAAAAAAAATCAAAATTCTAACTTAAAAAGTAGGTTTTTTACGCGTTTCCTAGAACTGTTAAAGTAACATTGTTTTTTGAATTGCGCACATTTCAATTTGTATCTAATCTTTTAAAACCTGATGAATTTTTTAAACGGCTATAATATTGCGAGTTTTGAAGATATGAAGATGCAAATTTTTGTGTCTTTTTCAGGAGTGAATAAGGAAGGTTTTCCTAATTGGAATTTTTATCCTAAGGGGGGGTCTTATAAAAATTTAATTTTCGTATTTTTTCAACTAGACCCCTTCCCCCAAGGAGTCACAATTTATCTTAGCAAGAATTTCACCTTTTTTTTTTTATATAAATTTTTGCAATTGGAAGTATGGTTCTAAGGGCAATATTTAAGGATATAGCCTATTGTATCGATATTTATGATTCACCATGTATATTTATTGTTAGTGACTAAGTTTTATGTCTGAATATGATCTCAGTAAAAATTATTTGTTACTAAATGATTAAAGACGTTTTAGAAAATTTAAAGAGCCAGTATTTAAAGATTTATTTCATAATGTAAATCTGTGCAATTGAATTATAACTCTGTGAAACAGGATATTTTCAAATTTGTAAAACATAAGAGAAACTAGTTGTTTGGCTAAAGTTAAATTGCTGTTGACTCATGTTTCTTTCTCTTTTCAAAATTATTTTTCACAAAATTTGCGACAACAAAGATAGCAAGTGGTAGAAAAAATCGGAGAAAAATTAAAAAGTCTGAGGAATTGAGATGAATTTTATAGTTTTTCCTCTATTAGGTACTTCGACACACAAAATGCCCTTTTCTTCGTAAAACTTATTTTCTCATTACAAGCGTCAGATGTTAGAAAACTAGCTAACAATTTGATACAGAAATGTATTTGCTTCTTTTTGAGTTGAAAGTTGTAGTTGCGTTTTAAATAACGAAATGCATCACAGTCTTCAAAAGTATTTTATTTCATATGCATTAAAAAAGTTCTCGTTGTGTGAAGGAATATAAAGAAGAACATGAAGAGTCAGGTGACTTATCTTACTATATTTTTGACAAGTGAAAAATACATTTATTTTTCCCAAATCCTTAAGTTTTAGTTTTATTTATTTTTTAACAGAAATTTTGAAACATAAATTGCTTATTATTTAACTTCAAAATCATGCGATTAAAAAGGAAAGAAAATACTTTCTAAAGTACAAAGGTAACAAAAAAGCACTTATAAAATGTATATATTAAAGTTCTGTTGAAAAAAGTGTTAGTAATTCATGTCTTTTTCTCTAATGTGAATGTTTCAACAGGCGAATATTAATTTCATAAATCCCTGACGACCCAATAAATACATTAACTATCGTACCACTTGCAGTTTTAAAAATTCTCTAACAGTTATATAATGATAGGAAATTACATGGATGAGAAAACCAGTGACAATTTTCTTTTTACCGCATTGAAGGTAGTACGTGCATTTTACTAACCAAATTTGTCATGGTTTTTAAAAATATCTTATTTCGTATGCATAAGAAAAGTTCTCCTCTTAAAAAAAGAACGAAACAAAAAAGGCCCGAAGAATCAAGTGTCTCATTTTGTAGTTTATCTCATTTCCCCTTTTTTTAGTTTTTATAGACAGAACACTCTCCGCTCTTTTATCTAATACTGATTTTCTTCTTAGCGGCTTTGAAGCGTTGGATCTACTCTGCTTTTCTTTCAAGTTTCCATTTTCCAAATCCATCGTCGAGAATCTTTTTTGGAAATCTTCCCATGTTTGCAAAATGAAATTTCCTTCTCGCTGAAGGGTTTCAGATGCATTGGAAATGCTTTCTTTTTTTCTATTTTTCACTTATTTATAAAGAACCCTATATGTTTGCCATTATAATGCTAAATGTGATCTGATTGAGAATTTGCAACCGTAAATTGTTTGATATCAAATGGTTAAAGTTAGATTTATATTTCGAGAAAAGAGCTTGAGATAGTGTAGAAAAGTTGCTAGTAAAAGATCTATTGAATAATGCATGCTTGAACAATTAAATTGCAACTTTTTTAAGGTTAATATTTTAGCAGAATGTAAAGTCAGAAATGTATGAGCAAATTTTTGATAGTTTTAATTTTTGAAGGTGCGTCTTTCTTTCTATTTATTATTTTCCTTTTGAAGAATTTTTTACTAAAATGTTTTCAGGTGGCAGAGGAAAATTAAATGTAGATTTGATTGGTTACAAATACAAACATTTGATAGCAGAATAGAAAAGGGTTTTAAGATAAAAATTTAATTTTTCACTGAATTGTTGCATCTGCACTGCAAATGCTTTCTTTCTTCTATTTTTCACTTTTTTACTTACCCATCATACGTAGTATAGGGTAAGTCTTGCAATCGTTTTGAAAATCGAAAAAAAATTTTTGACGGATTTACACGTTTTAGATAGTGGAGATTCCGAAAAACATATTTTTAGAAAAAAAAAATTTGCCGTCCGTCTGTCTGTCTGTCTGTCTGTAAACGCTCTATCTCCCGAACGAATTGAGATAGAGACTTGAAATTTTGTATGTAGTTAGTATGTAAGAATGGGACGAACCCTATTTAATATCAGCAACCTCGATTATTCGGAACTATTTTTTTCGGACTCTCGAAAAATTCGTTCTGATGAAAGGTACATAAAAATTTTCGAATTTTTTTGTTCTAAGAAATGGACATAAAAGGCAATAAAATGACACGCATTTTGCATATAGAACGAAGCCAATCGGGTTATTAGTTGTCGAGATATTTGTAATCCTGTTTTCCACATTCTTCGATTTTTCATGACCCTGTATATCACTCAAATTTCAATTCAGAGGTATATTTTAATTGGAAATGAGACGCTTAATCCGATGCAGTTAATTGTTAGTTAATAGAGTTATTATTTTTGGAGTTATAAGGATGTTTCTTTTACGCAGTTCGGTACTACTTGAGTAGTTTGGCGTTTTATATAATTTGTCGATATCGGTAATCAGCAGTTCTTTAATAGAGCATTACTATGTATATTAACAATATTTAAATTTTGTTTATGAATTGCAATGCATTGTATAAATATTTTCACATGTTTTATTTTCATATACATATCCATGATGGGTAAGTATTACGGTGGCCCCCAACGACTAGTTTTATAAAGAATGCTAAACATCTACCTTTATAATGCTGAATGTGACCTAATTGAAAATTTGCATCGATAAATAATTTCGTCATCAAACGGTTAAAGTTAGATTTATTTTTTGAGAATAGAGATTGGGATTATATAGAAAATTTGCTATTGAAAGATCTACTGAAAATTGCATGCTGGAACAATTAAATCGCACCTTTTTAAAGATCAAAATATTAGTAAAGTGTGAAGTCATAAATGAATGAGCAATTATTTTTATAATTTTACGTTTGGAATGTGCGTGTTTCTTTCAATTTATTATTATTATGACTAAAAGGATTTCAAATGGCAGAGGAACAATAAATGTGGATTTGATTGGTTACAAATATAAATATTTAACAGCAGAGTAGAAAAGGATTTGAAAATAAAATTTAACTTTTAACTAAAGTGTTGAAGCAGCACTGGAAATACTTTTTTTTCATTTATATATACCGGGTGTCCCAAAAATGACTGATGGATTTTAAAATTCAATAACTTCCAAACGGTTAGAGCTATTTAAAAAAATTTTGCAGGAGGGTTATGTATAATGTCAGGAATTTTTTTACCGTAATTTTTTATTTTAGTTCGAATTTAAAATAATAGGTGGCGCTGACGGCGATTGAAGGCCAGGTGATCAGTGCTGAATGAAGCGTCGACCTGGCCTCCAATCGTCGTCAGCGCCACCTATTGTTTGAAATTAGAACTAAAATAAAAAGTTACGGTAAAAAAACTCCTGATATTATACATAACCCTCCTGCAAATATTTTTTAAATAGCTGTCACCGTTTGCAAGTTATTGAATTTTAAAATCCATCAGTCATTTTTGGGACACCCGGTATATATATATATATATATATATATATACATATATTTAGCGACTAAATTTATAAATCGTAATATGATCTTAGTAAATATTTTCATTGTTAAATTATTTCTTACGACATGATTAACCGCTTCCCTAATTAGCTCATACGTCATAAGGGCAAAGTGTTTTTGCTAATCATGATTTATCCGTACACTTACGGGATCCATATTCCAATCATGATTTATTATTCTCATCAGTATGCTTGTATTGTAAATTCTAGATTATTTAATCCGAACACTTTTCTGGTTCATTTAGGCAAAAAATTTCTGTATGGAAAAACCGGTGATAAAATATTAAAAATTCTGTAAAATTGGCATATTTTGAAAGGTTTTTCAAAAATATTGATCAGTAAAGTTGTTAAAGACAGTTTCGCTATTTAGAAAAATGTTCCAAGATTTTACTGAAGAGTATTCAAAGATTTATTTAATAATGTAAATTTGTGCAATTGAATTACAATTCTGCGAAATGAATCCTTAGAGAAACTAGCTGTTTCTCTAAAATTAAATTCTGGTGACTCTTGTTCTTTTGTCTTTTGTTTAAGCAGAATTGGTATTCTTAGAATTTGCGACGAGAAAGGTAGTAAATGGTAGAGAAAATTTTTGAATTGTTGATGAGATGTATGAATAAGTTAACTGGCGAATTGAAGAGGAAATGCAGTTTGAAGAATTGCAATGAGGGGATAAAAACTGACAAAAAAGTTCGGGGATATTATGGAATATAAAAACGCTTCCAACATTTTTGGTGCACTTGAGCAGATTTTTGAATATGTTAGCGAAAATGCTAAATGTAGGATTTGGAGGAAATACAGTGGAGTCGAAGAAGCCCGAAAATTTTAAAATATGTAATGAAAAATGAAAATATTTCGGATGATTTCGACTGGTTAGATAAGACTGATTAGAGACACATAAATAAGTTGCGGAAAGTAAGAAGTAGAATTCAGAAAAGGAGGTATAGAATGGAGTATTAACTGGGCGATTGAAACTACGTGAAAAATACAAAATATAGCCATATTGAAAATCGAATTATTCCTTCAAATTTAAAGTTAAATTTTAGATGGGATTTAGGGCTATTTACAGGATTTATTAAGTTGTGCGTTTGTTCACTGCTTGGTTATTAATATATATACATATATACAATATTATGTAGTTTTAATTGTATTGACTTATCAATAAAGTACATCGCATTTGCTGATTGACACTGTTTTTAATCTGTTTCCTATGATGTTGTTTGAAGTACTGATACTTTCAGTAATTTAAAATACTAGTCATAACCGAATAATTGTACTTAAGGAATGTTTAAATGCCAGTAATTTTTTATATTGAGTCTTTTCAGTCTAAACATGACAATCCGAAATTTTCGATAACATACTTTTTTTTAATGCGAATAATGATTTATTTTGTGTTTTGAAACCTGCTGCGATTTTAAAATTAACTCCTATACATATATAGTAATAAGAATTCTTTTTAATTAAATGTATCATTTATTTCAGCTAATTTTTTACTTTATCAAAATTTATCTCAATGACAATAAAATATAGCTTAACCCATTAACGCCCAAATTATTTTCTTTGCTAAAATTTAAATTTTGTATTTCCCACCACTTTTAAAATCAAATTAACTTTTATCTAAATTTATCGAGGATTCTGTCTCGTGAAAGAAGGTATATATTTATCTTCCTTTTTACTGGTGAGAAAGCCGCTTTCTTGCTGTTTTTGTAATCGTCCTCAAACGAGGACGCTGGGCGTTAATGGGTTAAGACAAGCATAAAAAAAATTTTTTTTGGTAAAATATGTAATAAATTTTAATTATTGTTTTTTAAGTAATTACTCACTGTAAAACTTGTATAATTTAAAATTATCCATTAATAATCACGACTGTGTTGTTTTAAATTAAAGTCGACAGTTTTGTTTTAATTTAAATTTAAAATTATTTTTTTTTAATCTTTTAAAATTTTGTACTAAGAATTATCTAAATATTTAAATTATTATTAATAAATAAGAAGTAAAATATTTTTGCTTTATTCAATGTATCATTGCTAATGAAAATTAATAATTTCATTATTTAATTTGGGTTCAGGTATATGCAGCATTAAAAGGGGTTGATTTTTCAGCGCTGGTAACAGATTTAACTACTCGACACATATTTTTAAAATTTAGTAGGTAGAAGGCTACTTTATTGTATGATAAATTACTTTTACAATGGTACAAAAAAGTTTTTAACGGTTAATAATAAAAATGTTTTAAATTAAAGGAGCATTTCATTGACACATAATTTAAACCTAATTTATTTTTAAAATATGACTGCGAAATTTATGTTCTTCAAAGCTTTTCAAAACTTTTACTTGCATACTTTAAAATGATTGATTGTCAATAAACTTCTCACATTAAAGTTCTGACATACGCTGAATTTCAAAATTGCTAACAACTTGTCTCAATTAAAATGATTTATCAATGAACATAAGATTTCACAACACAATTATGTGTCTCCCAAATAGTAAGTTAATTGATTATAAAAAATTAAGTTAAAATACAGGGCACTAAAAAAGAAAACTTATCTTAGGGTATTATAAATCAAAACATAATCTGTTTTACACAATGTTCATGTGGCGAAAAGTAGCGATATTTTGGATTTTTAAACATGTCATAATATTTTGTATCATATTTTACTATCTTTGGCGCTATACGATATGATTTTTAATGAAATCTTCCTATGTTACTCATCCCGCATCGTAGCTTCCAGTATCATTTTTGATTCAAAAATAAATAAATAAATAAATAAATCTCTACATAAATAACGTAAAAAAGGAGTTTGAATTTTTAATAAAGTATATTATATATATTATATGAGTATATAGAATATTTCTACACCAATTCTAATGGGAATTTTGTTAACCAATTTAATTATATAATTTTGCACTTGGATTATATACGACTTGCTCCAAATTTCTTTATACTTTTTCAAGTTGCCAGTCAATTTTTATGATAATTTCTGCCTTATTTAACTTTATTTATTCTGCCTTATTTAATTTTTTTGCTTTATTTATTTTTGCCTTATTTATGCAACCGGCAGGAGTTTATAAAATAAATTGCATAAATGAAAATAACGAAAAAGTAGAATACATAGGAATGACGAAAAGAAAAATCGCTGAACGAAAAAAAGAGCATCTAAGAGATTTAAGATATGATGAAATAAATACAGCATTGTCCAGATGTAACGGACATAAAGTCGGAAAAGTCGGACATAAAGTAAATATAGAATAGATAGTTCTAAAATTAATGGTAAGGAAATGCATTAAACTTTGCAACTATGGTAGTGAGGGTTAGAATGACGAAGAATCTATTGCTAATATACTAGTGTCGTAATAGCAATAAATATCTTGAAAAGCATTAAAAGAAACAGTACTACCACAAACAAAACGTGATATATTGTTTTTTTTCCTTACACGTGCATACCGGGTGTCCCAAAAATGACTGATGGATTTTAAAATTCAATAACTTGCAAACGGTGACAGCTATTTAAATTTTTTTTGCAGGAGGGTTATGTATAATGTCAGGAGTTTTTTTACCGTAATTTTTTATTTTAGTTCGAATTTAAAACAATAGGTGGCGCTGACGGCGATCAGTGCTGAGTGAGGCGTCCACCTGGCCTTCAACCACCATCAGTGCCACCTATTGTTTGAAATTCGAACTAAAATAAAAAATTACGGTAAACAAAGTCCTGACATTATACATAACCCTCCTGCAAAAATTTTTTAAATAGCTGTCACCGTTTGCAAGTTATTGAGTTTTAAAATCCTTCAGTCATTTTTGGAACACCCGGTATTTTTGTTACAATATTTTATTTTAATAGGGTTTACCGATGTTTTTACTCTGTAAAACAAAAACGAATAACTAGTGATAAGAACAATTGACATTTTAATTAAATTGTACATTAGATATATCTGAGATATAGATTCTAAAATATAATTGAAATATAGAATTAAGTAATATTTTTTAAATCGAATGATTTCTTATGCAAATGTTATGTACCAAATATTGTGTTGGATTATTTCTAATTAACAATGTAAATAATTGAATATTAACACAGATATAATTATTCTTTGCTTGCTTTAATATACACTGCTACGAAAAAGAAGATTTAATGTAAAAATGAGTACTTAAATTTTGGTAATGACTCAGAGATTCACATGTAAATTTTTAAAAATCCCTGTCGGCTGGGCCTATAGGCGGAGGTAGATTTCGAAGAGTGCTCAATTCAACAAAAAAATATATGATTAGAGATAAACCCAGTTTAATAACTTCATTTGGCCGTTTATGAAAAATTTTTAATTTCATTTTTCTTCAAAAACTGGTTTTATAAGAATCATCTTAAGAAAAATTCAGCTCAAATGCCCGTTTTGACAACATATTTTGAAATAGATTCTGAATTTATTAAAAAAATCGACCAAAACAGTACATTATACAGCTCCTAAATAACAAAAAACTGTCAGTTGAATGCATTTGTGAAAAAAATTGAATTTAAAAATGAGTCATAAAATAACCTATTTGTTGTTTGAATACATACTTAATTCTTTATTCATGATTGCTCGGAAAATTTTGTGCGAAATACTCACTTTGACAGCATTTAAAAAAATATATTCTATCTTTATCAAAAAACTGGCCAATGCGTCACAGTATATAGTTCCTAAATAAGAGGATCTGTAAATTGGATGCGTTAGAGAGCGAAAATGGATTTTAAAACGAGTCATAAAAAACGCAATTTGCTATGTGAAAACTTCCTTAAATTTTCAAGTCACAAAGACTTCGGGAAATTCTGTTCAAAATACCCTTTTTGGTAGCCTTTTTTAAAATATATTCTGTCTTTATCAAAAAACCGATCAATGAATCACATTATATAGTTCCTAAATAAAAGGATCTGTAAATTGGATGCATTTGAGAGCAAAAATGGATTTAAAAACGAGTCAGAAAAAACGCAATTTCTTATTTGAACACTTCCTTAAATTTTCTGTCACGATGATTTCAAAAAATTCTGTTCAAAATACCCTTTTTGAACAGAATTAAGGAATCGTCCGAGGTGCAACAAAATAGGATGGCGTATCATTATAATTTAAGGTCAAAAGAAAAAACGTTTGAAGTAGGTGATAAAGTAGGTAGCCTTTTTTGAAATATATTCCGTCTTTATCAAAACACTGACCAATGCATCACATTATATAGTTCCTAAATAAAAGGATCTGTAAATTGGATGCTTTTGAAAACAAAAATGGATTTAAAAACGAATCAGAAAAAAACGCAATTTCTTATTTGAATACTTCCTTCAATTTTCAGTACCGATGACTTTCGGAAATTCTGTTCAAAATACCCTTTTTGGTAGCCTTTTTTGAAATATATTCTGTCTTTATCAGAAAATTGACCAATGCATCCCTTTATACAGTTTCTAAATAAGAGTATCTACCATTTGGATGCGTTTAAAATCAAAAATGAAATTAAAAATGAGTCAGAATATAAGCAATTTGGATTTGAGATTTTTTCTCCAACTCCTATTTTAGTTTTATTTCTTTTTGCTATAGGAACTGATCCTATGAAACACTTGTCAATATAAAA
This sequence comes from Maratus speculifer, assembly GCA_964019185.1. Taxonomy (NCBI): domain Eukaryota; kingdom Metazoa; phylum Arthropoda; class Arachnida; order Araneae; family Salticidae; genus Maratus; species Maratus speculifer. The sequence goes on from OZ025292.1 coordinate 344,769,179, forward strand.
GTTGTAGATATTTTTGAGAAGATGTAAAATAAATTTAATCAGATTTGATATCTTAAAAATTGACGGAGTTATGGATTTTTCTCTTTTTTCAGCGCCCTTTTTCTTTTCGTTTTTAATTTTTTTCGTCGGTAAAAGTTGATCCTATCAAAAACTTGTAAATACAAAAGTTTTAGATAATTTTAAGAACATTTACAAAAAATTTAGTTGGACTTGATATCTTAAAAATTGACGAAGTTATGAATTTTTTTCTCTCAAAATCCCTGTTTTTTTCGCCCCTTGAGCCCACTTCTAAATTTAGCAAAAATCTGTCATGCATATACTTTTGGCCCATTTTAAGAAGTAATATAAACTTTAAACCGATTCGATATCTACTTTAATTAAGAAGTTATGGCGTTTTTTCGGTTTTCACAAAAACGCCCCCTATTCCGACCCCCTTGGTCCGATTTTGCCCATTAACGAACTTAGCCAAGATTTTATCCCCTTTGATTTTATGTACAAGTTTGGTGGAGATTGGTGAAAAATTATAGAAGTTATCGTGTACATAAAAAAGTGATATATATATATATATATATATATATATATATATATATATATATATATATATATATATATATATATATATATATATATATATATATATATATATATATATATATATATATAAACTGGTGCGATTGCAATAGGTAGTATTTCTTACGAAATCTACCTAATTTCATTTTCATAAAGAAGCTAAAAAAGAGACAAAAAACTATTTTGTAAACATCCGTATTGAAAACTTTTTGTTTCAATTTTAATATTAATTTACGATTACGATAATCATTCATTCTTCTTTTTTAAAGGTGGGAACAAAAATCATAAAAATTAAAGAATATCTTTGATTAAATGTTAATTATCGTTTGTTTCAGTAAAGCAAAGATTTAAACAAATAAAATATGAAGATCAATAAATATTTTTGTATTAGACTGAATTAGACAATGAATGAATTGCTTGTTTATAAAGACGGATTGAAAAAAAGCTTTAATTCCATTGTCTGTACTTTTCTTCTTCAGAACCTCGAAATGGGGTTTCGAGCTCGCGACGTGTGATGGTTTTAGGGAGCCCACTTTTAATTGCAAAGTATAATTAATATCTCGGCTAATCACCAAAGAATGAAAAAATTGAATATGAGACGCACGAGGACGTTACAGTGTACAATCTACATATAAACTTTCAGACCTATATGAGCAGTAAATTTTCCTAACCCATTGCAGTAGACAGACACACAGCTATTTAAGTTTTATTAATATTAATTAACATTTGTAAATTCCTGAAAACATGTATCAAATCCAAAATGACGCACTTGTTATGTATTATTATTTACTGTACCACTATTTTTGAACAATATTTTTCGTGACAGATTTCTACTAAACTTCGAGATCGATATATGTATATTTAGAAATATTTATGGGAAAATATTTGCCAAAAATATCGCCAATGGCAGTCCTGCAGAAGCTATTTTATTATCAAAATATTTATAGAGCTTTCTTTCTCTCATAAAAAGTGTTAAAGGAAATAGCATTAGGAGTAGAATAAATATTTCTTTTATCTAAAATAAAGAAAACAACTAACTTTTTTTAACAGGAGCATTATGATAAAGACGCCGATTAGTACTTTATTTCATATATATCTCTTATTATTATTGCAACAAATATCTAAATAAATACCTATATCAAAATTTTCAATTATAATTTAATGTTTTGCAATTAAAGTCCATGAAAATATTATTTGATATATTAAATTGGTAGTGGAAAATACTATTGAAAACATGTTAGAAAGTAGAAAAAAAGGGGATCAGTATGCTATTTCATAAACTAAAGGTTCATAAAGTTTTATCATTCGGGCAAAATCTCGAAGGTCATAGCATGTCTATCTTGAGTACGCTCACGATTGATGCGCACATGTTTGGCTCAGGGTACGTATATTAATAGAAATTGTTCAGCACAATTTCTAAATACTAATATTCGACTGTAATTCTGCGATTTAAAAAGATGAAGAGTATTATTAGAAAATAGTGGTACAAAAAAGTTCGATTACGTTTATGAATGTTCCGAGTTCCGAAGACGACAAATATAATAACGGTGTGTTATCGGAGTGTTCCCGGACTTCTATTGCTAAGCTCTACTTTCTTGGCCGATGACCTTGGGAGAATCTATTTCCGACCAGCTGTTTCAGGGTTAAAGAAAACCAAGTGCGTAATTGGTGAAGATACAATCCGCCAAATCTCAAAAATAAGAATCTGCGCACGCAGAAGTTTTCTGAATGAGTTTACTAGGAAAGGTGCATATGCTTATATTTGAGGTTGATATTGGTCTTTGTCTTTTAGAATATTATTAATATTATTATTAGTAGTAGTAATGTCGTTCTTTATGAATCATATTTGTCTTAACAACATGATAAAAATTTAGTAGCTATGCGTTTATCTCTTTGAAAGCGGCGAAGAAAATAGGTCCAAGTTATATTTCCTAAACCTTGTTCCTGTTATTTCACGGCTTGACTTCAAGCAGAAGAAGTGAGCACGCAAATTGTTTCTATAGTTTTTTTTTTCGATTACATATTTTGATATCATTGCGATGAACAGCAAAATCAAGAAGCGTATGTAGTGTAGATCAAATTTTGAAACCTCGGTAAATCTGCAACCAAAACACTTGAAATGATTTGTGTTCCTTTTGGTAATAAAGCTTTAAAGCGGACAACGGTTTTTGAATGGTACTCACATTTTAATGTGGATTGTCGTTCATTAGAGCGTTCAAGGCAACCAAGCCCCCCCAAAAAACAGGTGAAACTGTGGGAAAAATAGTATCTCTTAATGTTGCAATTAATTCTCGCTTTTACTTTGTTAATCTGAGGCATTTGAGAGAGGATATATCTGGCGTGATTAATTTTGGCCGGATGGAGACTGCCCCGATTAAAATTCCAAGAATGTTTAAATGCCAAAAACAGTTTTTTAAGATAATTTTGTAAAAAAAAAAAAAAAAAAAAAAAAAAAAAAAAAAAAAAAAAATTAAATATTTGTGCTTTAATAAATGTATCGCAGTTCTGATTAATTAAAAGAGAGGGTGTAAGGAACACTTTAGGAGATATTTGCAAATAATGGTTTGTGCCTAATTGAGTTATTGAAGATATTTATTATTATTATAATAGGAAGAAAAAAATTAAACCGTTTTTTATGTTATTTAATTATGATAATTTAAAGGTTCTTAAAAATGTACGAAATAAATCCAAAAATTATTCATCGCAGTTTATAACACACATAAAATATGTAAAATAAGTAATAAACGAACAAATTCATTCTTTTAAATAACAATAATATTAATAATAATAATAATACGACAATGTCCCTTGTAAAATTATGTCACATTGTTCAATCAAACGAAATTTCAGCTTGTTGTGATTTCACTATAACGAGTTATTAAAGTTTAAATTTATCGGGCTCTTATTCAACGTTTCATAAAAATTGGAGGGGGGCTAAAAAATAAAAAAAGGCCCTAAGCAATGTCGAATGGACTGCGTTTGATGGGCCTATGGCAATTAGAGTCCGAGTTATATGGTGGTAAGCCCGAAAATGGCAAGGGACCAAAGTGGCTAAAGACCGAAATGGCAAGTGTGCTGAAAATATTTTGGACCGAAAAGTCTTGGGACGAAATTTCCAGAGACCAAAATTTCTCGACACAGAAACGGCAAGTCCGAAATATCGTGTACCCATTATTTTGAATCTATCTCATATTTATAAAATAAATGCTTTAGTAAACTGAATAAAAATAAAATGGAATTTTTAATATTTTACTATTGTGTAGTAAAATATGCATTTTTTATAAATATCATAGTTGCATCTGTTTCTGAAAATCTCTATTAATATAAAAGATCCAAGATGTTTATTTACTTCAAAAAATTTATGGACATTTTTTTTTCTCTCCCAGACAAAATATTCTTATGGGAAATTAGGTTAAGAAACGAATAAAAAATTTTTCTGTCTCCTTCTTCATGAAAATAAAGATAATATGAAACAAGATTTTTTAAGAGGCACAATTATTTATTAAATGTTTCGCATGATACGTTACTTTATGCTTATCTTCTATTAATAAAATAAGTGTTTTAATATTTATTTTATAATTAAAAAGGAATTACAAATATTTTTCTATTACATTGTAAAATATTACATTATGTAATAAATTCATAATCTCAATTGTTCTTGAAAACTTGTATCAGATTTAAAGATATGAAGATGTTGTTTCATTTCAAAACTGTTATGGATATTTTTTTTGTTCTCAGAAAAAATAATCGTATGACAAATTGCATTGTGAAAAGAATAGCTGTTTTTTCCCTGTATCTTTCTTCAAAAAATAAAGAAATTATTATGTGAGAAGTTTTAACAGGCACAACTTTTTAATAGTTTTTTCTCTGCATAAGTTATTTTATGTTTTTCTTTTATTCACAAAATAATTGTTTTGATATCGATATTAGGAATAAAAAGATATTTTAAACAACATTATATAAAATAATATGATATTTTAATATTCTATTAGGTTAGAGAATCCTATTTAAAGAAAAATATATGTAAAATGGACTATATAGACAGACTCTATGTACAAATCTATTTATAATAAATGTTTTGCTTGATATGTTATTTATTACTATCCCTTTTTTATGCAATAAATGTTTTACTATTTAAAGAAGAAATAAAACAGTATTTCAAATATATATGATATTCATAGTCGCAATTTCTACTGAAAACCTATAGCAAATTCAAAATTATCAGAATGTTTCTTTATTTGAAATCGTTACGAATACTCTAGTTTCTCGCAAAAGTCTTGTGCGAAATTGCATTACAATGAAATAAAATAAAATAAAATAAAGGTTTTTTTTTCTGTCTCCTTCTTCATATAAAGTAAATGGAATGTGGAATTAGATGTTTTAACAGACACAACTATTGAATAAATGTTTCGATTGATATGTTCTTTTATGCTTATCTCATATTTATGAAATAAATGATTTAATATCTAGAGTAGAAATAAAATGGTACTTTATTTACTTTTAGTTATAATTTCTTATACGTAGTAAAATATGCATTATGTATTAAATTAAAATCATAGTCGCAATTGTTCCTAAAACCTGAATCAAATGTAAAAGTTTCAAGAATGTTATTTTGTTTCAAAACATTTATGGGCATTTTTTTTGTCTCTTTGTCAAAGCACTCTTTATAAGAAATTACATTACGAAAAGAAAAAAATATTTTTCTGTCTTCTTATTCATGAAAATAAAGATAATATGAAACAAGATGTTTTAAGAAGCACAAATATTTAATGAAAGTTTCTCTAGCTATTTTCTTTTTACATTTAACTTCTATTCATAAAATAACTATTTCAATATCCACATTAGTTGCAAAAATAAATTTCAAATAATTTTCTGTCACGTAGTAAAATATTACATTGTGTAATAATTTCATAGTTGCAATTGTTCCTGAAAACCTGTGTCAAATCTAAAAAGATCAAGATGTTGTTTTATTTTGGAACATTTATCGACTTTTTTTCTACTCTCTGAAAAAGTACTGTTCTGGGAAATTGCATTACGAAAAGAAAAAATGTTTCTTGTGTCTCCTTCATGAAAATAGAGAGAATGTTAAATAAAAAGCTTTAAAAGACACAACTATTCAATAAAAGTTTCGCTTCATATGTCGTTTTATGTCTACCTTATATTCAGAAAATAAATATTTTAATTTCTAAATTATAAATAACAAGGAAGAAAACAATCATGTGTCAAGCATGGATTATGAAACACTTTCCAAAGTATTCACAATAATGAAACGAAACTGCACCGTTAAAAAAATGAAAATATTAGTTTTAATTCAACAATATGGAAGCACATTTTCTATTACGAAGGAAGTAACTTGTAGTAAACCTAAGCAAGCTTTCGATTTTATTATATATGGAATGGTTTAACATTAATAAAATATGCCGCAAACAAGGCGCACCCTTATACTATTATGTAACGAAATCCTTTGTGGTGCCCTCTAAATGAATTATAAATATTCTTTGTACAGCATATTCAACAAAATGGCTATACTTAATGCCCTTGTTATGGCATTTAAAGGATTAAAAATTCCATAAATGTCATGTTCTAACGTATTCATAGCGAAATATAGTGGTTTTATATGAGTTTCAATACATTTATATAGCATAATGTCATTAAAATTTTCTGCAAACGACTTTTCCTGATATACCATAACGTAAAGGAATTTTTGAGGTACCCCTGTAAGTGAACTATTAATTCCACATACTTCATATACAATAGTAAACATGCCTAAGGAATTCTAAAGAAGGTTTACTAATAGCATGAAAATCCGAGTATATTTACGGGAGTTAGAGTGTGGACAGACGACCAGACTAACCGAATGCATAAGCACTTTTAAATTTTGTTGGAAAGTGTTAATAAAAACGAAATATCAATATTTTTCTATTGTGTAGTTAAATATTACGTTATGTATTAAATTTCTAGTCTTAAATGTTTCATAAAACATCTATTAAATCAATATCAATATGTTTTATTTAAACATATTTGTGGAATTTTTTTAAATTCTTAGACAAGGTAGCCTTTTAAGAAGTTGCCTTACAAAAAATTAAATGTATTTTTCTGCGTGTTATTCACATAAAATAGAGAGAATATAAAATAAGATGTGTTGACAGGCAAAACTAATTCATAAATCTTTTTTTAATATTCTATTTTATGCGTATTGTACATTCACAAAATAAATGTTTTAATATCTAGATAAAAAATAAAAAGTTATTTAAATTTTTTTATCTACTACGTAATAAGATATTAAATTGTGAATTAAATTAATAGTTGTCATGTTGTAGGAAACTCGTATCAAATGTAAAAGGATCGAGATGCTGTTATATTTAAAAACGTTTACAGACATTTCTTTTTTACTCTCTTATAAAATAAACTTATGGGAAATTGCATTACGAAAAGAATAAATGTTTCCTCTGTCGCCTTCATAATTTAAAATAGAATGAATATGAAACAAGATGTTTTAACAGGTAATATTATTTTTTAAATGGTTCCCTTGATATGGTACTATTTTATATTCACAAAATAAATATTCTAAAGTCTGGATTAAAAAAAAATTTTTTTTGAATATTTTTCTATTACGTAATAAAATATTGCATTATGCATTAAATTCATTATTGCAATTGCTCCTGAAAACCTGTATAAAATTCAAAATGATCAAAATGCTGTTTTATTTCAAAATATTGATAAACATTTATTTATTTATTTATTTATTTATTTATTTATTTATTTATTATTTTCCGAGGCAAAGTAGTCGTATGGGAAACTGCATTACGATTTTTCTGTGTCTTCCTTTATTTACAACAGCTAAAATATCAAATTAGATAATTTAACAAGCTCCATTATTAACCCTTTCGGGTCCGAATTGTTATCATTTTGAAAACAAAATTACTTTTACCATAATAATGAAATTGTAGCTATATAAACAGACTTGCTGAAGTTTATGTGAGAATAAATTAATACTCTCACATTGTCCGAAATTTAACGAATGTATTTATTTTGTGTACCATTCAATTCATTCATATTTATATAATAACAGGCTAAGGAAGAATATTTGAAGACGTTTAGAAAATATTATATTACGCCACGGTTTAACAAATATTACAATTTTCTAATACCTTTTGCGTTTTATTACACATGATTCGTTCAGAAAACTAGCCTATATTTTAAATTTAAAGAGTGAAACACAAGTATAAAATAAAGCGGTGCAAAGAGAATTAGTGAGGTAAACTTTTATCATTATTGTTACTACTAAATGTCAAAATACAAATGAAATCATAATAAGAAAGGCATTGGCATATACTATCATTTCTATATGCAGAAAGTAACTAAATAATTGTTAAGACAAAATAATAATCGATAATAAGTTATGTACTATTGCTACTACTCCATACCCAAAAGGGTTAATGAAAATATTTCGCTTGATATGTTATTTTAGGACAATATTATGTTCATAAAATAAAAGTTTTGATATCTATATTAGAAATAAAAAGGTATTTTTAATATTTTTCTGATACGCAATAAATATTTCATTATGTATTAAATTCATAGTCGCAATTGTTCCCGAAAATTTGTTTAAAATTTCAAATGATATAGATGATTCCAAATGTTATTTTATTTTAAAACATTTATAGACATTCTTCTCTTTCGAGACAAAGTAGCGTTATTGAAAATTGTATTACAAAAATATTTAAAAAAAAAATAATACAAATAATGAAAAAACGTTAAATATATATAAATAATGTGTCCCAATTATGTTAACTGTTCTAATTAATTGTTCCAATTATTGTATTTCGAATGATGGGAATTTTCTGGCGGGTAAATAATATGTATATATATTTCACTTTTTGTTTCAAAATCTGCACATGTTACTGTTATTTTCAACCTAGAACAAAAACAAACTGAAAGGAAATATTTTATAATTACTAATCTGAAATTGCTCTCCTTAGAAGCCTAATTGTACCCCTGTAAGATATATTCCTACGTTGTATTAAAACCGTAAACGGGTAGTGCCTTTTTAAATTTTCAAATTGCTGCTAAATTTACACTCTTGTTTCTTTAATATATTTTTTAAGATAAAACTATTTTGAGTTTCAGAAGAGGATTTTGCACGAAAGGATTTTAAAGTTTTTATTGTCATTTTTTGTGTTTTTTTTTTTTTTTTTTTTGGGGGGGGGGGGGGGGTAAATCAAATAAAATGTGAAAACCAGTGAACAACAAAATTTAAAATTTCCTATGTAATTTTTCCATTTAAATTTCTAAATCAAATAATCCGAACAAAAACCTTCTTAACTATCGAAAAACTTATTTTTAATATTCTGATAGAAACATATTATATTTTACATATTGAGACAATTTTTCCATTTTTTTACTTCTTATAACTAGAAAAATGTAGCTTAACATTGCAAAAATTTATTTGAAAATGAGAATCTTACTTTATGCAGTGAAATAAATAATCGGTATGTTTTTTAACAGTTTCACGAAATTAGATTTTACTAACACCTGAATAATTAAGTTATAGATTAATGTGATAATCATTAATAAGAAATTTTGCTAATAGTTTCAAAAAATGCAAAAATTATTTCTGTTTTTTTCTCAGGGAAGGAGATGATTTAAAATGAAGTCTGCTGTAAAAATATTTAGCCTGTGGAATTTTTCCAGTTAATTGAATATCATCATTATCTATCTTAAAATGTAATTGTAAAACATTTGTGGTTATCGTATTAATATTTTTTAATGAGGAAAATATGGCTCTTTCGATAGTTTTGATTTCTTATTCTTGAATTTTACGGACAATATAGACCCTATTTTTTGTGAATGAAAATATTAATATCTTTATGATTTTTATTCAATTTTAATAATGCCGTTTAAAAATTAATGAATATTTTGATTGCGTTTTAATAACTCTACAATTTTTGCAGCACATATAATTAAAATATTTTAATTATATGAACCCTACTTGTATTACAAGAAGTCAGGATCTTCACAATCTCACTCTGGGTCATCTCAAAGAAGTTAATTTAGCCTAACGTATATTGCAATATTGGAATATTAAAAAAAAATTTTAAGTTGCATAATTATGTGTTATTATAGAATAATATATAATATAGATTATAAAGTGTAAAAAATACCTCTAATTTTGTATTTAATGAGCATAATTATTTTTTACTTAGCAGAATCTTTATTCTGTGCAATATTTTAAATATTTATTGTCTACATCCACGGTTACTTTCGGGGAAGATAAATCTATACATTTTCAGGAATTTTATTGCCTATTTTTTTAAGAAATTCTCACAAAGAGACATTTACAAATCTATTTCAAAAATATCGTTAATTTATATAAAAGAAACATTATTTCGAACTGTATAGATAGCCTCGGACACCTCAGTTGATATGGGGCCCTCCATTTAGCTTCATGATTACGACGCGACGGCCCTGAACACTTCCGGTTAATGACAAATATTGAAAGACGCCATTATTTAGCTGTTTTTATATATATAATAATATGAATTACGTTCTTCAACTTTTTTATTGTAGTTATTATAGTGATACACGAATGCCTAACCGATATACAAACTACGTTTGACCAAAGAAACTAGACTGGGTCTACTCTATGTTCTTTTGTTTGACACTAGTACAAATAAAATCAGTAAAGTGCAGAGATTTCGTGTAAAAATAAGTTGTAGTAAACACTGACATTTTAAAAATATTTTAATGTTACATTTTATAAAGTACATTTTAAAATCTTCAAAAAGGGTCGGAAACAAAAGTCTTACAAGAGTGAACAACAATATTGAAGTTTTTAAGATAGAAAATGCGAAGTTTAAGAATGTGTCTTCGTTTTTCCAGATATATGAATGGCTCAGCCGGTGGCTTTCAAAAATTCAATTATTGAAAAAAAAAATGTATACATATATTTATTTAATTTTGATATTCTATGCAAAAAGCAAATCTCACTGAGCATACACTGAGGTACTTGAAGATTTTTTTAAAAAAAAGAATGCGTTTTCGAGAAGTTTTTGATTAATATCTAGGTTATTTATGAAAAAAAAAAAAATGTAAGCGTTAAGTGTTTCAGTATCTACCTTAGACTATTTTCATGCAAATTTTCAGACCTTTAGGTGCAGTAGATTTTCATAGCCATTGCAAATACACACACACATATCAAAGCAAAACTTACTTTTATTGGAATAGGCATTGCATATTATATATTGAAGTTAACATTTTATTCTTAATAATCATGAAAAATAATCTAAAGCCAAAAAGTAAAGTAAAATAAAATAAAAACAATTAACTTTTTTTTATCTTACGAGATAAATTATAGTTTTTACATTTTGAAACATTTTAGGTAATGATTTACATTATAGCTAAAAAATCCTATTTAGGTAAAGTAATTAATGGTATTATTATTAATAACGTATTTCGATAATAGTTTGAAGAAGGTTAATTCAAATTATTCCTGGTGAAAAATATAATTTCAAACAAGACTATGGTACGATATTTAGACGGGTTCATTTTTAATTTGGCTGTATATTATTCAGTATAATTTTTCAAATTAGCTGCTCTTTTAACATTTCTGGTGACCGAATTAATTGATTTTTCATCAAAAATAACAATTGTGTAAATATACTTTAAAAATATGCATTTTTTGTAAAATATGTATATTGTTAATTTAATATTTTCTTCTTATTAGTAAGCAATGACTGCAATATGAAGCTAAAAGAAACTATATTAATAAAATTTTTGTATAATGAGAAATAAAGTCTGACTGATAATAATAATTTTTAAAAAGTCCAAAATGTAATTTTGCTGATTTTGAATAATCACATGCAAATAAAAGTTAATTAATAATTCAATGACAAAAATTACGTATTTTTTTGCATATTTTTAGTTTTAATTTTACTAATCTCACTGATTTTTACCTTATGTGCATTACATTTTAATTGATTCATAAAAATAAAAATAAAATTCTGCATTTCATTTTTCATACGTTTGAAATTATCCATTTTTTCCCGTTATTTTCTGGTTTTTTGATATGGTATTTTATTTAAAAGAACATAGTATTTTCATTTAATTGCTTTGTATAAACAAACTTTTTTAAAACTTTCTGATATGCAAGTCTATTATTCAAGATCCCTATCCTCCTCAGTCCCGAGACAAATTTGACGTGGTATTACACAAACCAGTTTCAAATTATTATAAAGCATCTCCAAAGATATATCAGTATATATAACGATGCTTATAATATGCACACATTTATTTAAAATGTCTAGATGTGATTTCATTAATTTTAGAAACATTTACATTCTAGAGTCACCTTCAGGCGACGCGACATCAGGACAGAGGAGGTTATAATCTTCTAGTTTTCATAGAAATAATAGCGCTGATTCCGAAAAGTAATATTTGCGTTACATAATCGGGATAAATTACTTAAAATTCTGGTATTAAATAAAACGAAAGTTACCTTTACTTGTAATATTTGGCTTTTTAAATTTTTGAAATACTTATTTTTGAAGCTATTTTTTATTTCTATAACAATGTAAAAAAAAAAAAAAATGATAGAACTAAGGATTTTTTTTCTATAGAATAGCATAGACAAGCATAAAATAAAAAAATTTGCATCTAGTCCCCATTCGAAATAAAATAGATGTCAGCTTTTGGAATTTTCGGAATTTAAATTCAAATAAAGCCAAAAAATGTATTAAATAATAATAAAAAAATATTTTACAACCATTTCAAAATAAGCGAACACTTTACTTAATAGCTTTTCTGGTTAATTCAATGATTATTTGAGTTGTAAAAAACGGGAGGTTCGTAGTTGTGTATACTATATATTTCTAAAATAATTTTTAAACTATATCCAGCTGCAATTATTTAAGAGAAAACTATATCTGATCATTAATACTTGGAAATTTTTTTCAGAAAGAAAATTCGTCTTGCATACAATACTTCAAATGGAAATTTAAATTGGTTAAGAGGCACAAATGTTAACTTAGTGAAAATGTTTCCATACTGGGCCTCGTAGCCGTGCATCAGTATATCGCACATACGTTGTGCCAACTAAATAACATGGAAAAATACCCAGCACTTCTCACTATTACATATTGGCATGGCTGCAAATGCAGCACGAGATTGAATATTTTCCGCTTGTCACTCCCATGTGGCAAGCACGAAAATGAAATAAATCAACACATCGATTGGACATCAACACATCGACATGGATACTTGGAAATATTTCCAGAGAAAAATTTTTCTCCGTTTGACGGATTGACTAATACACTGAAAAAAAAATTTTGATTTTAAATTTGTAGAATTAAATACTTCGTGGTTTTAAGTGAGTTGGTTAAAACAAAAATTGTCGGTTGCATTTTAAATTTAAAAATATGCAGCTGTATATGATAATTTATGACGCATTCTCATTAAACGCTTTTGTTTAACTTCGTTTCTTGAGCTGAATCTTGCAATCAATTTTTGATACAGAATGTATAATTTTAAATAATAAACATACGTTTAATGACGATGATTATTAATAATTCAAGTATTTTAACAAACATTTTAAACATTATCAGACGCAGGGTTGAAGTTATTGTCAAAAATATTTTTCACAAGGACAGTGGTCAAACCAGTGTGTGTGTGTGTGTGTGGGGGGGGGTCTCTTGCAAACAAATGAAGAGCAACGAAATAGCGGATACTGCAACTTATTTTATATTTACTGATCGAATTTTATTTAATTTCCTAATAGAAAAACACTTTGAAACATTGCTTAAATTTTCTACTACTTAAAAATATTCTTCATAATATTTTCAATGACTGCAATCTGAAATAGAAAAAAGAAAAAAAACTTCATTTTAAAATCAAGTTATGTGGCATTTTTCTTTATGTCACGAAATAAATTTTAATAGGTACATTTTAGAACATTTTTTGACAATTTAATTTCTTGAATTGCCGCAGGCTATATGAAATAAATACATTTATGTTATTGATTATATATTCTGCAAATAGCTCCTAAAAGATAGAAAATTAATTTAAGATTTTCTCTTATAAAAAGAGAATTTGAAATCAGATAGCTTATAATATGTAGCCTGGGGATTAGCAATTTAATTGTAATTTATTATAAATCTCTAAAGACATTCTTTAAATATTTTAGCTACTAAATTATCTATTTACTTATTTATTATGAAAGAGACTAGGTTATAGCTTGCTTTTTTCGTATAGTTTTTGTTTTCTGTTGTGGCATGTAATAAATGTCAAATTTCAATGTCTTATATCTTATCATCCGCAGGATGATCCGCCCGGCGTTGCGGGGATCCATGATAATAATTTTAAATGAACGTTAAATTTATAAGATTTCATATTTTTAATTCGATATTTTGTGAAATTATAGCTAGTGTTTCCTCTCGTCTGGAGTCCGTATATAATTCTCCTGCAAATATATTAATATTGATTTGTAAAAAGCAGTTTTTCTTTTGTTTTTTTTCTTTTTCAGTTTTTTTTCTTTTGATAGATGGAATGTATGGTAATTTTTGAAACTGGAACACCTTATATCCTTCTTATATGTTATATTTTCAAAAAAAAAAAAAAAAAAAAAAAAAAAATTGAGTCATATTTCGAATGAATGTGCATAACTAATGTTGCAACATTTAGATATTTTGTTATAAAAATCATTGTTTTATGCATAGCTATTTTTTTCACATTAAATCCTCAGTGATTATTTCTTAAATTTTTTTCAATCTAAATTTCAGTTATACTTGAATCAAATCAACAAATCAAAACTGTAAGTGTATGATTCTGTTGTGTCGGCATCCAGTCATTCAGTGTTGAATTGAGAATTTTCTCCGTGAGGTATTTCTGTGGCTCCGGGAGAGGATATTACATAATTCTGGACGGGGGTTGCATTTTTGACATTTAGAAAAACAAAATCTGAAACCTTCCGGGGGGGGGGAGCATCTCATTTCTGCTGGGACAACCACTGAATTCATGCATCCCCTCGCACATTAATCCTCTTTGGCTAAAGAATTTTAATGGGTACCTTATAATCTTTTAAATCTCATATCTTTAATTCTTTTACTAATTTAAGCTTTTTAAATTTAATCAAAGCGTTTAAAACAAATACCATAAATAAAACGAGAAAGCCTAAAATTTGTAGATATCTATAAAATGGATCTGTTGAGTTCTGTTGTTAGGGAAACTTTGAGAATTGTTACATATGTATATTTAATGTTCCTGTTTATGGGTTTTAGTATGGTACCAGGATTATAGCAAACTTTTCATCTCTCAGCTTTTTGGAGATGTTATCAATACAGTGCTCAGCAAAAGTTTAGACAATGATCGTTTAAGCTTCTATTTTCAGAAGTATGTATCGAATGTTTGTAATTCCTCCGTCATATATTACTTGTGACTTATCCTTTATTCACGCACAATAAACTTTGAATTTTACCTTTTATATAAAATATAATGACAAAAAAATAAAATTAACATTGTGGCAAAAGTATAGACAATTTGTGTATTTTTTATAGAAAAATTACTACAAATAAAAATCGAGTTGCACTCGCATTGTTTGCAGTTAGTGCAAGAATGTGACTTTTCATCGAAAAAACTAAATGCTGCGTCACTTGGGGGTCTATTTCGTACCAAACATGTTCAATAGCAGCTCGAACATCATTAAAAGAAAATTATAGCAAAAGTTTGGATAAACATTACGACATAAAATGTTTAAAAAGTTTTCGGTTGGGTCCGGATCAGAACTACACGCCGCGCCGGGCAGTTGAAATCAATAGTATTTTCAGAGTTAAACGAAGTTCTTCTTTTGTATGCAAAATGAATAGATGCTAAAATCCATACTTTAGATCAGCAAAAGTTCCGCAAATGACTAAAAATTAATCTCCAACGTATATACGTTGTCTTGTGTTGCTTGGCAACCAATGAATAACTCCACAGATACACGAGAATTAAAGCTAAGTGAGGACTAAATTATTTAAAACTCACCGTCTTTTTGTCGACTTGTTAAAGTCCCAGGATCTTTACTTAAGTCATTCCAATAGTATGCCCACTTGTTTGGGCCATTCTAATTCCACTTTTTTTCGTTACTGAATATGATAGAGTACCATTTGGGTCCATATGACGTATGTTTGCAAGTTAATTGAATTCTCGCCAATTTATAGCGATATTTTAAAGCTGGTTGTTTTATCATTTTCATGTAAATTAATTTACCTGTTACTTTAATTCATTTACGAATCATTTCCGTCGACACAGAAAGTTCTGACTTACTTTTAATGTGATTAGCAATCCTTACTTGTGTAAATGTCAGTATCTGGATCCCTTTATCATCTCATTTTCTCGTCACATAAGATTTTCCAGATTATGTTTTGTTTTGAAGGAGTCATTCTTAGACTATACTTCATAGACAGATTACTTTGGACGATTCAATGCTGCTGAAATTTCTGCAACAGTCTCCCCTTTCCATTTCAGCTTTCCTACTTCAAGTACCTCATCTAGTTGAATATTTTTAGCTCGCGGCATCTTCACTAACTGATGCTATATCGAGGTATAATTAAATACTTCAGACATATGACATCATAACTTGGAAATTTGCCTTTTACCACGAACAGTTGGCTAAAAATCAAAAAAGTGTTTAAACTTTTGCAATATTCAAATTTTACTTTTTTCAGTTAAATTAAATATTATCTTATATTATAACCATTATTTTTATTCTACATCATATAAAATATATTTGAAAATAAGTATAGCCATTTGTAAAACTCATGTGTTCGTATTTTTTATTTAAAGGTTAAAAAACACTAGTGTCTAAGCTTTTGCTGAGCACTGTAACACAATATTAATGAAAAAATAATCGATATGAGATAAGAAAATCTTTACATTCTTTAATTATATTTAACAACCATTACACTAAAAAGCAGACGTAAAAGTGAAACAATTACGTCTTTGTTCTTTGTTTATTAAAAAAATGATTTTGTTTTATCTTCTTTACTGTTTTTATAATTTATAAAAATTTTATTCCTATGTTATCTCAATAAACTTTTATAAAATAAAATAACAAAATTATTTTAATAGTTTAGGAATAACACTCATAAAATCGATATCTCAGCCGAAGAGATAATTGTTATGTAATACTCGTAAAATTCCACAGGAATAGTTAAGGAGATATACCAAATTTAAGCTATTGATTAAATTCATGGTGAATGTAAAGCTATGATAAACTTTGTTGACATTGCTTTATAACAAAGTTCAGTTTTGTATTAAAATGTCTTTGATAAACTCTGATAGCATTAACTTTGTTACAATATTCAAACTTCTATCATCTATTGTTATAATGGATAAGTAAGAAAATTCAATTTTGTATTAAAAAGAGATTTTAAAATTTTTAAGGCACATCTTCTGGAATATATGTAATTAATAAAAAATTTCTATATTTTTATTTATTGTTACTGAACTGAATAATGAATTAGTAATCGGCAAAAGTGAGAAAATTAATTGGTTTTAATAAGATTTATAATTCACCGATGATAAAATTACATTTAATGCGCAATTTTTAACCGTTTTTTGTTTGCAATATTGATTGTATATATATTTATGTATGTACCTTATATTCCTACTTATCTTTTGCATTAGATTGTCCAATTTTGATTTTTAACTTTTATTTACTTACATTTATTTGCTTCAAGAAAAATAACTCTTTTAAAATTCATTTAATTTTCCAAAAATGTCTTGTTTGTCTCTGTCTCTATAATCTATCCTTTATTATTATTTTTTTTGTAAGCGTTAACTTCCTTAATTATTCGCCAAGCGTCACAAATATAGTGTTAAGGTCTATAATACTATACTGTCCTTCTAGGATACTCGTCGTATCTTGCATAGTTTTTTTTACAGAGAGTTACATCAAGATATTAAATATACATCGTTTACTGCGCATCAAAATAAATGTTTTTGGAAAGAACGGAATTTAAAATGAATTAGAATAACAGTAAATGATCGCTACAATAAACACTATGTTGTACCAAATCACTTCTAATAGATGGCGCTAATTGGTATGTACTTAAGATAAATAATAATCCTCGGAGACAGATTCATTTTTTTTTTCTGAAAATTTCTAGTAGTTTAAATATTACAACTGACTTTTACATATTCGAAACAATGGATTAAGATAAAGTTAAATTGTTGAAAATGGCAAATTTTACAAAATCAAGGGATGATTATTCAGAAAGAAAAACACAGCAAACATGATGATACAATCGTCTTGTGATAGGATAGAAGCTGGCAGGTTTCATAAAGTCAGACAGTTATCACTATTTAGCTATCAATAGAAAAATATCAACATGCATGTCAGAAGGCTTGAAATAGAGGGGCTGGGATGCTGTTCACAACTCAGGGTTATTACAAGTGAATCATCGGGTTTTGATGCGTTACTACGTTACGAACTAGAAAACGTATAATTTTCCATCACAACTCAAACGAGAGGGTATTAACTACAGTTTCGGGCTGCATATGTTCCATGAGCGTGTGATTGCCATGGTTGCTACGCGAACGTCCTATTCAAAATGGCGACTGGACAGCAGAAAGCGTCTTTTTGTACTAAAATTTCCAAAATTTGAATCAATTATAACCGCTCAGAGAACATTCCGAAAGACGTACAAATGCAAACTACCAACCCACAATGATGAATTGGTCGATATCGCATTAGTTCAGTTGCGGAACCGCTTCACGACTGCGTTCATGACCTACGAGGCGAACATGCTGACCGGGGGACCGTATAAAAAATTAATTTTTGTAATTTTTTACAAAAAATTTTTTTTGACCTAAATCGCTTAAAAACAACAGGGCTCGCAGCGTCCCTAAAAAATTCGCTGTTTCCTACCACAATTTCAAAACGATAATATTTATTGTAGAATTTCATTGTAAATGTTAAGGGAATCTGTGAGAAAGAATTTTGATTTAAAATACTGGTAGAAAAGTGCGAGAATTTTAGGGTAGCTGCGACTCCTGAAACAATTCTTTACCTTTTTAAAAGCATTTTTGCAATTGAAACTATATATGTATAACTAACATTTTAGAAATTAGTCAATCGCCACCGTTGAGAATGGACACCCTGTATATCCCAACAAATGACATCTGTACATTAAAATTCATTAACTTATCAATCTTAGGATTAAATAGCTAGCGCATAAATCTTACATTTTATTATTTTTTTCCTTTTGTTACAAATAAATTCTATTAGTAAATTTTAATTTATTAATGAATGTGCATGAAAAAAATGACTCGAGTTTATTAAGAGAATATGATTGCAACTCAATTTTTGCAGAAATTAAAAATTGTAAAAATAAATAAACTTTTACTGATTAGTGTATGTAAGAGTATGCATTTATTTCCTGTTGATTCTTTGCCTAAGTTTCTTAACAGTTTTATTATAATTCTCAAGTGTTTATGACAGTTTTTCATTTGATTACAGTGCAAAACAAAAATTGACGAAGTTAATGCTTCCGATATATTCTACTGCTAAACATGAATATGACCATAGAAATGTTGAATTGACTATTATTTTATATTTAATACACATACAGCTTAAGGAGATTATTTTAATTTCGATAAAAACCCGATTATAGAAGTATTGATACATTGTTACATTTTAAGATTTCCTGAATCCGTTTCGGTTATTTTTACACTGAATGCATATATGTATGTATATGTATACTATTTACAAAATATTTTATTCGCGATGTTCTTATTTTTTTCAGGCATATTTAATATTTCCATATGTTTTATAGTATCAGTTATTTATTCCTATTTAAATTCCCACTAATTATAAAGCGTATATCAATAATATCTAATTCAAAACCCTAATTTAAAGATTTAGCTTTTTTTATGAACTTTAGAAGCTATACTATTTTTCATATAATATATGAAATTAATTTTTATGTTCGGATGTTTTAAAAAGCCTTTTTTTTTCAAATTTCATTCTACGAAATATCTGTTCAGCGCTAAGGCAAGGCTTGAATTTTCTCCTTTAAAAGATTGCGACATTAAGCGGGAACTGTTTAACTAACAAGGAAGGTCTCCATACGGGCATACCCCAAAAAATCTGAAAAAATTACAGAATGTACTTCTCGTATGGATATATATGTTTATAAAAAAATTTCGGCGGAACCTCCATTCAGTATCCGTAAAAAAATAATGAAAATTTCGTTATTTGGCGATTTATCGCCGGTTGGGGAAGTAATGTAATTTCAAAAAATATTTTGCGTCAAATATACTTCAAGAAAAAAAAAGTTTCATGTTGAACGTGTTTTGATAAATTTAATTTAAATAACTTTAGTTTTATAAGTTTTAATTTGTTTTAAGTATATTTTTGCTATATCGATATTTATATGTATTTATATTCATATTTAATCATCAAAATTTGAGATTTAACACGAAATTTATAATTTAAAATAAATAAATTTGTTTCCTGCTCAAAGTCCAATTGAGAATTGTCGATTAGATTTTGTTGCTATGGAAACATGTGACTTTCATTTTTGAATACGCTTAAATTTATGACGATAATTTTTCTCAATATGATTTTTTTTATCTATGAAAACATTTTTTCCAGTGATTAATTAAATAGCTACTTCAACAAGTAATATATATATGCAATATAATATGTATATATATATGTATGTAATATATTAAAGTATCTCACTGTTTATGTTTAAATTCATTAAATACGATTTACACGCATTCTAAATATCTAACAGTATTGAGTTGCATAATAATCGTTTGCTTTTGGCGAGGAAAAGAGCTGCTCGCCAAATCGAGTGACTCTTTCGTGTTTTCACGCCAAATATTCGAAACTATTTTATTTTTTTACATAATTTCTAATGTGATTCAGCCGCTAATTTTGACTGATCCTTTATTACATACATAAGTACTTTAATTAGTATTTTTTTCATAAAATTCTGAGTATGCCCAGTATAGAGACCTTCCTTGTAAGGCATACTCTTTATCTCGCGATCAGTTTAGACAACAATCGTCTGACAAGGAAGGTCTCCATACTGGACATACTCAGAATTTTTTGAAAAAAATACTGCTTAAACTACTCATGTATGTAATAAAGGATCAGTCAAATTTAGCGGCGGAATTACAAACGAAACTCAGCAAAAAATAAAATACTTTCGAGTATTTGGCGCGAAAAGACGAAAGCGTCACGCAATTCGGCGAGCAGCATGTAAATAGTATTTAATTTAAATTTGAACAATGAGAGAGTTTGACATACAGATAAATTTTATATTACATTCTGTTGCTTTTGCTGCAATTATTTAATTTTATCACTTAAAAAATAATTTCTTATATAAAAAAATACTTTCATATTGAAAAGTATTTTTTCATATATTTAAGCGTATGACAAAATAAAGGCCAAATGAAGAATGCTGCAGTAATGCATTTCAATATCGGAGAAGTTTTTGTTTCCATAGCAACAAAATTGAATCGACAGAGCTCAATTAGATTATAGTTAATTTTGAGATTGAAAACAAATTTAATTAATTTAAACTTTGTTTTAATTCATAAAATTTCACAGTTAATTTTCATTCTAAATACATTATGACAACAATATAGTTAAAACAAACTAAAGCTGGCAAAACTAACGTTATATAAATAAAATTTCTGTAAACAAGTTCAAGATGAAGCATTTTTACCTTAAAATAACTTGACATGAAAAAAGTATTTTTTGAAATATTATTTCGACGCCAACCAGTGATAAATCGCCAAATAAACGGAATTTTTATTATTTTTTTTACTAACATTCTAAAGGGGTTCCGCCGAAAATATTTTTACAATCATATATAACAATATGAGAAGAACATTCTCTAATTTTTTCAGAATTTTTTGAGTATGCCCGTATGGAGACCTTCCTCGTGAGAGCGGAAGTCTCTCTGTGATTCCTTCTTTTCTTGTGCTACGTAAACATTGAGAAAACTCAAATGCACGGACTCGGAGAAGAGATTTTTCGCTTCTTTGCAAGTGTTAACTAAAAGTTTTCTGTTGTTTGATGTGGTAGAATTCATGAATTACTTAGTCAACATCTTTTTGAATGTAAGCGTACTGTATCACACGCCCGTAAGGCATTTTGGACTTCTCTATTATCTGGGAATTGTTGACCCGTCCTGTTTACCAAATAAATGGCTTGCAACACTAAATAGTTGTCGTCCTATTCTTTTGGACAAGTAGTGGTCATTGTCTGACACTTTATCACAATTTTTAATTCATAGAAGCTTTAATTGTATGATTTTTTACAATTGACGGCATCTCATCTACGGATTATGCGCCAATCTAACGAGAAACTGCCAAATTACCACATGTATGAATGTAAATCAGAATTTCCCCATGTTTTCAGATCCCCAGACCTGGCTTACTGGTGTTTTATTATGACGCTGTCGTTTGTGTGTGTTTCCGTGTGAGAGTAAATATGAACGGTGATTAAGAACGATATTGTTTAGAATGTGCTTTCAATTGAACTCCTATTTAGTGATAATGTTGCAGGTTAATGTTACAAGTACTGTATATATTTTTGAAGAAATCAGTCGACAGGTTTAGTATTCAAAGCTTTTTTTTAACCATTCTGTGACTATATAAAATAAACATTTTATTGCATAAATCGACTAAATTATTATTATTACTATTATTTCTTAGCTTTATCGCGTTCATGCGATAAAGCAGCTGTGTTTCACATATAGCAACAATACAGCAACAATATAGCTGTGTTTCTGTATCTAGTAATAGATACAGAAACACAGCTTTATCTATTACTACAGCTGTGTTTCACATGAATGTGATTTAATTTAATGATTTTTTTCCTTATGCATTTTTTTAATTTATAAGGCATTATTTCAGCAGGGGCGAAATAAAAACTTTAAGGAAAGTATTTGTTTAAAAAAAAATAATGACTCTCAAAAATAAAAATGCACGTTTCTTTTAAAATAACAGGTCGTTTTTATCAGTGGAAACAATTAACCTTTAAAAAATTTTATTGGAAACTATATTCTTAGGAAAATGTTTAATCCCTATAAATAGAAATACACGTTTAAAAAAATAAAATGTTATTCTGACAAGGATAAAGGTTATTTTGATGAGGAAACAATTCACCTTTATAAAGTTAGAAACTAAGTTTTTATTTCTTGTTATATAATAAATTATTTGAAATCGAATTTTTCTATAAAGCAATCAAAAAGTTCAGTGGCAGACTGTACAAATTATTATATATATGTAATATTTATTCATTTATTATTTATTATTATCATTTTATTTATAGATATATGTACGATGTAATAATAAGATCGCAATGTATATTACATTAGATTTCATTGTAAATATATACAGTCATAATATACTCATTAAGTAAGTGCTATAAGCGAGACTGTGTGATTGTGTGAATTCTATTAAAATAAATTAATTAATAAAATAACAATATTAGCAATAGTGTTGTAATTGAAGTTAAATGTATATATATATATATATATATATTTAAATTTGTCTATGAAATAATCGAAATTGTAGAAAAAGTAAGAGTATTTCATATTTTAAGAAGTATCACAGTGAAAAATAAAATTATAGTTGCTGGATTGGAAAATATCCCTTTTTTCAGATTATGTTATGAAAAAAAAATTTAGGACCTTGTTCATGTTAAAATTATAACAAATTTTAAACTTTTAAAAATGAAAAATGAATTTTGACTTCATATTTAGATTCTTTGGTAAGTTTTATCTTCGAATAACAAATGGAAAGTCGTCTGGTAAAATAGTTTGGAATTTTTAGCATTTAGTACATGAACTTTTTGAAACTACTAATGTATTTTTTTTATCAGTTGTAAAGCAAAATCTGACGTGATTGGATGTTTTTTAAGCATAACTGAAAAATTACTTCATAAAATGCGTTCTAATTTAATATTAGCACATATCAAAATGTTTTTCTTTATACACACTTTGAAAAATGCGCAATCTTACAGAACTCTACAAAGTTATTATGTTCTGTTATCTATTGTTTTATCCATTTTCCCTAAAGATAATTGATTATCCTAGAAAATTAATGTATGACGAAGCATAAAAACAGGTCTGATACTGAGCAGTAATAAGTATGTTTTTTTCCTGCCATTATTGATGTGAGCTACGGAACGCAACATGCATCTTGGTAATGTTATACACAGAAAACGATAAAAGATTGTGATTATTCATTTTAATCAGAGCAGTTATAATATAAATGTTGTTTTTTGTCAATAATACTGTGTTTCATTTGAAGTTGTTTCTATGTATCATATTCGATTTCGTTTCAAATAGCATGGAAGAATTAATGCATAGAGTATTAAAATAACAATATCAAAAAAATTGATTTATAAAGTGATTTTGTTATTATTAGTTGCATTTATATTTTATCATTAGTATTACTCTTATTTTATTTTAATACATATTTATAATTAGTTTTATTTATATTTTATTGCTAGTTTATTTCTTATAATTAATCTGATAGAGTTTACTACTATTTCTTATTAGTTGCATATACATTTTATATTGAATAATTTTTCAGGTATTCTTATTCAGATACAAAATACTCGAATAAATATTATACATCATATTAATATTATACATCGCTCATTATAATATATTGCTTCTCTATGACTAACAACTTGTAACTACAAAATGAGCTTTATAAAACTAGTTTTGGTAACATTTAAAGAAAAATACTCTGTTTTTATAGAAAAAAAGCGTTGATCGAGGCTTAAGAAGATTAATATGAGTATTTGAAAAAATTATACGATAAACTCTTTCAAGTTTATTCCGTTTCCGCGATACGTTTTTTATGTTTAAAAACTTTGAAAACCAATAAATTTACGAAATTTATAGGAGCAATTATAAGAATGTCTTTCTTGTCACTAATTTTCAGAAACGAATCGGATTAGATTTTTTAGCGTGTTAATTTTCAACCTCGAATATCTTTCTTTAATTCTATTAATTCTATCGTTCTATTAATTTTCAATTAAAAATTTGCAGGCGTGTACATGCAAATTATGTATAATCTGTGTACATGCAAATAGTAATAATATGATATGAATTTTAATACTAGTGCCATTAATGTATCACATCCATAAAACACGTTTGTTGTACACAAAAATGTTTACTTGAGATTTGAATCCTAAAACCCTTTATGGTATGTTGAGGAAATTCATTAATCGTTTACACAACGAATTAATATCGCAGCGTAATTATAATTTTGTTTTTCCTATATCACAGCTTCAAATGTTTTAATCTATGCATACAAATTTAGAAAATAACAAAAAAAGTATTTCTGCAGTTTTTTTGGCTGTTTTCAATTCAGTGTTCGCATTTTTGAAAATAATTATTAATTGATAACCCATGCAAATGTAACAAATTATTTTCCGCTATATGCTATTGTATATTGTTCTTGAGTATTTTCTCGAATTCCAAAAACTTTTATAATTCTAGCGGTCAAATGGAAGAAATATAGAGAAAACAATAAAAGCAAATAATATATTTTTTATGCAAATTAATGAATTTACATATTCCTTATACCTGTGATAAATGCTTAAGCATAAATATTTTTCTTTTCAAAAGATTAAATAAACCTTATATTTTATAGAAAAAATAACGATATCGTTAATATGTTGAAAAATATATGTTTTGTGTTACAAATATTGCAATGTTCACATTTGGAAACATTGGCGTTTAAACGGTTAATATATAAAAAGTATTATAAATATTATTATAAAAAGTATTCGGAAACAGTTTTGAAAATCAGTGGCAGTAAAAGAAACTTTCATAGTAATGTTTTTCTATATCTTAGAAATATATTCGTTTCTAAAATTTATAAATATAAAATTCCTTTTCAAAATCGTAGATAACTCGAAAACGTTCTTGTATATTTTTGTTTGTGGTCATATTATATTTCACCAGAATATGAAACATTTATCTCTCTCTTTTTTTCTATTTGTCTGTTTATTATGTATAATTTGTTTTTTCTATAATTTATATTCAATCCCCACACTGATACATGCACTTCTATTATCTATTTCATTAAGTATTCAGTACCTTTTCCATTATGTATAATGACTACATCGTCCAAAAATAGCAAGTTGGTGAAGAATTGGCTTGCATCCAATGTTATTACCACTTTGTCACTTTTTTCGCCCATTTTTTAAGTATCTAAAGGCTTTTAGGATATTGTAGGTGACATACATTTTTTTACAAGCTCTTATTATTTGTTAAATGCTTGAAAATGAATATTTTCATACTATATATATTGTACAACAATGGGGAGCATGTATTATGATTTTTTATAAAACTCAAAAGCATTTATAATACGAACGTTTTAATTTCAAAATCATAGGTTTAATTTAAATTTTAACATTTTTTTTTTAACTGTGAAAATAAATGTAAAGAAATTTCTTTGCGTAAACTGAAAGCGGTGTTTCTTGATTGGGGAATATCTACCAATTTTTTCCGAATAATAATCTTCACATCATTTAATCACAGAATGTCGTCATTAAATAAAATGATAATTGCTATTCGGAAATACTGATTTTTTTTTTTAAATAATTATTCTAAATAAAAAATTGATCAATTTTGTGAACATGGATTGAAAATCATGTGCTTATTTATGTAAGAAACTAACATTAAAACTAATATACAGAATTTTATCAAACTTCATATTCTTTTAGACTTTAACATAAATAGTTGTGCTAAAGTTTGAGTGTGTATCACTCCACAGGCGACGCCGTTATGTTTTGTTATCCATTATTTCTGCGACGGGTATTTATCACGAAAATCAACAGGCGGAATTTTGTGAAACTTCATATTCTGTTGGACGTTGAAATAAAGAGATGCTGATTCAATTTTGACTTTGATCCATGGACAGGGGAAATACGCTTGGGAATCTCCCAAGTTCTGCACAAACAATTCATGCAATTTAGAAAACGGGATTTTTTTCTATTATTTTTAGCTTATAATGGTATTTCTATGTTAAATTCAAAGACAGATATTACTTTTTGAATCTGTAATTATAATTCTTGTAGTGTGAGTATGCTATTTAAATTAATGAATTATGATTTAGCAAAAAAGTTTTGTGATGATCGCAACATACTCGGTTTTTCAACACTCTTATCAACTATAAAAAAAAAATACTGCAATACAATTTTTTAGCAAAAGTCATTTTTCAGCTTTAAGTGAATTATGTCCTTTTTATTGCAAGAATCTGTTAAAAATAATTAATCTAAAGTGATTAATTACTTATTTGTAATTCAAAGTCTATCACTCTGTCAAATAAAGAAAAAAAAGAAATAAGAGAATTTCTATTAGCACGAATATACGCCGTATACCTTCTGGATTTTTTTAAGGAACACCGTATACCTTCTGTTTCTTAAGAAAGCTATAGTAAATACGTCATAGGGCCCTCTGCCTTGAGCATATACCCTCTGCTTAAAGAGTATACTCTCCGTTTATTTTACGACTACATCACTGACTTTTGGGGTGATGACTGGTCCATTTGTGCGCGCTTATACTATTCCTGAGATATATGTATATCAAATCTGTATAATGTATAATCCTATATTATCTGTTATTAGTTTAGTGTTTAAAATATATAAAAGGGTTTTAAAAGTAAATAAAATAATACATTAAATTGTCTAAAAATTGTTTTGCAGACTCTCATTTTCGGGTAAAAGATAAAGGTTGCCAATGCATTAATTTTTAAATTAAAAACCAGTTAATAATTGGTTATTTGTACTCACTGGTGTAATGCATGGTAATACAAAAGAATACAAAAGTGATTGCAAGTTTAATATAATATTCTTGCAATAACTTAAATAAACAACTAATGAAGTAATTTAAATGCACAAAGTAAGAGAAAGTAAAAATAGTAAATATTTTGTAATAAGCTATCAAAAATTTTTGCATCAACATTCAGTAATAACATCACACAAAATGGACTAAGACAAAATGTGTCTCTACAACATACTGAATATTTTCAGCATTTAATCTGCATATGTTATTTAAAACAAGAGAGTCATTATTTCGGAAAAATTACAGGAAATTCGTTATGTTTACACATTTAAAAAGGCAATGGTCCTATTTATAAACAGAATAAACAAAAAAGTATACGCGAAGAGAATCAGAAAAATGGCATAATGCCAAGCAAACAAAAAGAAAATCTAATCGTTTAAGTTGACTCTTTGCGTAAAATAAATTTACAAAAGTGAGATTTGTTTCTCTATTTTTAAGTTTTAGACAGTTACACACTTATTACTTTCCCATCATAAGTAGTATAGGGTAAATCTTGCAATCGTTTTGAAAATCGGAAATTTTTTTGACGGATTTACACGCTTCAGAGGCTGGAGATTCCGAAAAACATATTTTTAGAAAAAAAAAAAAAAATGCCGTTCATCTGTCTGTCTGTCTTTCGGTAAACGGCCCAATATTCCGAAAAAAATTGAGATAGAGAATTGAAATTTGGTCTGTACTTAGTATGTGAGAATAGAAAAAAGTCTATTTAATATCAAAAACCTCGATTACTTGGAACTATAGTTTTCGGACATTCGAATTATTCGTTCTGATGAAAGATACATAAAAATTTTCGAAATTTTTTATTTTAAGGAATGGACCTAAAATACAATAAAATAACACAAACTTTGCATAAAGAACGAAGTCGATCGGATTATTAATCGCCGAGATATTTGTAATCCTGTTTTTCACATTCTTCGATTTTTTCATGACTCTATTTCATTCAAATTTCAATTCAAAGATATATTTTATTTGGAAATGAAACGCTTAATCCGACGCAGTAAACGGTTAGTTAATATGATTACTATTTTTGGAGTTATAAGCATGTTTATTTTACGTAATTCGGTACTACTTAAGTAATGTGGCGTTTTATATAATTTGTCGAAATTGGTTCATCAGCAATTCATTAAAGAGCATTACTATGTACATCAAAAATATTTGAGTATACGTTTAAATTTTAATTTTGTTTTGGAATTGCTATGCATTTTATAAATAGTTTTCACATGTTTTATTTTCATATATTATATTATGCATATCCATGATGGGTAAGTATTACGGTGGCCGTAACGACTAGTTTTTTAATTTCAAGCAATTACACACTCATTATCATTGGGGTCGATTAAATGAATATCTCTAAGTTTCTACTTTTCATTTACATTCAGTGAATACTAAGGAAACGTAAAATGCCTATTAAAAAAATTAAAATTGTTACTTTTTCATTACATTTAAATGCTTTTTTAAATGACATGAAATAGAATAGAAAGTTAACTCTTTCGGGTCCGATTTTTTTTTCGATTTAAACGTATTATAAATAGATTATAAATAGAATTAATAAATATTTATAAATAATTTTCACATGTTTTATTTTCATATATTATGCATATCTATGATGGGTAAGTATTACGGTGGCCCTAACAACTACTTTTTTTTTTATTTTAGGCAATTACACACTCATTATCATTGTGGTCGATTAATGGAATATCTCTAAGTTTCTATTTTTCATTTACATTGAGTGAATACTAAGGAAACGTAAAATGTCTATTACGAAAATGAAAATGATTACGTTTTCATTACATTTAAATGCTTTTTTAAATGACATGAAATAGAATAGAAAGTTAACCCTTTCGGGTCCGAAATTTTTTTTACGTTCCAAATTTTTTTTTCAATTTAAACATGATACAGTATCGTTCAAAATTGCAAAAAGTAAGCTTTATTAGAATATTATAATTATTTAAGGAATTACAATATGTACTATTAATGTACATGTACAGTGGTCTTTCGAGAAACAAGGTGTCGTTTCGTGTATTCCATTATTAGTACAATACGCTCAAAAAGATGTTGCACATTTTTAAATCGAAATTTTTAAAGCTATATAAAAAATGTAAAAAATATATTTAAAAATATGCAATTAGCATTATGTAATTCACAATAGCTGATATTCAATTTACACTTCTAAACAGAAAAGACCGTGTAAAAATTGCAAAAAATCAAAAAAAATTTTCATTTGTTGCCATATTTTGGTAACCTCTCTTATTTGGTATGAAAAATTTTGAAGTAATTCCTGTCATGGAAGCATGAGTAGACGTTGCATGTTTCAGAAAAAGATATTTTTCTAAAGTTACATCCTCCTGATTTGTACCTTTTAGCGTCTTGCTTCTTCTGTCATATGAGCAGTATTATGATATCTTAAATCAGATCTTAGATTTAAAAAAAATCATAAACATGACAATAAGATTTTAAAAGAGTATAACCTTTAGCAGAAATATATGAGCTTGTCATCATATTCGGATATGTCCAGGCGATCATTTATAAACATGAATAATTTTAGAATTTAAATGCATTTATTAGAGAAAAGTAAAAAATCATAAACATAGCAATAAGATTTTAAAAGAATATAATCTTTCTCAGAAATATATAAGTTTTTCAGTAACAATACTGAGCATTCACTTAACAGACAGCGAAATGCGATAAAATTTATTTCTGTGATTTAGAGAAAAATTTCAACGTTTCATCTTCACATGGTATTTAGGACTAAAGTGAGACATTATTTATGAAAAGTAAAAAGAAATTCTTTATCTTGGCACATGTAAATGAAACATTTAAATTTTACGTTGCTTATGCCATATTTAAAAGCAGAACATACAAAAAGTACAATGTAGCGAATCAGAAAAATGACACATTGTCAAGAAAACAAAAAGAAAGAGAGGCCGTTGAAGTTCGCTTTTATTTTTATGTTAGATAAATAAATTTACGAAAACCTAATTTGATTTATAAATATTAATATTTTTCAATCAATAATCAGCAATGAAATTACGCATGAAATTATTGAATATTTAATAAGTGAATTTTACACCATGTTGTTTCTACAATTAGCTAGCAGTGTAATAATTCACTAGAAATATTAATAATTAAATATTTAATAATTTGATTTATTTTGTTTTTTAAAGATTATAAGAAGCATAGCAACAACATTTTATTATCATTATAATCGAATGCTTTATATTACATTTCCTATTTTTTTAAATGAATATTAATTAAATAAATGTAAAATAAATGTAAAACAAATATAAAATAAATATAAATAAGAAAAATTAATGAAGTTTGATAATAAATCTGTTCTTTAAATTCACATTTTTGGTTTTCCAAGAATCTTTGAAAAAAAAATGACATACTATCAATAATTGTTCTACAGTTGTAAACATAAAATTTATTTTATTGTAGTCGGTAGCATGTTTTGAAATAAAAATTACAAAAAAATATGCCTTAAGTGTAGATTGTAAAACATTTTCCGACACTTTCAGAATAATATAACGAAACTATAGTGCTTAATAAATTAAAATAATGTCTAATTCAGCGATATGTAAACACATTATAGATTTGAAAACTAAATTTCAGCTATTCTAATCAATAATAACAAAAATATCCAAATTCCTTGAGCATCCCTGTATATGATAAATATATTTTTATCTATTGACTTCATGTATGCCAAAGTTTAGTTCAATTAAGAAATACATAGGTACTTTAGTTTAAAATTCCTTTTCAGCATTGATATTGGTAATGATATGTGAAATCTGAATTCTGGCATGCGCTTTTAAATATATATATATATATATATATATATATATATTAATATATAAATATATATATTAAAAAGCGCATGCCAGAATTGAAAACGCGATTTCAACAATTCTTACTCAAAGACGATACTGTAACCGGCTTTTCTTGTGTGTCCGAGTAAATGAACAAGAAATGCTATAAAAGTCTTATTCTATCGTAAACATCTCCTAATGAAATTAAGTAATTTATATCTCATCAATGAATTTGAAATAACGTAATGTCATTAAAAAACGATTTTTCAACATATGCTATAAGGTAATGGAATTCTTTTGGATGCCCCTGCAAATAAATTATTAATCCCACGTATACCATATAGTATACTAAACATGCGTACTTGACAATAAATACAATTTGTTAATTGTACAAAAATCCGAGTATATTTACGGGATTTAGATTGTGAACGAATGGGCAAAGGGCAGACATTCCAAATGTATAAACTTTTTTTAATTTTCTTGAATAGCGTTGTTTGCACAGTCCCTTACTTTTGTCACCAGGGTCATTCTGTTCGTATATAAACTGTGCTTGGTCTCTTAAAATCAATATTAAAATTGATACACAAGTACTAATCAACTAATATATATGTATATATATATATGTATATATATATATGTATATATATATATGTATATATATTTATGTATGTATATATATTTATGTATATATATATATATATATATATATATATATATATATATATATATCGGTCGCAGACATTTAGCCGACAACCAAATCACCGACAAGACAATTAGCATACAGAAATAAGTCGACAGGACGTTTAGCCGACAAGTACATTTAGCAGACACGTACATTTAGCCGACAGGACATGTAGCCGAAACGTACATTTAGCCGACAGGACATTTGGCCGAAACGCACATTTAGCCGACAGGACATTTGTCCGAAATAGACATTTAGCAGACAGACAATTGGACGACAGGCAATTGGCCGAACGTAACATTTAGCCGACAGGACATTTAGCCGACAAGACAATTAGCCGACAAGACAATTAGCCGACAAGACGATTAGCCGACAAGACATTTAACCGACAGGTCGATTAGCCGACAGGACATTTAACCGACAGGTCGATTAGCCGACAGGACATTTAACCGACAGGTCGATTAGCCGACAAGACGATTAGCCGACAGGACATTTAACCGACAGGTCAATTAGCCGAAGAAACGATTAGCCGACAGGACATTTAACCGACAGGTCGATTAGCCGACAGGACATTTAACCGACAAGACGATTTGCCGAGAGGACATTTAGCCGACAAGACGTTTAGCCGACAGGACATTTAACCGGCAAGACGATTTGCCGACAGGACATTTAACCGATTTAACCGACAAAATGATTTGCCGACAGGACATTTAACCGATTTAACCGACAAAACGATTTGCCGACAGGGCATTTAATCGACAGGACGATTTACTATGAGATTACCGATAGGTAGTAATTAGGTTATAGTTAGTTTATAGTTAGGTCATGGCAAGATTATAGTTATTTTATAGTTCCGTTACGGATAGGTTACAATTCAGTTACGGTGGTAATAGTAAGCTTTAAATTTGGTCACGGTTAGGTTAAAACTAGATTATGGTTAGATTGCTGGTAGATTATTCTTATACTGCAATATTAGGTTATATATAAGCTATAGTTATGTCCTGGTTACGTTACATTTAGGTTATGGTTACGCCACTGTTATATTACTCTTAGGTAACAATTAGGTTACGGTTAGCTTACGGTTAGCTTACAGTTATGCTACTATTAGGTTATGATTAGGTTATGTACAGGTAACTGTTTGATAACAATTAAGGTCCGGTTACGTTATAATTTGATTACAGTTAAGTCACGGTTATGTTACAATTAAGTTATCGTTACGCCACTGTAAAATAATTTTTAAGTAACAATTAGGTTTCGGTTTGCTTAAAGTTATGTTACTGATAGTTTGTGGTTAGGTTATGCATAGATAACGGCTTGTTAACAATTAAATTCCGGTAGGTTGTAATAGGTTACAATTTGGTTGCAGTTACACCACATATAGGTTACGTTTCCTTCTATAGTAAAAAAAATTGCCTTAAAAGGAATGACTCCTGGAATGAATCTGATGTGTAAGGTTTCTGGAAATAACGCGTCCGGATGGACCACTCCTTTTATGAGTCGAATAGACCAATTAGGAAAGGGCTCCGTCTGTGCATCGCCAAGCGATTCCAACCGGGATTGCAAAGCAATAGCGAACGGAATCACGAAGCGATGCCATGGGGTATTGGCGAGCGCAGCAAGCAGGGATAGCCTACAACTTGGAATCGCGAAGCGATTACGCGGGGGTTAGTGAGCGTAGAGAGCAGGGGGGTGGAGCCCCCTATAGTTTAAAAGAACTGTAACTGCTCATTCCAATTATGCATTTTTGGGGCGCCGCACCCCACTTCCCCCCCAAAGAGGAACTTTTTTAAATTTTTATCCACAACACTCGTGTTGCATATCTTTAGAAAGGTCTGAAACTGCCTTTTCCTATTATGGATGTCTTGTGTGTCCCCCTCCGCTCTATCCCCAGGGGGGGGGGCATTTTTAATTTCTTTACAACACCAGTCGCGTGACACATCATTTGAAAGGTCTGCAACTACTTTTTCATAATATGGATGTCTTGTGTGTCACCCCCCCACTCTTTAATTTGTTTACAACACCAGTCGTGTGACACATCATTTGAAAGGTCTGCAACTGCTTATTCATATTATGGATGTCTTGTATGTCACCCCCCACTCTGCCCCCCAAGGGGGGCACATTTTTAATTTCTTTACAACACCAGTTGTGTGACACATCATTTGAAAGGTCTGCAACGGCTTATTCATATTATGGATGTCTTGTGTGTCAACCCCCCACTCTGCCCCCCAGGGGGAGCACATTTTTAATTTCTTTACAACACCAGTCGTGTGACACATCATTTGAAAGGTTTGCAACTGCTTATTAATACCATGGGGTATTGACGAGGGCAGCAAGTAGGGGTAGCCTACAACTTGGAATCGCGAAGCGATTACACGGGGTTTGGCGAACGTAGCGATTTTACAGCTTCGTTACCTGTTAAGTTATTGTTAGTTTATGTATAGGTAACGGTTCGATTACGATTAAGTTCCGGTTAGGCTATAATTAGGTTACAGTTAGATCACAATTACGTTAGAATTAGGTTATGGTTACGCCACTGCTAAATAACTTTTATGTAACAAATGGGTTATGGTTAACTCACAGTTAAGTTACTATTAGGTTATGGTTAGGTTACGTACAAGTAACGTTTCGATTACAGTTAAATTTCGGTTAGGTTATTATTAGGTACGTTTTGGGAAGGAGGAATACCCCCATTCCCCGCTTTATACTTAATCAATGAACACCCAAAATTAATAATAAATCATAGAGACGCCTCATCAGAATTATCTTGTATCTAAAATTTGAATGAAACCTGATAATTATGCATGAAAAACCCACTTATCTAAATTAAAGGGGGGTTAATCCCCCATCCCCTTTTATGCTTATACGGTGAATTCCAAAAACTAATGAGGGAAGCGCCTTAAGAGAATAAACCTGTATCCAAAATTTGAAGTAAATCGGATATTTTTATCATGAGTTATCGCGTTCCGTACACTACATGCATACACACATATATACATTACTACAGAACCGCCGGGCACACATGCTCTCAGGTTTTGAAAGTCTATGAGCTAAAAATTGACTTTTTGTTACCACTTTAATTTTTAGCACTTACCGTAATTTCGGGTGTATAAGTCGCAGATCAAACAATTCTTTTTCGACCCAGAAATTTTTAAGAAACAAATACAACTAGTTAGATCGCCGTAAATATCACTAAATAAGATTTCTGGGTCCAAAAAGAATTGTTTGATCCGCGGTTTATACACCCGAAATTACGGTATTTATTGATAAATTCAACATTTATCAATTCCTCGTCATTTTTTTTCTGGTCACTTTTATCGCTCTTACTTGTTATATAATATTTTTTTCAGTCATTTTTTTTTCCCAGACAGTTTTTTACTTTTACCACATTGGACATCAATTTTTTTGTAATTTATTATACAAATATTTAAGCAGGGATAGGGAGATTAAAGTTTTAAAAATACCTATTTCATTTGATTTATGAAAGAAAAAAGAGTAAAATTATTATTATGTGACTAAATTAACAAAATGCGTGAAGAAAAAATATTATCATATACTAGCTGAGCTGATCGGTGTTCCCCGGACCCGTAAAAATATTCTTCATTAAACCTAAAACATGTACCGCAAAATCTTAAAAAAAAAAAACATTTTTGAAACGAATCTTGCTGCCTACGGTACCGTTTAGCAGAAATGCTGCGCACAAAAGGCAAAAAAAAAAGGGGGGGGGGGGGTATCTAGAATCTTTTAGTTTTATATTCCAGAACCAAGGGGCGAACTCTTTTCTTAAAAAAAAAAAACTTTTTGTAAACTAAAGAAAGATATTTGATGAAATAATTATTCGAAAATAGGGGTAACAATTATGAATTATATACATCAACAAATAAGGGGATACACTTCTAAATTTCATATTAAATAAGTATTGTTTATCCCAGGGCTATGAAAAATCCGCATCTAAAACGGTACGGTTTTAAATATTTGATCACGCCCTCCCTAAAATGATTATTGCCTGTCTCCTACCCATAATTTGACGCAGAATTCAGACATTTTTTTCCGGGAGGGACTTCAATGGCTCCGGGGAAGGGGAATTATAGAGTTCCGGCGGAGGAATTGTATTTTTTTACCATTGAATACGCAAAATTTCAAATTTTCCGGGGGGGGGGCATTTTATTGCTCCATGAGGGGAATGTCCCCCGGGACACCCTCTTTAATTCAACACTGATTATCCAATTCGCTTCATACTTGTTATACCAGTTTATTCTGATAAGGCGCTTCCTTCATTAGATCCGGAGGTTGATTAGTTAAGCATAAAGGATGGAAATGGGAAGCTTATCTCCCTCGCCTCTTAATTTATATAAAGTGGCGTAGCAAGAATGAGTGACACCCGGGGCGGATGTAAATGGTGTCATCCCCCCCAACCCCCATTTCATCCGTCATATTTTTTCAATCAAAATTCTGTGTTATTACAACAAATGACCATAAAAAACCACATTAAAAAAATGTGTGTGGCACTCGGGAACTGCCGCGGTAAAGCTATTGCATAGCATTTTTTATCAACTTATGCAAAAATACCGCGTCAATGTCTGCCGAAGTCTATCGAAGAATACCGTGCCGAAGTCTGCCGAACTGAAACGTCGTTAGCCGGAGTGTTAGGATTTTTTCTCGTTACGGAATACCTAGATTCGGTGGCCGCGCTCAAAACCCGCGATAAAAGCTATGCAATAGATTAATAAATTACCAAACAAAATTTAATCGCGCTACGAAAATTAGATCGCGAGTTATAAGCATTTTAAATTTTTCAACCCTCACCGTAGGGGGTCTCCTGTCACCAAAAATTAACACCGTCTCATAATAAATTACCAAACAAAATCTGGCCGCACTACGAAAATTTGATCGCGAGTTATAAGCATTTTAATTTTTGACCCTCACCGTGGGGTATCCTGTCACCAAAAATTAACAATGTCTCATAATAAATTATTACCAAACAAAATTTGGCCGCGCTACGAAAATTAGATCGCGAGTTATAAGCATTTTAAATTTTTCGATCCTCACCGTGGGGGATCTCCTGTCACCAAAAATTAACAGTCTCGTAATAAATTACCAAACAAAATTTGGCCGCGCTACGAAAGTGATCGATACTATACGATGACATAGGAGCCGACTTTGGTCCCAAAGCTGGGTCTGCTAAAAAGTGGAGCTATTTTAAGTCCGATTCCTACACATTTTTATGTGAATCCTAAAAAATCAAAAAACACTTTTTTTTCGTCTTCGGAGATTTTTCCATTCTTTTTCCATTCTCGGGAATTTTAAAAAGGCAAAATTCCGTCCTGTTGGACGGAAAACTTGCACCCTTGATCACAATACGTGTATGTGACAGTCAACTTATTCGATTCTCCGATAATCAATATAGTCGTGAATAATAATGTAAAAAAAGGTTGGCGGCGTGGATTTTAAGTGATATTTTAAACACATTTTCAGGCATAAGATCACAAAAAGATGAGGAAAAGCACGTGAGACGGGAAATTGAGAAATTACTTAAAATAGCTTGTGTTTAGACATTTGCTACATTGAATAAGATTATATTATTCAAAATTTTTTTATATACTTTTGTTCAAATGCTATTTTATTTCAAGAAGAAAGAAGGGGGGGGGGAGGATCAACAATTTATGCAAATAAGTAATTTTAAATTGAAAGTTTCTATTCTGAGTCCATGATTCTGATTTAATGTCTTTTTACACAGCAAGCTAGTCGTGCAATGCACATTTTCCCATGCTTTACTCAAAATATCAGTTGATAAATATGGCAAGCTAATCGTATTTTTTTTCACGCTCTTTTGCCGAAATTTGCATTTTCTCGCGATCTTTTGCTGAAATTTGCGTTTCCGCCCAATCTTTTGCCGATATTAGTGTTTTTTTCGCGATGCTTAGCCAAAACTCGCGTTTTTCCCACGATTCTTTGATAAAATTTGGTTTTTCCCTGCTAACTTTGAATGAAATTTGAGTTTTTTCCACGATTCTTTGCGCTTTTCCAATTACTTTTAGACGAAATTAGTGTCTTCTTCAATGATTTTTTGCCGAAATTCGAATTTTTCCGCGATTTTTTGTCGCAATTTATGTTTTTCTCGTGATCTTTCTCCGAAATTTGCGTTTCCCTTAAGATTTTTTGGCAGAAAAATTTCTTTTTCTCTGCTATTTTTAAACGAAATTAGAGATTTTTCAGCTATTTTTTGACGAAATTTGCGATTTTCCTCTGATCTTCTGCCAAAATTTGCGTTTTTCTCGCGATCTTTTGCCGAAATTCACGTTTTTCTTGTGATCTTTAGTCAAAATTTGCATCTTTCCTCGCAACCTCTTGTCAAAATTCGAGTTTTTCCACGATTTTTTGATAAAATTTCTTTTTTCCCTGCTATTTTTGAACGAAATTTGAGTTTTTTTCGCAATTCTTTGCGTTTTACCTGCTATTTTTTGACGAAATTAGTGTCTTTTGCCGAAATTCGAATATTTCCGCGATCATTTGCCGCAATTTACGTTTTTCTCGCGATCTTTTTCCGAAATTTGCATTTTCTCCAAGATCTTTTGAAAGAAAAATAGCTTTTTCTCTGCTATCTTTGAACGAAATTAGAGTTTTTTCCGCTGTTTGCGTTTTTCCCGCTATTTTTTTTTTTAACGAAATTTGCGTCTTTTTCGCGATTTTTTTTAAACTTTACGATTTTTCTGAAGCTTTTTGCTAGAATTCGCGATTTTCCTTTGATCTTTTGCCAAAATTTGCATTTTCTCGTGATTTTTAGTCGAAATTTGCATTTTTCCTCGCAACCTTTTGCCGAAATTCGCGTTTTTCCCACGATTCTTTGATAAAATTAGTTTTTTCCCTGCTATCTTTGAACGAAATTTGTGTTTTTTCCAAGATTCTTTGCGTTTTTCTTGCTACTTTTCGACGAAATTAGTGTCTTTTTCCGTGGTCTTTTGAAGAAATTCAAAAATTTTCCGCTATCTTTTGCCGCAATTTATGTTTTTCTCGCTATCTCTTTCCGAAATTTGCATTTTCCCCAAGATTTTTTGAAAGATAGCTTTTTCTCTGCTATTTTTGAACAAAATTAATTTTTTTTCCCGCTGTTTTTTTCACAAAATTTGAGTCTTTTCCGCGAGCTTTTTCCGAAATTTACGATTTTCCTGAGGTTTTTTTGCTAGAATTCGCGATTTTCATGTGATCTTTTGCCAAAATTTGCATTTTTCTCGTGATCTTTAGTCGAAATTTGCATTTTTCCTCAGAAACTTTTGCCAAAATTCGCGTTTTTCAGACGATTGTTTAACAGAATTCACTGTTTTCCTACTGTCTTTTGCGCGATCTTTGGCCAAAATTCACTATTTTCTCGAGACTTTTTGAAAAATTCGGCCGATTTTGCGTTTTTTTCTGTGATTTTTTGAAAGAATTCATTTTTTCCGCTATTATTTGAAAATTTCATATTTTTATGCGATCTTTTGCGAAAATCCACGTTTTTCTCTCGATTCTTTGACACAATTTGCGTTTTGTCCCACTATCTTAGAAAATAATTCGCATTTTTTATGTGATTCGTGAACATAATGTGCGTTTTTCACGCTATTTTTTGATGAAATTTTCAAAGATCTTTTGACGATTTTCATGTTTTTTCACGATCCTTTCACAAAATTGACGTTTTTTCGCGACATTTTGACGAAATAGGTGTTTTCCCATGATCTTTTGATGAAATTAGCATCCCCCCCCCCCCCGCTATTCTTCGACACTGTTCACTTTTATACCCAATGTTTGGAAGAAATTTGAGATTTTTCACGATCTTATCTCCGAATTTTCGGATTGATGATCGATTTTTTTTTAAATTCGGTACAAATTACTCCCGCAAAAAGCGTCAAAAAAGCGGAAAATCGCTCATCCGGGAAAAAAATCTCATGCCTGCATTTTTCAGGGTCTGCCAAAATATTGCAAGGTCTGCAGATATTTTTCAGGGTCTGCGCGGCAGACCCGCAGACCCGGAAGTCGGCGCCACTGTACGATGATATACCGCGCTACGATCGTGAGTTATAAGCATTTTAAATTTTTCGACCCTCACCGTAGGGGGCCTCCTGTCCCCAAAAATTAACACTGCCTCATAATATATTACCAAACAAAATTTGGCCGCGCTACGAAAATTAGATCACGAGTTATAAGCATTTTAAATTTTTCGACCCTCACCTTGGGAGGGGGGGTCTCCTGTCACCAAAAATTAACACTGTCTTATGATAAATTACCATACAAAATCTGGCCGCGCTACGAAAATTAGATCGCGAGTTATAAGCATTTAAAATTTTTCGACCTTCACCGTGGGGGGTCTCCTGTCACCAAAAATTAACACTGCCTCATAATAAATTACCAAACAAAATTTGGCCGCGTTACGAAAATTAGATCGCGAGTTATAAGCATTTTAAATTTTTCGACCTTCGCCGTAGGGGGTTTCCTGTCACCAAAAATTAACACTGCCTCATAATAAATTACCAAACAAAATTTGGCCGCGTTGCGAAAATTAGATCGCGACTTATAAGCATTTTAAATTTTTCGATCCTCACCGTGTGGGGTCTCCTCTCACCAAAAATTAACGCACTGTCTCATAATACATTACCAAACAAAATTTGGCCGCGCTACGAAAATTAGATCGCGAGTTATAAGCATTTTAAATTTTTCGACCCTCACCGTGGGGTGTCTTCTGTCACCAAAAATTAACAATGTCTCATAATAAATTACCAAACAGAATTTAGCCGCGCTACGAAAGTTAGATCGCGAGTTATAAGCATTTTAAATTTTTCGACCCTCTCGGTGGGGGGTCTCCTGTCACCAAAAATTAACACTGTCTCATAATAAATTACCAAACAAAATTTGGCCGCGCTATGAAAATTAGATCATAAGAAACATAAGTTTGAGACTTGATATCCTAATATCTGAAAATTACCGCGTCAATGTCTGCCGAAGTCTACCGAAGGATACCGTGCCGAAGTTTACCGAACTGAAACGACGTTAGCCGAGGTGTTAGGTTTTTTTCGTTACGGAAGTGTTAGGTTTTCTCGTTACGGAAATTCTAGATTCGGTCGCTTCGCTCAAAGCCCGCGATAAAAGCTATGCTATAGCTTAAAAAACCACAGGAGAAGCTCACCACTCGACCCATAATTTGCTTAAATCAATGCGGTGTCTATATGTAGAAGATAATTCTTTCTTTAAAAGTTTGCTTTCGCTACCCATTTGTTACATAGATCGATTTTTGTTCTTGGGTGCATATCTTATTTACAAAAAATTTCACATTCTCAAAGGAAAGAAAATTAAATCTATTGCGTCGTGCGCTAGAATTTTCATTTTATTTCAGAATTTGTTTTCTAAATCTTATAAGATTAAATATATATATATATTCGCCAAAAAAGATTGGGCCAAAAACGCCACGGGTGTCACCCTCTAAGGGGTGACACCCGTGGCGGACCGCCCCCTCCGCCCCCGCTTGCTACGCCACTCTTTATCTAAATGGTATTTTTATGCAGAATTATTCGATTTACTGGTATACATGTTTCTTCTCATAAGGAGTTTCCCTGATTAGTTTTTGAGATTCATTAGTTAAGTTTAAATGAGCGAAACGGGGCTGGGGATTTTAAACACCTTTCAATTTAATTAAA
Organism: Maratus speculifer; assembly: GCA_964019185.1. Taxonomy (NCBI): domain Eukaryota; kingdom Metazoa; phylum Arthropoda; class Arachnida; order Araneae; family Salticidae; genus Maratus; species Maratus speculifer. The sequence continues at coordinate 344,810,763 of OZ025292.1, forward strand.
TGGGTATTTCATGCAGAATTATTCTTTTAAATAAAAGCATACTATACAATTACTCTGAATAGCCTTGAGCCTGTTTATTTGATTTACTATTTTATTATACTGTACTTTTCCAGTTTGTTACCAATTATAGTCTCCTCTCCCCTCCCCTCTCTCCTTCCCTAAAAGTCCCTGTTTTCTTGATTATAATCCTATTCCAATGGGACCTTTTTTGACGTTCTTCCCATATAATTTGCTTTTGCTTACCAACTAAACATTGATTTTATATATACTACTATTGGTAAGCGCCATTTATGGTTATTAATAAAAAATTTTGGCTTTTTTCCATTTCAAACCTTTCATTATTTGTTTAAAGTCACGATAATTAGGCTTCTCGTTAATTAAGCTGTACTTCTTAAGTTTGTCAAGGTGTTTGTGTAAGCTGTATTTTAAAATTTCCAGTCGTTTACAACCAAACGTACTGAGTTATAATATTATGAATTTTATAAAATTTAGGAGCTTCTCTACATTAAAGAATCCCACGTGTTTTATTTGTATTTGTCAAGGATATGCGCTTGAAAATGCATGTTAAAATACTTTTACACTTATTTCTTCAAAGAATATATTCAGCAATTTAAAAACAATGATCCACGAGAATTTTGTGCTATTATTTTATTTATATATGTGCATGCAGGAAAAATAATACTCTTGTTATTGTTACAATAAGGTATCAAGCTTGAGAAATATCATAAAACTAAATAAATATAAAAGTCTTTGCAGAATCAGTAAATGGCAACAGAGGCGTGTGTAGAGAAAACTGCGCCGGGAAAAAATCTCAACTTGGCGCCTCTCCCCCCGAACTTTTTCTTCGGACAAACTGAAAAGAAATGACACTGGTAGTATAAATTTGGTGCTCCCTAAATTTCTGTGCGCGGAGCGCCCCCCCCCCCCCCCCCTTTCGCACGGAGATGATTTGAAATGAATTAGAAGAGAATATTATATTACATTAAATTTAAGTCTATAATTGGAAGTAAGACATAAAAAAAAAGTTCGGTGAAGGAATAATTCCACATTTGTATTCCACAAATTTTAATCAGCAACTTTGTGTTAATAAATAAGAGTCCATAATACTTTTAAGACAGTAAAATTGTTTGATTTTGTTTTAGTCGAAAAGTATTAATTTTCATGCATCGCAACAATATATATTTTATTTATTTTATTATTACTTTTAAAAAATAAAACAATTTCTGTAAATTTTGCTAGTTACATGATTAAAATGAAATTGTAAAAATAATAAATCGACTGCTATAATAATGTAAATGATGTTCCTGATAAGTTTAATTTCATTTCGGGTCGAAAGAAAACCACACTAAGTTAGTTTCGAGAACGGAGCAGAATAAGCCTCATGGGTTATGCTGCCGAAGGCAGTAGGAACACCAATTCCAGGTACGTTTAATTTTGATGTTCGATCGAAAAAAATATATAAGACAAAATAAGTAATACAAAAATAAGTTGTGAGTTTAGCACCGATAATTTATAGAGATTTTAAAAAAAAAAGGATATGCGCAAACGCAATAACAACCCATTACTATAGTAACCTCCAACAGCATTAAATATCTATATATACATCTAAAAAAAAAAGCCTTAAATGTTTAACTATGGAACCTACCTTTTCCCAATGCCAATAGTGGGCTCTAAATAGACTTTATTTATAGCCTAAAAAATTTCGTCAAATTGTGCATTTTTAAAAAGAATGACGTTTAGGTTTAGAGGAAGTAAAATCTGTTAAATTGGAGGGAATAAAACTAGAAAGCACTGCTGCTCCGGAAGAATCATCACTTCTTTTTTTTTTATGAGGTTTGAATTGTGCATTATGACGTCTTTTTTTATTATAAATTTTACTCTGAAATAAGGTTTATGCTAGGGTAATGCGCAGACATGCCAAAATATCCTTCTAATACTTTACCTTTAATTTGGTAACAATTTCATCTCGCAATTCGATGACGTGATAGTGTCAGTGATGCCAAAATAGCATGAAAAGCTCTACAGAATAAACGTGATTAAAATAAAAAACAAGTTGGATGCAGATTCTGCCATTGCCGAATTCCGTTTCGCCTCCGATTAGAAAAAAATCGATAGAGGTTTTTTATATACGTTTCATCAGAACGAATTTTTCGAGAGTCCGAAAAAAAAGTTCCGGATAATCGAGGTTACTGATATTAAATAGGCTTCGTCCTATTTTTACTTACTAAGTACATAAAAAATTTTAAGTCTCTATCTCCATTTGTTCGTGAGATAGAGCGTTTACAGACAGACAGACGGACGGGAATTTTTTTCTAAAAATATGTTTTTAGGAATCTCCAGTATTTGAAACGAGTAAATCCGTCAAAAAAAATTTTCGAGAGTCCGAAAAAAATATTCCGGATAATCGAGGTTAGTGATATTAAATAGGCTTCGTTTTATTCTTACTAAGTACATACAAAATTTTAAGTCTCTATCTCCATTTGTTCGTCAGATAGAGCGTTTACAAACAGACAGACGGACGACAATTTATTTTTCTAAACTAAGGGGGCTCCGCCCCCTGCTTCCTACTCTCGCCAACCCCCTACGTAATCGCTTCGCGATTCCAAGTTGTAGGCTACCCCCGCTTGCTGCGTTCGCCAATACTCCATGGTATGAACAAGCAGTTGCAGATCTTTAAAATGATGTGTCACACGACTGGTGTTGTAAAGAAATTAAAAATGTGCCCCCCTTGGGGGCAGAGCGGAGGGGATGACGCAAAAGACATCCATCATATGAATAAGCCATTGCAGACCTTTCGAATGATGTGTCACACGACTGGTGTTGTAAAGAAATTAAAAATGTCCCCCCCTGGGGGGGCAGAGTAGGGGGTGACGCACAAGACATCCATAATATGAATAAGCAGTTGCAGACCTTTCAAATGATGTGTCACACGGCTGGTGTTGTAAAGAAATTAAAAATGTGCCCAGAAGGTGACACACAAAACAGCCATAATATCAATAAGCAGTTGCAGACCTTTCAAATGTTGTGTCACACGACTGGTGCTGTAAAAAAATTAAAAATGTGCCCCCCTGGGGGGCAGAGTAGGGCGTGACACACAAGACATCCATAATATGAATAAGCAGTTGCAGATCATTCAAATGATGTGTCACACGACTGGTGTTGGAAAGAAATTAAAAATGTGCCCCCCTGGGGGGCAGAGGGGGGGTGACACACAAGACATCCATATTATGAATAAGCAGTTGCAGACCTTTCAAATGATGTGTCACACGACTGGTGTTGTAAAGAAATTTTAAATGTGCCCCCCCAGGGGGCAGAGCAGAGGGGGCACACAAGCCATCCATAATAGGAAAAGGCAGTTTCAGACCTTTCTAGAGATATGCAGCGGATAAAAATTTAAAAAGTTTTTAATATAGAAGGAAATATGTTTTAGTGAATCTCCAGTATCTAAAACGTGTAAATCCGTCAAATTTTTTTTTCGAGAGTCCGAAAAAAATAATGCCGGATAATCGAGGTTACTGATATTAAATAGGCTTCGTCCTATTCTTACTTATTGAGTACATACAAAATTTTGCAAATACAAATCGTCTAATCGGCTTGTCGGCTAATTGACTTGTCGGCTAATCGGCTTTTTGGCAAATTGACTTGTCGGCTAATCGTTTTGTCGGTCCATTGACCTGTCGGCTAAATGTCCTGTCGGCTTATCGTCTTGTCGGCTAAATGACCTGTCGGCTAAATGTCCTGTCGGCTAATCGTCTTGTCGGCTAATTGACCTGTCGGCTAATCGTCTTGTCGGCTAAATATCCTGTCGGCTAATCGTCTTGTCGGCTAATTGATCTGTCGGTTAAATGTCCTGTCGGCTAATCGTCTTGTCGGCTAATCGACCTGTCGGTTAAATGTCCTGTCGGCTAATCGTCCTGTCGGCTAATTGACCTGTCCGCTAATCGTCTTGTCGGCTAGTTGACCTGTCGGCCAAGTGTCCATGTCGACTAGTTGTACGTTCGGCCAAATGTCCTGTCGGCTAAATGTACGTTTCGGCCAAATGTCCTGTCGGCTAAATGTACGTTTCGGCCAAATGTCCTGTCGAATAAATGTACGTGTCTGCTAAATGTACTTGTCGGCTAAACGTCCTGTCGACTATTTTCTGTATGCTAATTGTCTTGTCGGTGATTTGGTTGTCGGCTAAATGACATAGACCCTATATATATATATATATATATTCGAACGTTTCGAACTTTATCTTTAAAGTCATCATGTGAGGGTTGACTTTCGTTTAGAACTTTCCGTGGACATTTCGTCTAGTTAGTTGCTTATATGAAAATATTTCTACAAAAAATTGTTACCATCTATCTGCAGGTCAAAATTTAAATGTTTTAGATCTAGAACGAAATTAAACATTAAGGCTCCTGTCCCCCGCAGAAGAAGCGCTCGCAAGCTAATGCTATTCCTATGAGGAGATTATTTTCTAATAACTGGTCTGCATTTCGACATCTCTTTTACTTTTTCCATTCCGCTTGCAGATATATTTTAAGGATTAAAGTAACTTTATAAAAATATTTGCAATCAAAATCGAAAAATTAAAAAAGGAGTGACGTAGAGATACACCCCAGATATCCTATCGAAAAAAAATATTTAGGGTAAGTGTACCAGTAGTGGGCCACGTACCAATAATGGGCCACCAATTTTCAAAGTTGAAAAACAAGTTTTCTAGTCACCCCTGTCAGATAATAAACTAATTGCTGATTAGCTGGAACCCTTATCTGTTAACAGGCAAAGGGACAACTTCAGTATTCTCATAGTTTTTGAGCTGGAATGGTGTTTTTACAGACTATACGCAAAAACTAAAAAGAAGCTAAAATTATTTTACGTAATCATCAAAACTTCTAAATATGATTTCATTATTGTGTATATTTAAGTGTAGAAATGTAAAAAAAAATTATAACTTCTGTACAGTATGTATTAAACTCAAGAATGGAGAGGCCCACTTCTACGGGGGGAGGGACCTTACTGGAGCATCAGAAAGTTACTATGGTCTGCTACTGGAGAATAGATTAAGGTAACATTTTTATTTTTTTTCATTTTTTCTAAAGAATATATTTAAAAAATTTGAATGTTTATTCTTATACATAAAAGTAACGACTAGGCTATAAATATATATATATATTTTTAAAAAATTCACTAATAATGTAATAATAATTAGATAAATGTCATTAAGTGGTCCACTATTGGCGCATTTACCTTAAAAATATATAAATGTAGACCAGTTATTAGAAAAAAACTTAGCTGTAGGAAAAGAATTAGCTCGTGAGAACTTTTCCGGACGGGGACAGTATCCTTAAAATACAAGTACACTTTAATTAAACTGTTTAGCCTAATAGTATCTGGAGCTAGCAATGAAATATTTTGATTCCAGACTTCTTTTTTAAACAAATTGTTCTTTATAGATTCTCATTAAAGAAATCGCTTGGATTCCCCTTTAAAGATCCCTCTTTACAGTTTTTACTTTTTTATAAGCTATATTTTCATTCAAGCAACTGACTCGGTGAAATGTCCATGGAATTCTGTAACAGAGTTCGTACAGGTTCTGAAATGTCATGAATAGGAAATTCTTCGGTATAAGTATTTTTTTTTTTTTTTTACTGAAAATCTCTGATTAAAGAATGCGAAATTCTGCGCATTTGGACTGGATTAAGTTTTCTATTAAAAATACTGGTATTTCATCGGGAAAATAATAGTATCCGTTATAATGGTAATCATGTATAAGCCGAAGGTCAACACCCAGTTGAGAATTTTAAAGGTAAAGTTTGAGACGTCGCGTCGATTATTTTCAGTATGTGTTCTGGGTTTTAATGATGATATTAAATACATATACGCTGATTAGCATCATGTGTTTATTTTAATATCTGATTGGAACTAATTTTGAAAATTTTCTCCGAAAGTCTCACATGAGTTTTTATGATTTTTTAAGTCTGAACATTTTCTACTTTTTTGGCAAAAAATCTCACTCTTTAATAAGTCTCATAGTGCAAACCATCTTTGGAACGATAGTAAATACATATATGATTATTTAAATCCAGAAATTACTTATGATTCTCTTTAAACTCTTTTTTTCTTTTGCTACAAAAAAGCTGAATATTTTGCAAGTTTATTTTCAAATTGGAAATCATATTTTAATACGAAAATAAGTCGCTTTTTATGAATTTTCGAAACATAAACGGACTTATGGGACACTTAATATTAAAGGAATTTTATCAGTATTTATATTTACATTTTATTTCCTTGCTTTACATAAAGTTTTCGTGCAGAAAATTTAGTGATTATGCCTAAAGGGAAAACAAGCATTTCGTCTCCAATGTAACTTTTCTAATTTTTCTGATATTTAAAAAGATATTACTGTTAAATATCAGTTAGATATGCAAGCGTAACTTTCTCATTACAGCTAGTTGAATTAAATGGGGTTATCAGTAACAGAATGTCGAAAGTGTTTTAACACTTTATTTGATTTATTGAAAATCGATGCAAATATGCTATTAAAAGATCCGTAAGACATTATCGCTTTTGAAAGTATCAAATGAAAGAGGCTGGTGTAAGTTTCTCTATCAGCAGAGACTTTTAAATGGCGGAGAGATGTTAGAAGAGTTTTATTGAAATGTTTGTTTTGTGAAACATTTTAAGGAAATATATTTTAATGTTGTGGAATAACTTTCTTGTAATTTTAGATTTTAAGTGTGATTTTTGGCCTGCTATATCCACAGTTATCGGAACTTTTTTTGAAATTCTGATAACATTTATTTGCCTAAAACCACACATACAATTTTTATATATCTTTATTCATCCTTCTATTAAAATAATTTGACTATAGAATCATGTTTCGATACGATCACAGTTTCTTCTTTGTCACAATTCTCATATTAATCGTTAAATAAACATAACCATAGACTAATTAATTAAAATAGCTATATATTTTGGATGCAATTAATTTTTATGAGTCCATTTTTTGCAAAATCGATTTGCATTTTAGATATAACAAAAGCATTATTTTTCATAGTTAGTACAATGCAGACATTAAAAACTGCTACAAGTTCAGTACCTTGATATATATTGAAATGTAATCATTACAGTGTCTTTTACAATAAAAGAAGAAAAAGTTTGAAAGAACAAGGCGATAATTATTGTAGGTAATACAGAAAAAAGTTTATTATCTAGTAATATATTCAATATTTTTAAGGAACTATCTTAATTATTTTCAATCCCATACACAATTTACAATTGTATTTCATTTTAAAATGATATTTTCTAAAGTTATAACTTCAATATCTGTGTATTAATCACAATTTCAAGATTTTAATGAATTCATTGTTTGAAAGATTAATTTGCAATTTTTTTTAAAATAAAGTTTGTTTTTCGAAAGTTATCGATTCATAGAAATTAGTTATGATGATAGATTCATATGATAGATAGATTCGGCTCCGCCACATACAGCCACCTCCCATCCCTTTCGCAAAAAAGTGAAAACATCAAATGAATTGGTCAAGACATGTTTAGTTCAACAACGGAACTCATATAGAAATCTAATTGGAAATGAAACTACTGTCTATACAGAATATGCGGGCATCTACAATCGGAACATATCTAACGACCGCTGCTGTTGAATGGTTATTTTTTATAGCCGAATCAACTTTGACCAACTACGGTAACTTGCTGTGTTTTTTTCTCATTCTGTAAAATATTTCATAATAATATATTTTTTAAAAATTATTATTATACTGAGAGTTTGTAAGAAATGAAATTTCTCTTGAGAGCTATTAAAATATTTTAAATTCACATTGCAGCTATTTGGAAAATAACTGCAAATTTAGTCTATTATGTATTAAGCCATTTTTACTGAACTGCGGGAGTTTCTGTCATTAATTATTTTTAGGATTCTTGCTAATATTTTTGTAAGAAATATTTGTCTCTTACAATAAAACAATTTTGTGATAATATAAATAAATGTTTGCAATGTTAAAATAATGAAAATAGAAAGTGAAACAGCATAAATTCTTTTTGTATATAAATGTTAAGTAAATCGAATATAAAAGAAACAACATTTCATTTTGCTATATATAACTATTTACCCTCCACCACGTAGTTAGCGTCGCAGGCCATGCGACGAACAGAAAAAAATTATCGTTGAAAGTGAATTTAACGTTGTTAACACATATAGTTATGTTCTGAGAATGTCTTTTATATATATATATTTTCTATTTCAGAATTTAGATTCATTGCAGGAAAAACTGGATATCAGTGAATGGAATATTGCATGTACTACCACTAAAAGGCCAATCAAAAATCTTTTTATGGACACAAATGTTCTGTATTTTGAAATTTTTTCACGGCAAGAAACCTATCCCCAAAACTTTTTTTTATATATACTAGGGGGGCCCCGCCCCCCTGCTCGCTATGCTCGCCAACCCCCCGCGTAATCGCTTCGCGATTCCAAATTATTGGCTACCCCTGCTTGCTGCGCTCGCCAATACCCCGTGGTATGAATAAGCAGTTGCAGACCTTTCAAATGATGTGTCACACGACTGGTGTTGTAAAGAAATTAAAAATGTGTCCCCCTGGGGGGCAGAGTGGGAGGCGACACAAAAGACATCCATAATATGAATAAACAGTTGCAGACCTTTCAAATGATGTGTCACACAATTGGTGTTGTAAAGAAATTACAAAATGCGCACTCTCTGAGGGCAGAGGGGGGGGGGGGGTTACACACAAGATATCCATAATATGAATAAATAGTTGCAGACCTCTCAAATGATGTGTCACACAATTGGTGTTGTAAAAAAATAAAAAATGTGCCCCCCGGGGGGCAGAGTGGGGGATGACATACAACACATCCATAATATGAATAAGCAGTTGCAGATCTTTCAAATGATGTGTCACACAACTGGTGTTGTAAAGAAATTAAAAATGTGACCCCCCTGGAGAGAGCAGAGTGTGGGGGTGACACACAAGACATGCATAATATGAATAAGCAGTTGCAGACCTTTCAAATCTTGTGTAACACGACTGGTGTTGTAAAGAAATTAAAAATGTGTCCCCCCTGGGGAGCAGAATGGGGGATAACACACAAGACATCCATTATATGAATAAGCAGTTGCAAACCTCTCAAATGATGTATCAAACGACTGGTGTTGTAAAGAAATTAAAAATTTGGCGAAATATTACAGTTATCGCCAAGTTGGCGTCACTTTTGACAACTAATTTTGGTCGCCAAATTTGGCGACATATCGCCAAGTTGGCGACAAACTTGGCAATTGTTGGCGATGGTAACCTTTCCTCTCTTTATGGTAACCCATACGGCGATGCATAGACGGAGCCCTTTCCTGATTCGACTCATGGAAGGAGTGGACAACCCGGATTCGTTAGTTCCGGAAATCTTCCACATCAGCATCATTCCAGGAGTCATTCCTTTTAAGGCTAGTTTTTTTTTTACTATAGAAGGATTTCAAATATATTTTTCTATACTGATAGTTTTTTAAGTACCTCATATCAATAGATTTGAGAAATATAGTATTAGAATACTTTTTTATATACCCGAAACATAGATGTATTGCAGAAAGTAGTGGTGATTAGGGATAGGATATTACATGTGTGACCCTCTAATAGATCAATCAAAAACCTTCGTATAGAGAAAAATTTTGGAAATCTTATTCACTTCAAGACTGTAAAACCATTTTCCAAAACTATTTTTTATGTATTTTAAATACTCTTGTTTACACAGATTGTTCTTTAAATATCGCAAAGACATAGATTTGGCAAATATAGTGTTAGAATATTTCTTACATCTAAAGTTTAGATATCTTACTAATAGCTGAGGATCAGTAAATTATATATTCCATGTACGATCACTAACAAATCGAGCAAAAAACTACTTACAAAAATATTTTTCATTTTCAAAATAATGATAGGACATACATTAATTTTAAGACATAAGAAAAAAATACTTTCGTTTAGATCGAAAATTCGAAAAATGTCAAAAAAAGGGGTTCATATTTTTTTTTTTTTTTTTTTTTTTTTTTTTTTTTTTTGCATAAATTCTACTTAATACTAGATTTAATGTCCTACAAATTTTCACTCCACTCGACTGTACTGTTTAAGATTGTGAGATTTTTCTGAAAGGTAAAAAAGCAATAAAAAAAATTAATAATAAAAGACAAATATATTCTGTATCAATAACAATAAACTATGAAAGAAAGACTTGTTTGTTTAAAATATAGCATATCAAAAGGTAAATAAATAAATGAGCAAAGTTAAATTAAATTAAAAAAATTGAAACGAAATGATTAGGAAAATGGGATCCAAATGTATTTAAATTCAACCCTTTGTTTGTAAAGAAAATCGTACACAGATTGTTTACAAAAAATTCTCTTTTATTTAACTATTTTTTTTTTTTTTTTGTATGCTAAGATGTAATTTTGTAATCGTTCTTCAACTCACTTCCTGATAGCCGAAGATTGTAAAATTACACGAGTCTCTGATGGAAATATGTTATTTTAATTTTTTGGAATTTAATCATAAATTAATAAATTATTTTTTCTTTTATACCACCACAAGTAATAAATAGCAAAAAAGTTTTTATAATTACAATTACGCATGAGTTATAATTAGAATAAATTTAAAGATGCGCCAAACCACGCTCCCAAAAAAAAGTTAACTGGTTATAAAGCTGTGACAACGCAATATTTTCAACACTATAAAAGTAAAAAGAAAAGAAATAAAATAAAGAGTGGGACAAATTAAAAATATATATATTCTTTCGCGATAAAAAATACATACAAGTGTATGCACATTGTTAGGTGAATAAATATTTTTGCATTCTCTTTAATTTAATTTTTATTGAAATTTATGCAAATTGCATATTTAAATGATTTTATATATGAAATAGAATAAATAGTATGAAATATAATTTAAAAAAATTGAATTTAATACATTTCTTTAAAAATTGCACAGAAACATTTTCGCATTTAAAATAATAAGTAGAAATATTTACTTTAAATAACATTTTAAATTGCATTTAAAGCAGGGACATTATCTTTAATTTGTACATGTGTTTCAATTAAACATGATGTGATTAAGTATTCATCTATTTGATTATATTTACAGAAAAACGAGCTATTATAAACCTTAGAGGATAAATGTGAGTTATCTTGTTAACTAGTATCATTGAATAATTAATTAATTCTCTAAAACACATAATGAATTTTGTTATTACATTTCATCCGCGCCTTTTCAAATGATACATAACATAAAAAAAATTTCTTATAATATTAATAAAAAAAGCTTTTCATGTATTAAAATAATTTTCTTTGCTGAATAAAATATCATAAATGTTCTTTAACTATCGGTTAATTGTTAAATAGTAAATTAAAAAAGTTTAAGACATGAAATGATATTAAAAGAGAATAATTTAAATATGCAAACAACCTTTAGAATAGAAGAAATATATTCCATGTTTCAAGTAGGAATTTTAAACATTCCTTTTAAATGAATAAATATTTTAAAATTGAATATGGTAATATGGATAGTATTTTTATTTTTTTAAGCAAACGGTAATTAGATATAACGTAATTATATTATGCTGATATATTTAAAGAGATATATTCTACATATTTTAAATTTAATGGATTTTTTATCAATGAGTAATTAAGTATATTTTTCACCATATATGATGAGAGGAAAGCATTTTCCTTATTTCTTTTAATCATTGCTTTTATAAATTATATAACTTCTTTTTTATCTCTTTTGATAAATCTGTTATAAATGAATTATTACGATACTATTTAATAAGCAAATGTCGCATTTTTATAAATTTATTACGTAATCCTTAGCGGTATCATTTCGAAAATATTCACTTGCATCAAGGGTTCAGTTATCTTGAAGAAACTTTACATAATTTCTAACATAGAAAAGGAAAAAAATAGCAGATAAAACTAGCACAAATCCACCAATCCCAGAAGGTAAAAAGATTCAAATTAAATTTACTGCACTCCTTAAAGACGTCATGTCTCTCACAATACACCCAGTTCATCGATTAAAATATTAGTGCGAAATATATATTATGTATAAATTGAACAATTTTTCACAGAAAATATTACCTTTTGTCACAAAGATATTATTTAGAATAATATATAATTGGATAGTAATATATAGTTAGATTATATATTAGTATATTTTAATCTGCAGAAATTATAAAAGTTTATTTTTTTTGCATTTTTTATTCTTTATTCACTTAAAATATATATATCAAATATTCTTTTCATAAACCTTTTGCAATTTTTTCCCTATTTAGGTTGTAGTTTAAATTTTTATGACGCAAAAGTGACAAGTGTGACATGATTTCTTTTTATTATATATACATACTAGTACAAATAGAAAAAAAGAAAAAGAATACAATACAAAATTTCAGTTTAAATAATTCTTACATAATCTACCCCTATGATTTGGAACTACAATGCCTACATATTGTAAATCACCAATTTAAACTATAATTTTTTTAAAAATTCTTATTTTGAGTTTTAACCATCTATTTATACGAATATATATATATATATACTAAAAAAAAGCATTGCGAGTAAAAGATCACTAAGTAAATTTTCTTGGAAATGGCAACATTTTGTTTGAGATTCTTGGGGCATGATAAATGCATTGAAAATTATGTCGTTTCCTAAAAATGCATTTTAGTATAAATATCTTTTTTATTACGAATGACAATTGCTTTCAATAAATCAAAAGACATACGATCATTACGCATACACAGAAAAAGGGAAAGAAAATGAGTACAATTTTGAGTATTGGACAAATAAAATTATTCTGTATGATAAAAAACATTTTCTTCAGATGATAGACATTGAAACGTTCATAAAACATTGAGACATTCGTGATATATAACTAATTTTTTGGAGGGAAACTTCTTGTAGAAAATTTGACGCGCCTCTAATTTGAAACTTTTTCAAATACTATACTCGTTGAAAAGTCCCGGATTAACAATGAAAAAGCATTTTTTTGTCAAAATTTGATTTTATTATTCAACATAGTGTCTTTGCAGAGTGATACATTTTTTCCAGTTGTCCTCTAATATTTAAATACCCTTTTTATAGTAAGATTTGTCGAGGCCTTCAAAATATGCATCATTTTCGCAATTGCATCATCATTTGATGAATATATCTTCATCAAATGATGATGTCATTGCGAAACTGACCCTTGTGACATTTTTTCAAGTTAGGAAACAAATAGTAGTCGCTGGGGGCCAGATCTGAAGAAAACAGGGGATGAGCGAACAATTTATAATTCAATTCATTCAATTTTTCCATCGATTTCATTGATAGGTGAGCCGGCATGGTTTTGGTGAAACAGCACTTAGCGTCACTTACATGACCGTGACTCGTAGAAAAATAGCTGACTGCAATTTTGATACTAGTCTTTCGAAGGTTCCATATTCCATCGTGCAGCCTTGCCAATAGATAAGCGGGGTAATGCTAGGCTGGGCATCGCCCAGATAGATTACTAATAGAACATTGGCGTGTGTGGCAATTATTGATTTATTCCAGCCTTGGACACTTTTTCACTCTATTGTCTGTGTTCTTTTTAAACAAGTTAAATAAATTCAGTATTTTCAAATTGCAATATTTTGGCGCATTATGTAACTCAAGGGCTCCATTAAATCCTATACAACCAACCGACACAAATTGCAACATTCACTTTAATTACTTTCTGATTGTTTATGCCTGAAAATTGTCTATAAAAACAATTTAAAATAAAAAGTACAGGCGCGTAGAATTTTATCACAGCTTTCTAAAACTACTTTTCGCCATTTTTAATTACTAAAGACTGATACGAATTCTCTGATTAAACTCAGAATAATTTCTAACCTAAACAATAATAAACAATATTAAGCAAAGTTTCATATTTTGATATAATGGTGCCATAGTTTTTCAAAGTTCCAAAGAGAATATGCACCCCTGAAACAGGAAAGGAAAATAATTCGTACATTTTTTTAGGACTCGCAGAAATGTACTCTCAAGATTTTACGGAAAATTGGAACATAGATGTCAATCTTCTAGTTTTCTAAATGAAGTAAATCGAAATTTTAAACCACTCAAAAATATTTTATTGCATAAAGTATTATCAATTGAAGTTTGGATTGAATATCCCGAGAAGATTGTGTCTAAGTGCCACACATCCCTGTTCCAGAATATGATAAATGTTAACTGGTTAGAACGTTTCATAGCTTGTAATAATTAGGGGAGGGAAGGGTAAACGAGTATGAAAATATAATAAAATACTAGGAAAAGAGCTCACAGAAAAAATAAAAATCTATGCAGGATTACTAATATAATAAGATATATTTTTGTGATTTTTCAAATATTTTTTTTTATATTATAGATATTTTTAGTAGTTTTCTACATATTTTAATAATATTTTGAGGATTATTTTTATGGAAGTAAGAATAAAATAAAGCAAAAGATTGTCGAGAACAGAATGTGGTTGCTTATTGCAGAGTTAGGGGAGACTGGGGTACAATGGATCACGGGGTACAATGGTCCACCCCCTATTTTTTATATTAATTCTGTTTTTGAAAGCTTCATATTTTAGTATATAGATGGCAGTCATGAAGTAGTAAAAAGAAGTTTGAAACCATGTGCGTAGCTGACATTTTAGCCATTTTATGCTTGATAATTGATTTGACACAGGGGGAGTAAGGCAAAAGTAAATATTTTCAGTGAAACATATCTTCATTTATTTATTACAGATTTGTAATTTGAAAGACATTGTGTGGCAAAATAAAAAGTTAAGACAATACATTATTATATTCATTATAGCTAAAACAATAGAATTATAAATTTCTTTTTTTATCACCAAGTTTTTGTCAAACTTCCATATGGGGTACAATGGACCATCAGAAACTGGGGTACAATGGACCATGGTCCATTGTACGCCAGTTTTGTATCCCATGTTTTTAAAAGTTAAATATTATATGTGAAATTCAGAATTAATAAATTATTTTACTTCTATTTGTAGATTAATTAATGATTCATGATTCGTAATGCATTTTTGAAATATTTATCTGTATAATATATGGTTTCAAACATAAAAATTAGACCAAATTAAGAATTAATAAATTATTATACTTCTGTGTATGAATTAATTAATGATTCATATTGTGAAATGCATTTTTGAAATATTTATCTATATAATATAAGCTTTCAAATTTAAAAATTAATCCAAATTGAACACCAAAAATTAGTAAACAAAATATTTTGTGCATTTGAGGGGTTTTTTTTTATTTCATATAATTTGTTAATTCAATATTCCTGCGCTTATGCATACATGCATCCACAATAAGTCAGATTTAAATAAAATAGTAGAATGAGAAAAACGAAAATTATATCTACCTATTAGTTTGTATCTGGATATAATAATTAAATAAGGTAAAATTCATTAAAAAAATACAGATGATGTAAAGTAGACAGGAAAAATTTATTATATTTTTTCCTTAGTCATATATTTAGATATATATATTTCTTATTATAAAGGTTTCTATTTAACTTTAAATGGCATCATTGTACAAAAAAGGATACATATCATTTTTCATATTTCTTTTAGCAATGACAAGAAACAGGCCTAGGAAAACCAATATAGGTTCTGTGTCACATGAAGTTATGGAACAGGCTGCAAAATGTATTGTGGATGATAATAAACCTAATTGTTCAATCTGCAACCGCTATAATGACTTAAAGATAAAAAAATGAAGAAAAAAATGTTACTTTAGTTAGAGCTAAAAGAGTGAATAAACAAATAAAAATGAATAATAAAATGGGAATAAACAAATAAAAATGAGTAATAGAATGTGAATAAACAAATTATGATATAGTTTATCTTTCTTATCGTTAAAAAATGAACTACACTGATATATTTTTATTCAAATTACAAGTGGTCCATAGAGCCCCATGCTGTGGACCATTGTACCCCGGCATTGGGATACAATGGTCCATTTTGTCACTTGCTATTTAAAAAAATATTTAAAAAAAAGTATGCATAATTATTACTTTTGAGTTGATGCAGTATAAACTTTAATGTATAGGTAACATGCATGTACTTGATCCAAAAAAAAAAAAAAAAAAAAAAAAAAAAAAATCAATACTTTAAGAGTAAACAGTCAGAATTTACAAAAGTGGACCATTGTACCCCAGTCTCCCCTACGTGAAAAAAAAGTTGTACATATGTAAAAACATAAAACATTACATTAAATATTTTTTCTTCTTTAAACTAAATATTTATTTGGGAACCAAAAGATTATACTGAATGTTTAATTTTGTATACTGAAATATGAATATTACTTTTTACAAAATATCTATTGAACACGCTAAGTTAAACTATTCCGATATTTTAAAAAACTTCCAAACTTATAGAAAATGTGACTTTGTATTGACAACTAATATCATTTAGTAATTAACTATTATTTGGAAATACTTAATGAGTAGTGGTGTGTTCTCATAATTACATTAAATTGATACCTTTGCAAATGACGCACAACTTTTTTAATATCTTTTGCTGAAATTTATCATTATTGGATGATTACAATTTTACTTAGTAATGAAATTTAGCCTCTTTTTTTATTTATTCTTTATCATTAGCGTTATCCTTTCAAAGATAGTCGCTGTATCAAGGGTATCATTATTCTGAAGAACCTTTAAATGATTTCTAAATAAAAAGAAATATGAACATAAATGAGGCTCAAATTCATTAGTATCGCAATAATGAGATAATTCAAATCAAATTTGTTGCATCCCCATAGGATTTCGTTTCTGTAAGTTTATTGCGAAAAATGTTAGCAAAAATATCGATTAACTATAATTTGATAAACTTTTACAGAAAATATTTTATCTGTTAGCATTAAAAATGTCTAGAGAGGTACTGTTTGCTTTGTGGCGAAAAAAAAAAGGTCGTTCTTTGTATCTATTACAAAAAGTTACAGAAATGTGACGACAACAGTTTACATAATTAAAAGAAGCGATTAAATGAAGAAATCAAAATTATAAAAACATTTATTTTAAATTTTATTCATCTTTCTTTTATAAACTATAATTCAAAATAACAATTAAAAAAATTAAATGATTTTTTTTTGTAGGATTTTAATTTTTGTGCCAAAGTGTCGTTCTTTATGGTAAATATGATTTTAAGGTTAAACTTTTGTAACCGTCTCCATAACCTAATGATATATTTGAGAAAATATGATCTGGCTTATGGCTAAAATTCTTTAAGATAATTCTAATCCATTGTAAAGAATATTATAGTCATGATGGCAACGCCAGGAAGTGGATCCGATTAACGAAGATTAACGTAAAAAGAAAATATTCCTTATTGAGGTAGATTTTTAAAAATATATGCTTGAGAATTATTTAATATTCGATAAAAGACATTCAATTGAACTACAAATAATAATCATAAAAAAATCACTGGAAAATACCTTTAATCCCGGTACTCGGTTTTAATACTCGATGCTTCAAAAATTCAAATTATGAGATTTCACATGGCAGCGCCATTTGTAGGACAATTTACACCAAAAACTAAACAACACTAATCTATATCAAGGGCTAAAGTGAATCTATACTTTTAGAAAACTTCGTGCACTAGTTCTTGAGATAGAGCTATTGAGATAATCACGAATAATGCACTATGGCATCGTTACTTATGGAAGCTATTTGCACCAAAACTTAATTAGCGCCATGCTATATCAAGTACTAACTAATATAAAGTTTCATGAAAATCCACGCACTAGCTCTTAAGGTATGGCAATCGTAGAAATTCTAAATAATGCAGCTTAGCAGCGCCACGTGTTGAAAGACGTATACCGAAAACTAACAAGATCTAGTTTATATCAAAGTCTCACAGAATCTAAAGTTTGTGAAATTCTGT
This sequence comes from Maratus speculifer, assembly GCA_964019185.1. Lineage (NCBI taxonomy): Eukaryota > Metazoa > Arthropoda > Arachnida > Araneae > Salticidae > Maratus > Maratus speculifer. The sequence goes on from OZ025292.1 coordinate 344,828,721, forward strand.
GCTTTATTTCTTGAGTTAGGACTATTGAAATAATCACGAAGCACCATGGCAGCGCTACCTGTTGAGCAATTTGTACCAAAACATAATCAGCACCATGATATATCAAGTACTATGTAAATCTAAAGTTTTATAAAAATCCATGCACTAATTTTCGAGATATGACTATTGTGAAAGTTGTAATTAATGCAGCATAGCAGCATCGCCTCTTCAGTGATTTACACCAAAAAGTAATCAGATCTAATTTATATCTAGGTCTAATAGAATCTAAAGTTTTGTGGAATTCTGTGTTTTATTTCTTGAGATAGAGCGCCTTCAAAGCTTTTATCACATACAGACAAATAGACAGACTCACAGAGAGACATTTTGTAAAAACAGGTTTTTCGGCTTCTTTGACCTCTAAAATGTGTAAATCTGACAAAAACCGGATTTTGAAAATTTTCTCGAATCCACCACTTTCTTCTTGTTAAGATAGAAGAAAGTAAAAGTAATCAATTCTTAAATGTCAGTTTACGATTTATAAACACAGAAAGGAACAAATATACATAAGGCAATGGAGAAAAAATTAAAAAAAAAATAAATAAAAAAAAAAATAAAATAAAATAAAAAAAAAACATGGCCGTACCAATTTTATTCTGAAATTGTTTTAACCTTATTGTAAAACCTATATTTTTGAATTTGTGTGAAACAACCAATTTCATCTCAATCAGTTTGTCTCATTTTTCTTTAAAATGAAACCAAGGATTCACATCAATATGTTGTTTCATATTTTAAAGAATTATTAGCTTGAGGTCCTTCATGCAAATTTTTGGTGAAAATGAATGAAATTTGGGAAAGGTTTTTCCATCATAATTGTTTTAAATGAGGTAATAAAAGATTTTTTTAATATTTCTCTTATTGAGATATGAACATTCAAATAAGAGTCATTTCTGAAAAAAATCAATTAAAATTCTTTACATATTCTTATTTATTATTGGAGATTATCTTTTATTAGATAATAAATACAGAAAGGGAAAAGAAGGAAATCTTTATCCATTTAAAAAATAAAATTATTCTTCTGGGATGAAAATGTTTCTCTCTGTTAGAAAAAAATATAAAATACTTATTAATTACCCACTAAATAGCATTTCTGCAAATCTCCATTACAATTTCTCTAAATATAATTAAATTTCATAAGTTTTACTTAAACTAACACAAATGTATTCTCAAATTTTAATTTCAAATTACAAATATTCAGCAAAATATGTTTAAATATGCATTAGATGTAATCATATTATTTGTACGATATTTTAACTAAACTGATCTAATTAAAACGCTCTGATATCATTTAAAGAATAGTTTTACCTAAGAGTAGAAAATTAAAACTTTAGATAGCAAATGTGACTTTAGTTATTAATTGTTATCACTGAGTAATTAACTATCTTTTGATCATACGCAATGAATTGGGAAGTATTCTTCATATTGCATTTGATAGGTGCCTTTAAATATGATACGTAATTTTTAAAACTGTTTTTCTAAATTTAGTTTGAGATCCTTAATGAAAAGTTTTGCAAAAAATTCATGCAATTCGGGAAAGGTTTTGCGTCATAACTGCTTTAAATGAGACAATGAAATATTTTTTTTACTGTTCCTGTTGAGATATGTGCATTCAAATAAAAGTCATTTCTGAAAAAGTCAATTAAAGTTCTTTACATTTTTCTATTTATTATCTAGGATTATAGTTTATTAGATAATAAATACAGAAAGTGAAAAAAAGTAAAACTTTATCCATTTAACAAATAAAATTATTCTTCAGGGATGAATTTATTTCTCTTTGTTAGAAAAAGTAAAATATTCATTAATTACTTACTAATTAGCTTTGATGCAAATGTCCATTACAATTTATAGAAATATAAAATAGCATTAGAAAACTAGATATGTAGAGCTAGATATGCTAGAATATGCACTAGAAGTATGCATATTATTTTTTACGGTATCTTAATTATATCGATCTAATTAAAATGTTCTGATATCATTTAAAAAATAGTTTTATCATAAGAGTGGAAATTTAAAAATTTAGACAGCGATTTTATTAACTGTTATAAATGAGTAATTAACTATGTTTTGAACAAACGCAATGAATTGGAAAGTATTTCTTCATATTGAATTTTTACGGTGCCTTTGAAGATGATACGCAATTTTTAAAACTTATATTCTAAATTTAATTTGAGGTCATTAATATAAATTTTTGCAAAAAATTCATGCAATTCGGGAAAGGTTTTGCATCATAACTGCTTTAATTGAGAAAATGAAATATTTTTTTAGTGTTCCTCTTTTTGAGATATTAAATTTCATAAATTTTATTTAAACTAGCCCAAATGTATTTATAAATTTTAATGACAAATTAGAGATATTCAGCAAAATATGGCTAAATATGCACTAGAAGTATGCATATTATTTTTTACGACATCTTAACTAAGCACGATCAAATTAAAGTGCACTCATATCATTTAAGAAATAATTTTATCTTAGCGTAGAAATTTGAAACTTTTGACAGCAAATGTGACTTTAGTTGTTAACTGTCATCACTGCGTAACTATTTTTTGAAAATACGTAATTAATTAGAAAGTATTATTATTGCTTTGATCGGTGCATTTGAAGATAATACATAATTTTTAAAATATTTTTCTAAATATTATCTTAAAATGGAGTGATCACAGTACTACTTGGTAATCAAATTTAGCCTTCTTTATAAATTTATCGGTAATCATTCATCGTTATAATTTCGAAGACAGTCACTTTAATAAGAAATACCTTTACATTAAATTATGTTTAATGGAGTGATTACAGCACTAATTATTAATCAAATTTAGCCTGCTTTATAAAGTTATTGGTAATTATTAACGTTATCATTTCATAAACAGTCATTGTATGTTTAATGGAGGGATTACAAAACTAATTATTAAACAAATTTAGCCTGCTTTATAAAATTATTCATAATCATAGCGTTATCGTTTTAAAGACAGTCACTGTATGTTTAATGGAAAGATTACAGCACTAAACGGTAATCAAATTTAGCCTTCTTTATAAATTTATCCTTATTCATTAGTGTTATCTTTTCAAAAACAGTCACTTTGTAAAGGAATACAGTTTTCTTAAAGTATGTTTAATGGAGTAATTAAAGCACTAATTAGCTATCAAATAAAGTCTTCTTTATAAATTCATCCGTACTCATTAGAGTTATCATTTTGAAAACAGTCACTGTATCAAAGTATACAGTTACCTTTATGCATATTTAATCGCGTGATTTCAACACTAATTAGTAATAAAATGTAGCCTTCTTTATAAATTTATTCGTAAACATTGGCGTTATCATTACAAAGTCAATCAGTGTATTAAGAAATGCAGTTACCTTAAAGTACGTTTTGATAATTTATAATACATAAAAATTCATTTAATGGCACAAATTCACCATTATCGCAAGAGAAATATACTTTGAAAAAAAAAATTGTTTTACCCCTTTCACAAAACATTTCCTTTAGTTTATGTAAATATATAAAATATATTTGATTATTTTTTTATATAGAAATACTATATTTTGGATTCATATGTGTTAAAAGCAATTAACTTAATTGTATGATTACAGTATTACTTAGTAATCAAATTTAGCATCTGTATAAATTTATCTGTAATCTTTAATATTATCTTTTTAAAGACAGTCACTGTATAAAGGATATAAATTATCAGGAAATTTCGTAGATATCTTGTAATATATAAGAAATAAAAATACTTTATTAACTCAATTCATTAGTATTTGCAAAAAAAAAAAAAAAAAAAAAAAAAAAAAAAAAAAATATTAATTTTAAAGCATCCCTTAAACTGTCATTTCTTTAAATTTATATACAAGAAGATTAGGAAGAGCCGCAGATTACTGTGTGGTTTTAATAAGAAAAAATCTGGAACTGTTTTCGATTTTATCTTGCTACCAGGGCAACTGAGCTGTCGACGTCATTTTATGGAAGTCTACCATTTTGTTTTCTTGCCAATTTCCTCTCATTAAATTCACCAATCTATGAATCATCGCAATCATTTTCAATTTCTACAGAAAAGGAAGGTCTCCATACTGGAGACATTCAGAATATGTTGAATGCTAGTTGTACTACTTACGTATGTAATGAAAGACCAGTTAAATTTAGCATACACTCTTAAAACGAAAGAGCTGATTTAGTTTCTCAAGAAAGAGAGGTAATTTTTTCGATCATAAAAGAGTTGTTTATCAAACGATTGAATCTTCTTGATTTAAATTGGTTATTTAAATAGCTCAACTTCATTTAAATTGGTAAAAAACAGCTTGTAACTCGAGTTATTTCAACTCTTTTTGAGAAGCAGCCTTTCAAAACGTGAGATGAGTGGATTTCAGTTCAACTTGAGCTATTTTGTGTCTGACTTTTTAAGAGAGTAGAATCCCAGTAGAAAGTATGTAAAAAATAAACTATTTTCGAGTATTCCGCGCGAAAATATGAGCATTCTCGTGACTCAATTACAAAAAACTTTCTGTTCTAAAAAACCGGTCATAAAAGATTAAAAATTAAGCAAACAGCATTCGTCACGAAGAGATTAAAGAGTATTCGACATGAAAGCGTATTTTTTAAAATTCTTTTTCATTGCCAACTAGTAATAGATCGTCAAATAAAGAAATTTTCATGATTTTTTTTTATAAACGTTGTATGGAGGTTCAACCGAATTCTTTTTTATAAACGTATATATCCCCATGAGAAGAACATTCTGTATTTTTTTTCAGACTTTTTAGAGTATGCCCATAGCCCACATGGAGACTTTCTTTATGAGACTGATTTCATAAGGACTTTGTCAAATGTGGTAACTCCGAAGTTATAATCTAAAACCCTCGTAAGCAGCAACTTAAACCACGGTTTTTTATGGGAACCACACACGCGTAACTGTACCAAAGCTTCTATACAATATATTACATTTTGGCCTCAAATGTATTAGAAGAAGTATGCCATTCTTTCCATAAATTTGAAACAAAATACAAAAGAAAAAAATATAGTCTCATTTTGGATGCCAAACTAGTGTTTCACCTACACTGTAAAAAAAATTCAAGAGGTTACTAAAAAATTTTTAGTAAATTTGTATTCCACAGAATTTTTTAGTAACCATTACAAACTTTTTTTTTGCAAGTGAAACAAGCTTTTCTTTTGTAAACTGAACAAAAGATTTTTTTGTATAAGTAATTTAAAAATTTTTAGTATGAGCCACCAAGCAAATTTTAGTAATAGCTCCAAAATTATTTTTAATAACCATTACGTGCGCCCGAAGGGCAGGAGGTTCCTTCGAGCTGCATCCAGACTTCTGAAGTGGAAGATTTTCGGCAAAACTGCAATAAATGGCAGCACCAAACATTGCTAACTGCTCCGACAGGATTTTCATAATCCCTTTACTAGCGAGTACTTACACTAGATACATTCGGGGCGTATTTCGCGGCGGCCAGTATCGAACCCGGGACCTTTTAGTCTGGAGTCCGTTACTATAACCACTATGCTATCAAGGCCACACCAAGTGAGTTTTAGTAATAGTTATTAAAAATATAAAACTATTAACTATCTTCGTTGCTAACTTTTTTCTAGTAATTCTTACAGATTTTCTTGTAACCGACTAAGATTACTAAAAATTTTTTAGTAATTACAAGGATCACTAAAGTTTTTTCAGTAGATCGACCCTTTTTTTTACAGTGTATACAGAAAAAGAAAAGGGACAAATGGAACAGAGTAAAGGAGAAAAATTAGAAAACACATCATCAAATTATAGAATTAGTACTTAAATTTCTCTTATATTTAAAAATTATCATGTGTTTATTATGAACCGCCATTATAATTCGCCGTGCACACCGCCATTATTTTGAGCATCATTATTCCCCTTTAGAAAAAAGAGTAAGGCTTGTACACATGTTGTCATCTGAAAATGTTTTGTTTTACTTTGACTCTTGAAACTTTCCAACACAAGTGAAAAATACTTAGGAATTGACTTTGTCTTTCTGATTGCCGCCTATCTGACTGTAGGCCGTCTGCCGTCTATCTGCTAATCCGTACTCGAACTAACGTAAATGCACTCGAATTTACAGGAAATCGATGTATAGTAATAAGGTTTATTTTAGCATATTAAGAATTATTTTAGATTAAAGATTATTTCAGTATTTGTTATGTTTTTATTTTCATTCAATGGCAGAACTACACAAAATTCATTTGAATTCCGGAAAATGATTTACCTGTGTAAATAGAATACAGTTTAGAATTCGATAGTTTAAGTGTAACTTGTGTCTCTTTCTTGATGTATTGTAATTAAATGTTAATTATGTAGATAATCTCCAGGTAACCTCATCTTTTGTGTAATGTGATAATTATTGATTATATTTAATTAAATATGCAATAGCATTGAGAATTAAATTTGTAGTATTTATAGTTCATTTACAAGCATACGCAAAAGAATTCTGTTACATTATGGTCTATGGAGAAAAATCGTTTTCGCCCTATTTTAGTGATGTTACACTATTTTAAATATATTGAAATTGACATTCGTCGCCAAGATGCACTAATAAAGACTCAATTTAGAATGTTGTATGCATAGCACTTATCATTAAGAAGGGCTTGCTAAATAATTCCGTTGCAGTTCAATTTACTGACAGTTATTGCTGGAATTTCATTGTTGAAACAGTCATTTATAAATTAAAGTATTTTTTTCTCGGAGTACATAAATTTTATAGATAATATACTTGGTGTATACATTTCCGTTCTCTGACGGAAATCTCTGAGTGAGGATTTAGGTATTTCATAATGAATCTAAATTTTAGTATTCTGTGCATTTTATTATGTGCAAATCTATAAATTATATACAGAGCTGCACAAAAGAATTTGAGCATTTCTCTAACTATTTATGTTATTTCTGCGGTTGGTTTTTCATAAGTGTAATGTATTTCGTAAATTGTTTACCCAGACTTCATGTTTTTTTCTTTCTAACCGATAACTAGCCCCCCTACCTGCCGAATTACCTCAGCTTAACGGGTTAGATACCTGGTATAGAGGCGGGTGACCGCTTAATTGCCGCGTAGCGTCAATGAACTGATATCTTCACGTCATTATATCTGCAGAACTTGCTTCTTCTTTGAGCATACTTTGTTTTGCCGGTTGCTTAACGTTACATCCTGTTGTTTGTACTGAAAATGGCTAGTCAAGTTGGTCTCGTAATTTAGAACCTTGATCAGATGATGAGACCTTCACCTGGCAAGGCATCTCCAGAAAACGATCCACTAAGACAAGCACCCGGGTCGGCTTTTTAGAATAAGTGCTTTGCTGGTAATCTTTGTAGTTTTATTGCAGATTGGGTTAAGTGTGTGATTTTTTGCCACACGCCTAGTACTCATCTTACCAGACGAAATGGGGCTGGATGATTTTACCCAGACTTCATCTCATACCTTATTAAATAGGTTTATATTGCAATTTTCTGAATGTGTTGGAAAGTGTTCCATAATCTGTGATTGACACGAGCTTTTTTGTTCTAGTTTTAATTCAAACCAAGTATTTTAGCCAGTATAGTGCTTAACATTTTGCATTTTAAAGTATTAAGAGTTACAGATCATTAAGTAAATTTCCTGTGGAAAATTAATGCACTTGTGGGAGGTTCTTAGTCATTATTCATGTAAATGAGGTGATAAAAGTGTTCTTTAAGATGCCTCCTATTGAGATATGCCCATTTAAATGAAAATAAAATCTTAAGAAGTCACTTTAATTTAAATAAATAAAAATATTTATGAAAGAAAATTCTTTTCGCTAACTGCGAAGATTTGAGATAAATAAATAAAGAAAAAATAAGTAAAAGTTTTCGGAAATTAAAAGAAAAATACACTTCACAAGATAAAATAATTTTCTTTGATTAATAAAATATTGCGTGTGTTGTTTAACTATCTTTTAATTGCAACTGTATACTAATTTGGTTTGTGATATCGAATGAGATTTTAAAATAGTAATTAATTTTAAGTTTTGTTAGGAATAGCAGAAACGTAGTCCTTACTTCAAGATGAAATTATAAATATTCATTGTAAAGAAAGTAAATTTTTGCATATGCAAAAATGGATATTATTTTTTGTAAGTATATATCAATTAAACATGATATAATTGATATAACTATGTTCAATTATATCATGTTGAAGAAGTTTCTTTATCTTTAACTTGTAATTTTAGCAAAGTCTTGCTAACTTTTAACATTGAGTAATTAAGTATATTTAAAAAAAATGCATGATAAGTATAAAAATATTTCCCTTATTACACTTGATCAATGCTTTTGTAAATGACTTACAACTTTGTAACGTGTGGGAGGTTATGTTGATGAAATGAAGACATAATTCTAAATATAGGATAAAATCAACAGTTTATTTAAACCGCTAGGACCGGGGAAAGTGGAGCTTCAGTTGAAGAATTTCAATAATTAATCACAATACCAAGAGATTAAGTCGAAACTATACTCACAACCTCGGCTCTATTCTCAGTCGGGGCACTTCAAACCAGTTTATCGTTCAGACTTCAGCTAAACGCTAGATTAAATCTTATAAGACAGCCCGTGGCTGCAAACACTCATTATTGTTCAAAATACTCAATGTATTAAACTATTTCTTACCACCGCCACTCTTTTTCGGTAGCTCCGCTCGTGATAAACTAATTCGGCGCACGCTGCTGGCTAGGTCACTCTAAAAACACCATCTAATTCACTGGAGGCTAATCTCTTCACTACTAGCTGTCTATCTCTGCGGGCTACTGCCGCTTGATCACCACTGGCTGGTTTTCGCCACCTTCTCACCACACTAGCTGGCTTTCGCCACTCCACACCACCACACTATCTGGCTTTCGCCACTACCACACACTCTGCACTCCACTCAATGCTTTTATATTTTGCAAACTGAAGACGGCGCTATGAATTTGCATATTACTCCTAACCGCGAATAAACTGTAGAACCGAGGGTGACATACACGCTCTGGAAAGTTAAAGTTGAATAAAGAATAGATGTCGCTTTCACGCTGCACATGTTAGAACATTGACGTCACGATCTCACTAAAATGCTAGAGTGCCTTTATCACAGAGGACACTCCTTCACAACCCCCATCTCGGAATCTACAGAGAAAAAGGACTGGGCAAAATACATGTCCTGGACCTTTAATTGACACCTTCTTTCTTTCTTTTCTTCCTGGACTTTTTCGTGTTTTGTTCTTGTTTCTGTGCCCGTTTATGTCTTATAGGCCGTTTAATTTAATTTAACTATTGTCGGTTTGTTATTAATGATAGACGACTAACTGACATTATTATTCATCTATTGCAAGATAAACAGTAGAGTTTATAACACATATAATTTGTGTAAATATTTACACTGAATATGTATTATAATTGAAAGATCAAGAAGTAATAATAAGAAGTATAATGAATATTGTGACTAATGCATTTTGTCAGATGTTCATTAGGGTGGAGTGAAAAAGACCAAAAAAAATTTTTTTCGGAATTTTTTCTTTGGATAGGTCTAAAAAGTTGCCTTTTGGCACACTGAATATAAGGTTAAAATTTCATTTCGTTTTGAATTCATCTTTAGTCCCCTACCAGCTCTTAAAGATTATGCTCTTTATATGTGAAAATCAAAATTTCACTCTGTAGTGTAAATGACCAAAAAAAAATTTTTTTTCGGAATTTTTTCTTTGGATAGGTCTAAAATGTTGCTTTTTGGCACACTAAATGTACGGTTGAAATTTCATTTCACTTGGAATTCATTATAGTTCTCTACCAGTTCTGAAAGATTATGCTCTTTTTATGTGAAAATCAAGATTTCACAATGTAGTGTAGCTGACCAAAAAAAAATTTTTTTTCGGAATTTTTTCTTTGGATAGGTCTAAAATGTTGCTTTTTGGCACACTGAATAGACGGTTAAAATTTCATTTCATTTGGAATTCATTTTAGTTCCCTACCAGGTCTTAAAGATTATGCTCTTTTTATGTGAAAATCAAGATTTCACAATGTAGTGTAAATTAATCAACTTTTTTTTTAAACTAAATTTCTGATTTCAGTAATATAACCCACAAAAATGACTTCTTAAAGTATTACTTGTGAATGATCTAAGTATCGTTTTGTTTTAACTCTTTGAATCGCGAATAAAACCCTAAAATGTGAATCGTATTGTCCCAGAGAAGAAAAAACACAATAATTAGACATGCATTTCAATTTTATTTTTCGAATGCACATGAAAGATAGTTCTCTAAATATAAAGGAAATGCAGTTTTCTGAATATATAGTAATAAAATGAAAAGAATATATACGATGTATTGTAAAACGATCTTTCATTTCACTCTAATTTATATTGGTCTTAGTTATCAAAATTAGGTATTACCTTTCGTGATTTGATGTTTGCTCGTATATATACGGTTCTTGCTTCTACTACTACAGCCGCTAATGGAGCTTTAACAACTAAGTTTACGCATCTTTCGAATACTTGAATCTAACAGGGAAATTTTTCAATTGAAAAGATGGAACTTTCGATTTTTTTCTGAGAATTTCCAGTTTCTCTTTTGGTAATCGTTTAAGAATGTGGGGTGATTTCACATTCTTGCTAGTTAATAATGTATATATAGTTTGTAACACTGAATTTCAATATTGGAATATAAAATGTCTTATTGTAGAACGTATAATATCCTTCATCTTCAATATTCTTCGGAATCCAAATTCTCCAACATGATTTTTTTTATCAGTTATCGTTCATGTAAATTTTCATCTCAATGACAGAAGTATACATTTTGTTAAATAACGGGATTGAGAGTTTTCTTTAAATATTTCCTCAAATAACAAAACAACTTAATTGTTTATATAAAAAAAACCATTTTGAATTCTATATTTGCAAGAAGAATCTTTCTTGAATTGAAACAACATAGATGAACGTTCATTACAAATTCAGCCATAATCCTCAGGTTTTGGGATGAATCTGCCTTCCAATCTGCAAACCAAGTAATCAATTGGCAGTTGTCAATCATTTAGAGTGCAACATTCTTGCTGGATTACGATTTACCAGATTTGAGGAGCATTAAACAGATGCAAATGTTTGGCACATGTCATAAAAATAATTTTGGTCTACACTTAGGTCTACACTCATTTCTCTGTGATGAGAGCAGCTATTTTTTAATTTCTATAACTGTCTATTGTTCACATTGATCCAATGACTTTCCATTTAGAACAGGAAAAGCTCGTGAGCCTTTATTTTGTTTATCAAGTTGAATGACTTAGTGGCAATTCGTTTGCAGAAAGCTGACATATTAACCACTACAATGGACGACTAAATCTTGGTTTCAAAAAATCTATTAGCATGATTTTTTATCTTACTGTTTACAGTTGTTTCGTCACAACCTATTGCCATAAATTTATCAAGGATTAAATGTTTTTCAGTGCAATATTTTAATACTTCCTGCAATGATCTTTCCTGGTCCAAAAGATGGTGCAATGTATCCCAAATACAATTCATTTGACTCTTAAAATCAGAGATTAAGTTTTTCAATTATAGTTTTTCCATATATCTCCAATTTTCCATAATTTCCGTTGATTTTGGGGAATTGAATGAGCTGATATTCAGAAAAATTGTTGTCTATCATTTGATCAATACGTCTTTGGGAAACTACAATAAATGATGCTTCGATGTTTTCTCTTAGGATTTTTTTTACCTCTGATTTTGGCGAAACTGTACAATTACTGCTATGTTTTATTTATTGTTTTGTATAATAATAATATTTTATAGCATTCTGCTATTGTTGGCAAAACAGCTTTATTTAGTTTTGAAGAATCACCAACTTCTGGTAATGGTAAACTTCGATTTGCTCACACACATACTCATTTTGACAGTAAAAATGACAACATACAATTTTTAAAACTCAATAAATCGTTTCAAAAATTTAAATATAAAGACTTAAAGTTTGAAAATGATAAAAGGAATTACACTAAATATTTAAAATATAAAAATATCAAACGAGTTTACCAAAAAATCCTGTTAATGTACAAGTTATGTTAAGATTCTATCGTATAAATCAATGAAAATACAAACGTCCTGGTAGGGGACTCAAGAAATTTTTCAAAATTCATGAAATTTTGCACGTGTATTAGAGGTACTAAAAGGCAACTTTTGGCTGCTATCCAAAATCAAAATTCAAACTTTCGATTTTTCACTCCACCCTAATGTTCATCATTAAATATAATTTCTTTTTCATATTTTTTTTAATGATTCCAATTGATATATGCACGTACAAACATTCAGATATAAATAATTTCTTAAACATTGAATTTAAGTCCCTTAAACTTCTTTATTCAATATGTCTCAAAAAATATTTTCCCCAACTACAGAAATTTTGATAAATACGATAAGAGTAAATACATTAAAATTTTCTCATTTGAAAGACATAAAATTACTCTTCTATGATTGAAATATGATTCCTATTAAAAAAATGCTTTTTCAAACGTAAATAATTTCTTAGAATTTTAATTTAAGTTTCATAAACTTTTTATTCACCTAGTGTGAGTTTTTCTTTTCACTAACTGAAAACACTTACAATAAATACATCAAGAAAAAATACGCAAAATTTTGCGCATTTTAAAGAAACGAAATTATTCTTCTGAGACTAAATAATTCTCTTCAATCGAATAAGAATTACAGCATTTTCCTTTATTATTTTTTAAATGTTATCTTATGCAAATAGGGACTAAAATATTTTAAAATATGAGATGCAATTGAAAAAAACGCTTTAATTTCATGTTTTTTTTTTTTTTTATGGATGCAGCACAATTTACCATGTAAGTGAAAATATGCGTTTTAAGTGTCTCTAAATGTCAAAAATTGCATATGAAGAGGCTTACGTACATTTGAAATAAACATGATACAATTAAATTATGCTGATATTTCTTAAAAGGATATCAGCATAGTTTAAACCATTTAAGGCCAAAAGGAAATTAGACAAAACAAACATGTAATTTTTTACTATGGTATTAAAGATAAAATAAAGAATAGATAAAGACAAACAAGCAAGAAAAATATGTGAAAAAAATCAGCAAATTTTTAAGCAAGATAAAACTAAGTGTAAAATTTTAGTACTCAATATTTTATGCATATTAACGTATATTATTAATTTTAACGCATCTTATCAATTATATTATACTTGACTAAAAAAAAAAAAAAAAATAGTTTAGAACATCATTTTTCTCAAATAGATTTTTAAAAAATGACAGTAGTGTACTTACTTCTACGATTTGTTGATAAGTAGATAACAACTGACACTAAATCACAAAAAATATAACTACTAACATTTTTTTAAATTTAAAAATATTAGTATACCCTCATCGAAAATTAAAGAATCTTATAAATACTTTATTTCGAATTGTTTTTATAGGGTGCGTAAAAAAATACTGTCCTCAAATAAGTATGGCGGTCTCAAATGGGTTAATGATATCGTGATTATATTCCGTTATCCAGTAGTATACAGGGTGAGTCATAAATATCGAAACAATAGGCTATCACCTTAAATATTGCCCTTAGACCCATACTTCCAATTGCAAAAATTCATAAAAAAGGGTGAATTTTTTAATAAGATAAGTTGCAACTCCATGGGGGGTCTATTTGAAAAAATACGAAAATTAAATTTTTATACAGCCCCTGTAGAATAAAAATCCCAATTTGAAAAACTTTTCTTATCCAGTCCTGAACAGGACACAAAAAACTGCATCTTCATACCATCAAAATTCGCAGAGTTATAGCCGTTTAAATAAATCAAGGGATTAGACACAAATTGAAATGCGCGCAATTCGAAAAATAATGTTATTTTAACAGTTCTAGGAAACGTGTAAAAAATCTATGTTTTGAGTTAGAATTTAGACTTTTTTTCCTTTTTTGTAATGGTTAGCCATATAATTTGCTAAGAAAATCAAATCCTAAAATTTCTCTTAAAATTTATAAAAAATTCATATAATTAGTACTGGTTTAAATGGGATAATTCAAAATCGTTATAATTCGAAACATTATTTATCAGTTTTCAATTTCTTTCCATTTTATTAAAGATGAAAATCTGATTTTAGTTTTGCTCCAGGGTTTTTGTTTTTCAATATAAATTTTAAAACTATTAAAAGTATTTATTGAAAAAATAATATAACTTCCTTCTTCCTAAGTTTGCACTGGTGGAAGTATTCAATCCCGGTCTCGAACAGTCCGTATTAAAATCACTGTCTCTGACTGACCTAATACGTGCATAAAATAAGTAAAATTTGGTTCAATCAAACATTTTAGGAAAAACACATTTTGAAATTGCTTTTATTTTACTTTTAAAAAAACGAAAAAAACTTTAAATTTTTTTTTAAAAAATAGTATATTCAAAGGCTAAAAAATTAAATACATTAAAACCAGTGAAAAACCTGCCTATGACGAAATTCTGTCTTAAACGGAAAATGTGTTGATCCATGCAAAATAATTATAACAATACCTGAGGAAAAATGAACTCCATTTACACCTCCTAGGAAGGGCAATTGTCCATAACGCATTTATTCTTTCCTATGTGATTCCGTCTTAAAAGGTTTTACTGTATAACAATTTTCAAAATCTCCAACGCATGGGATATGGATTAACGATATTAAAATATAATTGAAACATTTAAATAGAAATAGAGATTCATTGCTAAAATAAATATATCACAATCTTTGGCGCTTCTTTAATAATAAACGGTATAGATATAAAAAATGAAAAATTGTAATAAGTTTTTTTGGTCGAAATTCCTCCGTACGAAACAATTTTTAACCACACCGAAGTAAGAAACTATGTATAAATTCTTGGCTCAGCCGAGATGTGATTTAAACTTTTTTTCCAGGCCGGTCCGGGTAATGATTTTAACATTTTTCCAGACTGGGCCGAACATTTTCCCTTTGGGTCGGTTTGGGACTGGTCCTAGATATTTCGATCCATTCAGACGTTCATTGCTGACTACCAATATATTTTGAAGATAAATTTAGCTTTAAATCAATGCGCTGCTGTTTTATGTCCAAATAACAGCCACTGTCTTAAATCGAGATTTAATACCGGATAATTTGTAGACGATCCCTCAAATGCGTTCAAATTCAATCAAAAAGTCTTCCTTTACAGGCATGGTTAAGTGGTGTAAGTCATGAATTTTGGAGAATTTTGTATTTTAATATCTCTGTGGGGATTTTAGATAAGGAAATGAATTTTTTTTGTTCGATTTAGGAATGGATAAGGAATAATTTCCTAATTGGGAATTTCGCTGTACGGAGGCCGTATAAAAAACTTAATTTTCGTATTTTATCAAATAGACCCCCACATGGAGTTGCAACTTATCTTATCAAAAACCTCACCCTTTTTTATGAAATTTTGCAATTGGAAGTATTGGTCTAGGGGCAATGTTTAAGGAGATAGCCTATTGTTTTTATATTTATGACTCACCCTGTATATTTTAATCATTAAAAGAAAAATGGGATTTTCTTGTTAACTAAATATTTACTGATTAACTATTATTTAACTATCTAATAAATTCGATTAATATTTTCATCTTATTCAATTGCAAATGATATAAGACTTTTACTTTCTCTTTTGTCAAAAAATCATTATATTTTATAACAGAAAAATACAGAATTTAACACTTATGACTAGCATAAATATTTACGCTACTAAAGATACACACTGCATACGTATTATAAATAAAAGATCAAGAGGTATAAAGGAATAAAAGAAGTATAATGAATATTGTAAATAATGGCTTTTGTCAGATGCTATTATTTTAATGAGATAATAACTTTTAATTTTTCTTTTATTTACTTTTTACTAATGCTTTCAAACATTCAAATGTAAATACTTTCTTGAAAATTGAATTGAAATGCAATAAACTTGTTTATTCATTATATCAGAAAAATTCATTTCCCTAATTACAAAGACTTAAATAAATAGCATAACAGTAAATACATTAAAACTCTGTCATTTGAAAGAAATAAAATTATTCTTCAGTGATTAAAATATGCCTCCTACTGAAAAATACACTTCCAAACGTAAATAATTTCTTAGAAATTCAATTTAAGTTTCATAAACTTTTTGTTCATCAAGTGTGAAGTATTCTTTTGAGTAACTGAAAACAGTTACAATAAATGCATGAAGAGAAAATACGCAAAACTTTGTGCATTTGAAAGAAAAAATTTATTTTTTCTTTCGGGAATAAAATATTTTCTTTAGTCGAATAAAAATTATAATATGTCCCTTTATTATTTTTTAAATATTATTTTATGCAAATAGGGACTAAAATATTTTAAAATATGAAATATAATTGAAAAAAAAAATATTTCATGTTTCTTTAAGGACACAGCACATTTTAGCATGAAAGTGAAAATATTCATTTTAAATATCTCTAAATGTAAAAAATTGCAAATGAAGAGGCGTACGTATATTTGAAGTAATCGCAATATAATTAAACTTTTGCATTTTGAATGTTACTTGATGCAATTGGCGACTAAAATATTTTAAAATGCAAGATGTAATTTAAAATATCTATTTTAATTCCATGTTTCTTTAAGAAAATAGGACATTTCTGCATGGAAGTGAAAATATGCAATTTAAATATCTCTAAATGTTAAAAAATGCAAATGTAGAGGCGTACATGTATTTGAAGTAAACACAATATAATTAAACTATGCTGATATTTCTTAAAGAAACAGTTTTTCCCAATATATTTTAATCATTAAAAGAAAAATGGACTTTTCTTGTTAATTAATTACTTGCTGATTAACTATTTTTTAAATATATAATAAACTTGATTAATATCTTTATTGAATCCAATTGTAACCTTTGTAAATGATATGACTTTTTTTGTCTCTTTTGTCAAACAATTTCATCATGAGTGGATGATTGTTGTACCACATTAATATCCTTATGGAATTATCCTTAATGCCTATCTTGTCATTTCAAAGTCAGTTGATTTATCAAGGGTGCATTTATTTGAAGAACCTTTAGGTAATTTGTAATATAATCGAAAGAAAAATACAGCTCAAATATTCTATTATCTCAATAAAATGTCTTTCAAATGAAATTTGTTGTATACCCTTAATATGTTATTCCACAAAGTTTATTTTCAAAAAACTATAAATGGCGATATACATTATATGTAATTTCATATTTTTGAAAATACGTATTATCTTTTGGCTGCAAGCGCATTTACAGAAACAATTCCTAGCCTTTTTTTTCAATATTTGGGAAATCGTTGTTGCCCTCAGTAAAGATCTGTGAAATCTGAAGTACATCTGAATCTTTTTATTGGTTGAATTCGGACACTTTTTTTTTTGCTTTTTTTGTTTTCTTATTGGTCTATGTTTAGTGTCCAAAAATGGAATACTTCTGTTTTTTTATTTTATTCGTTTTTTAGCTCACAGGCTATCATAGTCTGAGAGCTTATGTGCCCGTCCGTTCTGTATGTACGTTCGTGCGTGCATTCGTGCGTAACGCGATAACTCATGATAAAAATATCGGATCCACTTGAAATTTTGTATATAGGTATATCCTGATAAGGCGCTTCCCTGAATATTTTTTGGAGTTCATTCGATATGTATAAGAGGGGGAACGGGGGGCTCATGCCCCTCCCCTTAATGGATATAAATGGCTTTTTCATGCAGAATTAACAGTTTTTGTCCAAAATTTAGATATAGGATCATTCTGATGAGGCGATTCCATGACTATTATTATGTGTTCATTGATTAAGTATAAACAGGGGGAACGGGGGGCTCATGCCCCCCCCCCTTAATTGATATAAACGGGATTTTCATACAGAATTAACAGTTTTCGTTCAAAATTTAGATATAGGATCATTCGGATGAGGCGATACCGTGGCTGTTATTAGGTGTTCATTGAATAAGTATAAACAGGGAGAACGGGGGTTCTAATGCCCCTCCCCTTAACTTGCTTAAATGGATTTTTCAATCAGAATTGTCAGATTTCGTTCAAATCTTTGAATAGTTTTGGAAGTTTAATGGTTAAGTATAAAAGAGGGTGTCGGACGTTCCTCTCAGTCCACACAACTTTGAAGAAAGTCCGTGGTAGTTATAGCTGCCACCACCGATATTACTAGGTGATATCGGCCACCCACTATGAGGATTGTGTAAATGAACACTGACGCTGTCAAGTAACTGAATTATCAGTTTATTGAGAATATATGTACATTGTAAATACGCTATTTACAATTATATACAATTACAACTCGGATATAGGTGATCCGGTTCAACATTAAACTATATACAGTAAAGGTTGGCTGTGTACTATTCCAATTACACTTTCCACCTCACACTCAATGCACGTTAGATTCACTTTATCGGAGATCAATCTCGAATCTCCCGACACAAGGATACTCGGCCTGCACTTCTCAGCCCAGTGCACTAACACCAGGGCGTCTGTGTCCTTTGCTCTCCAGAAACGCACTCCTTACGCTCTACAACACAGAGCTCCCTCTAGGTACGAAACCCAGGTACGGACTAAACTAATCTGAGACAAGCCTTGCTCTTCCCAAATCACTGGGTCACACCAATGTCAACCCCCTTTGGAGCTCATTCATTGGACACCTCCCACATTCCTTTCTTGATTAGTGACATGTTCCTTGTCTGCTGATCATCCGCATACCTCACTGACGGATGGACATACCTCTCAGCAATCTTCTCTTTCTCTTATTCACCACCTTCATAGGATTACCTGCCAATTCTCCTTTTCACAAAGAAGGAATGTCACCTTGGAAATTCTGGTACACAGCCATACAATACAAGATATTAAAATAGAGAAATAGTGGAAATTCCATTCTTTAGTAGAGGTGGTATCAGAACCTGACAGAGGGGAATAACTCCTCTTAAATTATATAAATGCTAAATGGGTTTTTATTAAGAATTATCCTATTTGCTCTGAATTTTGGATATAGATTTTTTAATATGATAAAGTATGTACTTGATAGTTTAGGAAGTTCAATGATTAAGTATAAAAAAGAAGAAAGGGGAGAACTGTTTCCCCTTCTTATTTTTTTTTTTCGAACGGAATTAACGAAAATACAAGGTTGTAATGTACAATTAGTATGCGTAGCCTGTGAGCTCAGTGCCATCAGTTTAACTGGGCAATATTCTTTTTATTTTATTCGTTCACGTTTAATGTCCAGAAAAGAAATACTTCTTTTGCCACGATGACAAAAAAAAGTATTTCAAAAAACTACAAAAAAGTAATAATTTAAAAACAAACTGAGATACAGCTTTCAAATACATTGCATATAAAAATACATTTTTTCTCTATAAGACGGTGTAAAAATTTAAAATGTGTGATGTTTAGAAGTTTAAAAATTTGCAAAACTAAAATTTCATTTAAAATTGGTATATGATTGGTAGAGGTCATTTTTTTTTCATTCAAATAATATATATATATATATACATTTTAATAAAAATTTTAAAAAATACTAATTTTTAAAAAAATTAAAAATAATAAAGTAAAAAAAAAATGATGTAACTTATTTTAAAGAAATCAAATATTCAGAAGTAAATATTTTTTTTCAAATTTGCTGAATCAATATTAAAGAAAAAGAACTTAAAAAAATGGTTCCAAATTTGAAGCATTTATCCATAACGTTTCTTGAGTTATAACAATTTAAATCTGAGAAATTGTGGAAAGAAACTCATCCTGAATAAAGACGCATTTTTACAAGAAATCATTTCCATGACAACTATTGCTTGAAAACTAAATTTTGAAAATAAACAAAAAATGAAAATCTCTTCTAATTAAGATAGAAACATGATTTAAACGTCATTGTAAACATAAAAAAAAATAATGCAATAATTTTTTAAAGAAATCTTGGAGATTTTTATGTCCCGAAACCAAGATTTTACAATATACAATAAAGCTAGTTTTTTTAATCAGACTGTAGTGTTTTTCGTTATAGGTTCAAGAATAAAATAGATCTATGGAAATTTTTTTTTTTAAGAAATAGGAATAAAGGCAGTTTTGAAACTCACGTTCTAATCTTATAGAAAACGATATAAGTCATAAGATTAAAATGATATAACATATCACATATGTCGCATCCTTTAATTCACCTTATTTATACATAAAACCAAAATAAAATACTCAGATTACTTAAAGGTGTTTTTTATTAACAAAACCTAGTACTTTCGAGCATGTCATGCTCATCATCAGGGTTAAAACAACAAAAGAGTAGAAGTCGAAGGCTGAGTTCTTTTATACGAAGTGGACTGATCCAAAGACAACGTAAAAAAGGGGGAGACAAGTCGGAATGTTCCAAATTCGATAGAAAGGGGTGTTCAAGTGATTTTGAGCAGATTGTACCATATTCTTGGAACGATACTTTTGTCGTACGATATTCCAAGAATATGGTACAATCTGCTCAAAATCACTTGAACCCCCCCCCCTTTTTATCGAATTTGGAATATTCCGACTTCTCCCCCCCCTTTTTTTTACGTTGTCTTTGGATCAGTCCACTTCGTATAAAAGAACTCAGCCTTCGACTTCTACTTTTTTGTTGTTTTAACCCTGATGATGTGCATAACATGCTCGAAAGTACTAGGTTTTGTTAATAAAAAACACCTTTAAGTAATCTGAGTATTTTATTTTGGTTTTACGATATAAGTCTTTTACTTAAACTTTATTATCTCTCAGTTAATTATCAAAAATTTATATCTTTATAAAGGAAATATCAAATTTAATTGTTGTCTTACAAATTTCCTTCGTCAATACCATTATATATATATATATATATTAACCTATTTTAATCCTTATAGTTAATTATGCAGTTTAATTTCAGCATCGCTTTTGAGCTAATGTTAACAAAATCTTTAAATAAAAATTTTTTCCATGAAAGATTCATTATTTTGAACCATCTCGAAACAACACGTGATAAGTTCTCATAAAATTTTTATCATAATGAGTAAAGATTATTTTATTCATGAACTTTTTTAAGATAAGGAACGCTTCTTTAAACAAAAAAACTTTTGTACTTAAAGGTTATTACTCTTTGTTTTAAATTATAACTATGCAAAAATTCACAATTATAGTAATTGCTTTTTTTTTATTTTTCTACTGAACAGGTCCTAAGGTTTTACATAATCAAATGATAATGATTACCTTGATGATAAAGGTGGCATTAATGTTATTAGTAATAATACTAACCGCGATAATAATAATTATAAAAACTAAAGATAGTCATTAAAAAGAAAAAAATATTTTAACGGATAATTAAATATTATGGAACAATATTTAAAATATTACGGAACAATATTAAACATTTTTTATAATGAATAAATATTATTACAATTAAAAAGAAACTGCATTGGATTTAAAAGTTTTTCGAAATAACTCCCGACTAACAACTTTAATATTTAGTTTATCATTTTTAAAAAATCTTATACGCATTTATTTATCTATTTATTCGTTTTCATTATGTGGATTTGGAAATTACCATACCTAACTTTCTTCTAGCAAATAGAATCTGAATTTTTCTCGTTTTTTAACATTTTCTATCATTGTTAAAGAATGTGTCTGGTTTCAATTTGTCTATTTGTAACACGTGCATGCTCTACTACGTGTAATCGTTTGTCGTATATTTTTGAAATGTTATACTTTTCCGCTATGATAAAATTTATGTGCATTGGTGAGGGACACTTAAATATACTTATTGCAAATTATATAATGCATAGCATTCTCCTTCTTTCTAACTGATGATCAGGCCCCAATCTGCCGAGTTGTTCCAGTTGAACGGAACTCGGAATCGGTACTGAAGCAGCATCGCTGCTGCATTAACAGCAGTTGGCAGCGTAAAACTACAAGATGTGTGGAAATATTTTTATTAGAGATAATGTGTGTTGTGCTACAAAAATTCCGCATGTAGAACATATGTAGCATATGTGTATAGAATAGGTGTAACATAAAGAATACTTTTCTTTATTATTTTCATATAACATTTATTGCATTTATAGGAGTAATAGTTTTGAAAATATAGTCATTTAGAATGTGGTCAATCATTTATGCTAACCCTGTATATGTTTAGGCACAAAAGATTTAATGTGAATTGTTTTTCTCTGTTTTTCTTGCAGTGGCACGGGTGGGCTGATGCTGGCGTCGGTGCTTGGCTCACTGGCGGCCCTGGCGTCGATGGCCGTCACCTTGGCACTTTGCTACCTCTTCTGGCGGAAGAGGTCAGGTGCCAAGGAGGCCAAAGACGAGCTAGAGCCTCTACAGGTGGGAGGCCCTACCCAATCAGCCCAGGCCACGCCGAAAGGTGGTGCTCAGCCGCAGCAGCAACAACAAGGGAAAAACGTAGTCGAACTGACCAGGCATAACGTTGAGGACAGACTCTACCAAGGAACTGCCGGATCCTCGTCGCTATCCCTGGACAAGTAGGTTACATCTATTTGCCACTTTTTTCCATCGCTTATCCACAAGAAAATCTCGACAAAAGTAAATTTCACTTGAGAAACAAAATAAAATGCAATGATTTTAATAAAGTATGAAATTAAAACACTTTTCTCTGCATGAAGGAATGAAAACTTAAATAAAAAAGCTGGGACAGAATTAAAGAAACATATTTGAGTGTTTAACATTTCCAAAGTGAGAGTTTTTTCAATAGACCTTTAAAATTCATAGACTGGCAAACTGCCAGTTTAAGTGAGGATTTTTTATCACAGCTGTTGTACGCCATGAAGGAAAAAGTTAGGTACAGGTGAAGTAAGCCGCAAAAAAGGTTTGCAATATGAAACCATTTATCGCTCAAATTTTAATGACCCAATCAAAAGTACGAGGAAGGGATTTTGTATTAATTAGATGAATTGAAACAAATGAATTACAGCTGAAGCACATTTTAAGAAGAAATAGTAATTTTTTTAAATGGTTTTTTTTTCTATCACATTATTTATTAAAATAAATGTTTACTTTGTTAAAATAATTGATATTGGAAAATTAGAAATAATTAAATGTCAAAATACATTAAAATATTGAAAACATTAGATTTCAACTAAAAATTGTATTACTAAAAGTTATATTTTTTTCAGAACTTTTTAATACTTTATAACGTAGATGAAAAATGTTTATGACTTAACAATATATTTATAATTGAATGAATTGCATGTCAGTATATAAAATATATTGATGAAAACATTCTTTTAAAATCATGTATGAAAACTTAAATAACAAATATTAATCTAAAATCTTAATTTCGGAATGCAGACGACTTTAAGACATTAACGAAAATACGTTAACTTTTCAAGCAAAATCCTAAATGATGCTTCTATATTGATATTTCAAAGTTATATGATAAAAATAATCAAATAACTCGACAATGATTGATCTATTGGTATTTTTTATGCATTCCGATTGTGTATTACAGCCAATAATGGCATAAATCGTCATTTTTTAGACGAAATTTTAGTCATCTGTTCAATAACAGTTTAAACGGTAAAAAACAAAAATAAAGATATACGGGTTTAAACCAGTTTGAATTCATCGGCGTGTCAAAGCACATAGTTTTGTTGGTGCTTAATTAGACTTAATATAGCGGGTTTTAGGGATATGTTTTTTGCATCACCCCAAGACATTATACTTCCACTCTATTAATTTCTCTTTGCTCAATGGTTGTACCAGATTTTTGGCACTTCGAACATTAGAATGTATGAGTGATTAGCTATGTTGCAGTAAAAAAAGTATACAACACTCTTCTAGGAGGTTTTTTTTAAGGCATTGATTAAATTTAAATGTATTATATTCAATTTAAAATTTTATTATGACTTTAATTTGTTTTTAAAACGAAAATAAAATGGCTGTTTGGGGTACAATTGTTCGAATCAGCAAACAGCTCATACACCATAATAAATTATCAAATAACAAAGAAATTATATATCAGAAATTGTCATAAAAAGAATAGTAGCAAAACTAGTTATAATCTTAATGTTTAGACTAATTAAAACATAACCCGATCAACCCGACCCAAAAAACAGACTACATTCCGATTCGTGATAGATAAAATTTCCGTGAGTATAAACCCGACCAGAACCTAAAAATTCTATTTGAAAAAAAACTATGGATTTGATAACTGACCCGAACCAAATCTGAATCCCGCAAAAATGTTCAAATGAAGCATAACCCGATCCGAACAAGGAAAAATAATTCTCGTGGGTATGAAACCTGACTCGAACCTAAAAATTTTCTTTAAAAGAAAATTCGAAATATGACCCGAGCGAAATCTGAAACCAATAAAATATTTCAGAAAACTATAACCCGATCCCAGCAAGACAAAATAATTTCTGTGGTCATAAACCCGACTCGAAACTAAAAAATTCCATTTGAAAAATCTTGAAATTTGATCCAAACCACATCTTAATTCGACTAAAGTTTTCGAAAGAACCATAACCGGATTCGAGTAAGACAAAATAATTTCGGTGGTCATGAACCCTAAAAGAAGCTAAAACTTCCATTCGAAAAAATACCTGAAATTTGAATTGAACCAAGTCTGAACCTGAATATTTTAAAGAACCGCAACCGAATCCGTAAAAATTTTCATGGACTTGAGCCCAATCCGAACCCAAAAAATTTCATTGGAAAAATCTGAAAATCTGAACTGAACCAAGTCTGAACTTGACAAAACTATTCCAGTGAAGCATGTCCTTATTCGAACAAGACAGAATAATGTCCATTAACACGCAAGAAGACCCGAACCCAAAAGTAGAAAAACCCGAAATTTAAATTGCAGCAAATCTGAACCCAACAAAAATATTCCAAAGAACTATAACCCGATCCGAACAAGACAAAATAATCTCCATGGATATAAAACCGACTCGAACCTAAAAAATTCGATTTGAAAAAACCTGAAATTTGACTCAAAAGACATCTGAATCCGACCAAAATATTCGAAAGAACCATAACCTGATACGAGTATGACAAAAGAATTTCCGTTGACCCCGAATACAATACCGATACGCACCTAAAACTTCCATTTGAAAAAATACCTGAAATTTGAATCGAACCAAATCTGAACCTTACAAAAAAATTCCAAAGAACCGTAACCGGATCCGAATAAGGCAAAAAAATTTTATGGACATAAACCGAATAATCTGAACCTATATATATATATATTTTTGAAAAAATATCGAAATCTGAACTGCACCAAATGTGAACTTGACAAAAATATTCCAGTGAAGCATGTTCTTATTCGAACAAGGCAGAATAATTTCCGCAAACACACAAGAAGACCCGAAACCTAAGATTCCTTTTGAAAAAAAAAGCCGAAATCTGAATTGAACCAAATCTGAACTTGACAAAAATATTCCAGCGAAGCATGTTCTTATACGAACAAGGCAGAATAATTTCCCTGGACACGCAAGAAGGCCCGAACCCAAAAATTCCATTTGAATAAAAAGCCGAAATCTAAATTGAACCAAATCTGATCCCGACAAAAATATTCCAAAGAACCATAATTGGATCCAAGCAAGGCAAAATAATTTCCATGGACATGAATTCGGCCAGAACATTAAAATCCAATTTTAAAAAATAATTGAAATCTGAATCGAACCAAATTTGAACCCGACGAAAATATTCTAAAGAACCATAACAAGATCCGAACAACGCAAAATAATTTCCATGGACATGATCCCAATATATGGTTAGGTAACTAACATTTAGGTTGCAATTAGGTTGCAATTACATTACCGTATGGTTGTTATGGTTAGATTAAGGATAGGTTACAATAAGGTGACCGCTAGGTTACAATTATGTTATATTTAAGTTACGGTAGTGTACTGTTAAGTCTGAGTTAGGTTACAGACACGTTATGGTCATGGCGCAAAAGTTTACGGTTAGGAATTTGTCCACAGAATGAACATTATGCATGCTTTGATTAAAAATATACACACATTTTTGTACACACTCTGGAAATATAATATCATATACAAACCATTTAGCTAACATCGAGTATCGATTTCATTCACGGTATAGTCGGATTTAAGAGTGAAATTGCTTGAAGCTTGAAATTCAAAATGTTTCACTTGGGATTTCTATGTGAAAAAAATTAGTTACGTGACTTAACAGTGATTTTTACGGATATATACCAACACTTTCACACAAAAATCACGCAATTGTTACACACATATAACTTCCCGCGTTTCCCATTGTTCATTTTGAGTATTTTTAGAGCTTAATATTAGTTGTTTTTTAGACCAATTTTTCACACAGTCAGCGGCCACGTATTTCAAACAATGAATTTTTGCACGTTTCGAATTAATGATAAGATCAAACAAATTTCAAAATCGTTTAATATTGTTAATACGGACCTGGGCAACGCCGGGCGGGTCAGCTAGTAATAGCATAAAATTCTTAAGGATGAACACTTATAATGAGGTTTGGAGGCTTGTGTATTTTTACCTCGACACACAATTTACTTCTTTTCTATGGTCACAAACTGACACAGTGAAAAAAAAGTGAGTTTTCGCATAACTACACTTGTGAATTTTTTTGTGTCGCAAGGTGCACCTATGACAGACCTACTAGTAAAATAAAACGCAATATGTGTTTTTTGCGAAATTTGTCACATTTCTTGTGGTTGAGCGATATTTACATATGATAAGAATGAACACACGGGGACTATCTTATTTCTAAAAATATCATAAGCCGAATATCGATATAAAATATTTCAAGTGAAAATTTAATTCATCGAATATATTTATGGGTATATGATATAATCTAACGGATTTTCTAAGAATATGCTGAAACACCAATTGAATAAATGTGATACAAAACTCTTCTGTCTCTTACACTTTATTTCTTCTCATGTATATGCATCTTATCATTTACATTTTTGTTTATTTACCTCATCCTACATAGATGTTCCTTTTCACCCTAAAATTTGTATATTATTATACATTCAGTTACGAATTATGTGAATACTGTTTTCCCTTTTGACAGAGGAACTCTGTTTACGAATGTAATATATCACAATGATTCACCATGTTTGTCGAGAAAATGGTTTGTTGGGAGTAACATATTGATATGTATTTCTGCACATATTTTATATTTAGATGTAGTCCGCATGGTTCCATGAATAAAATCTAACGAATTAGAAAAAATTAAGAATGTCAGCCACATAAATCTATAAATAAATAACTCATAACAGTTTTTTTTCAGATCTTAATATTTTCAGAGAATCTGAGTATTTTATATAAAAATCGAAGCATAATACTACAGTTCTTTTCGAAGATATAGATTATTGAAAATGTGTGTGATGTCTGAAGTACATTAAAAACTTTCACACTGTTGTTTATTCCCTCAAAATGGAATAAGCACAAATAAAAAATTCATAAAAATATACATAAAATTAAAAAATACAAAAAATTATGATAAATTCTCAGAATCGAAAATCATGTTTAATTAATAAAAATAGATAACTCTATTGATTTTTTTTTTTTTTGATTAAAATGTCATTTGCAGGAATTTCTTGAAAATATGCTATTTATTTCTGCTATTACTTTAACTTCAGTCTTTATTAAAGGCTTTGTTCATGGTGCATTTCACGCCACAATGGGGTCATTTTTATGAATTTAATTTTCGAATAATATAAATATTTTCTCCCCATGATAGAAGAATTCTGTTTATGAATGCAAAGCTTTACTTGATTCGTTCTTTGAGTACCAGTTTAGTTAAATAATAATCTCCATTTTAAATTTCTATCCCACATTTTGTGTAAATAAACTCTGAAGGTTTTTTTATATTGCAAATGTTGTAAATATACCTGTCACGAAAATATTTTCTTGGAAATTTTTATATCCAAAAAGCAAAATAATGAGAACTCATTTTTTAAATCTTTCACTTTTGTGAATTTATTTTGGAATTATATTAATAATTTCTACCTTTGATAGAAGAACTCTATTTACGAACGCAAAACTTATCGATCCGTTTCTTGAATATATATTTATTCAAATCTTAATCTTCTTTTTAGCTTTCTCTTGCAAATTCTGTATAAAAATACCTTGAAGAATATTTCTGTTGCAGATGCTGTAAAAACCTATCACCTATCAGAATACCACTTTAAAAATTTTGATATTCAAAAACCAAAATAATGCGAAAATTGCTGTATCACAATTCGGTTTTCAAAAAATTGTTTCTCGAGAAAAACATACATTGAAACATTTGTGTTTCTAATAGTCTATACTAAAATGATAATGAAGTAACTTTTGTGTGTACTATCTAGAACTACTGAACCGATTTTAAACAAAATGGTGGCCAAATGCTGGTGATGATTTTTGCACTAACATAAGCTATATTTTATATCACATAACAAAGCGAGAGGGTCGGGAATAAAAAAAAATGTTTTAAAATTAAGATTTCTGCGATATCTGTGAGAAGAGAAATTTCAAAATTGGTATGGTTGTAACTTTTATGAGAAATGCAGTAGTATAGTCATCTGCACTCCTGTTTTTCAAGCTTCAGGTTGCAAAGACGGCTAGAAAAATACATTCAAACTTCCATTTTTCACAGTTGATTAAAATGAGTACCATGTTTGCTTGGGAATTAATTAATGAGTGTCTCGGATCTAATTTGGCTAACTTTCTGACAAGACGTCATGCTGTTAGCACTTCAGATCCCATGGCCATCTAAACAATGATAGGCACTCTATGTTTTGTCTCTCGATACATTGTATAGGTGGAAGTTTATTTTTTAAGTGCATGCATAATTATAAAAATATGTAGCACCAATAGTCTTCCTTTGGTCGGTCAGTCTGTCTATATATCCGTTTATCCGCATATAGCAGAGCAAAATGCAATTCAACCTAATGATTTATTGAAATTTAATACAGATATTCATTGCAGATGTGTTCTGTAAAAACAAGTTCTGTCGAGTCATTTAAAATTTTATGAAAATCGAATCAAAACTTTAAAAGATACTTATAATTTTTTTTTTCATTCTATTAAATCCTATGATAAATTCAATGATATCCCATGGCAAGTAATAATTTTAGGTTTCCATGCGAAATTTTTTTTAAAAATCCAATCATACATAATAGATTCAAAGATATTCCATGATAGGTAATGATTGTAGGTTGCCATGATGATAATGTCTTATTTTTTTCTAAATCAGATGTAAGATGGATACATATTATTTCCGTATTACTGGATTTAATATACATAATCGTAATAAATTTTGCATTCATGTATTTTTTCATAAGAGTAAAACAGCTATTGCACCAAGATAGAATATTTATAAAACTAGTTAGAGTACGAATACACTGCATTTGCAATTTTCCACTTAATTTAGTTTTAGTTACTTTTAAGATATAAATACTTTCTGTAGACGGTTAAAAATTTTGAAATCTAAAAAAAAAGTGAGTCGAAACGTTCTAAAACACGATTTAGTTTGTACTGTTAGTGCTAGAAACATAAAAAATATCAGAATTGCAAGGACGGATCTGGAGAGTCCCCAAGGGGGGGGGGGATTTTAGAACGTTGAAAATTCCAATCTGATGTGCGGGTAAGAGATTTTTTTCAGTGCGGGTCATGTTATTTCTACTTCTTTGCTGTGGGTCAAGTTTGGGTCCGGTAGATTTCTATATTTTGCTGCTGGTCGGGTTAATTTCAACTTTTTCTTGTGGGTTGCGTTTCAGTTCAGTTGAGTTCTTCTGCTTGCTGCAATCGGGTTAGTTTCTACTTTTTTGCTTCGAGTCGGATTTGGGTCCGGTTGACAACTACATTTTGCTGTTGATCGGTTTGACTTTTACTCTTTAGCTGCATTGAGATAAATTGTTTCATTTTGGATTCGGGTCAATTACAGATCGGGTTTCTACTCTTGCGAAAAGAGTTGATCTCATTTTGATCGTGATTCTTTGACGAAATTTGCGTTTTTCCGCGATATTTTAATGAAATTCACCTTTGTCTGCAATCCTTTACAGAAATTTTCTCCGCGATCCTTTTTAAATTTTGAGGTTTTTTGCGATTTTTTGACGAAATTCGTATTTTTTTTTTCTTTCGCAACCCTCTGTCAAAATTTGTGTTTCTTTTGCTATTCTTTAATAAAGTTTGTCCTTATTTGCGGCCATTTGATGAAATTTGCGTTTTGTCTGCAATCCTTTAATGAAACTCAATTTTTTTTCGCTGCCCTTTGACGAAATTCGCTTTTTTTCGCAATTATTTGAAGAGTTTTGAGTTTTTTCCAGGGCGATTTGACAAATTCGTGTTTTTCTGAGGCCATTTTTCCAATTTCCTGTTTTTTCGGGGCTACTTTGGCGTTATCTTAAATATTTTCTGCGAACGATTGAAAAAACTGATTTTTTATGGCGACCATATGTCAAAATTCAAGATTATTTTTATGTCTCAATTTTCAGACATGATTTTTTTTTTCGGAAAATTTGGAACAGAATTATCATTGCTTTTGCACAACGGCTCCTTGTCCTCCCGGTGCAGGAAAACACGATGATAAACCTACCAGTTAATCACTAAAATCAGGTTTTCAGATGTTTTCCAGCAAGATATGACTCGCAGACCAGTTGTATTTTATTATGCTAATCGAGTTTTAACTAATCTTATAATTTAATCCGACTTGATGAGTTTTGATGTTGTGCAGCCGCCTCCCTTTCTATAACCCTCCTGCAAGTATTTTTTCCTTTTTATCTGTATTGTTTTGCAAATTACTAAATTTTAAAATAAATCAGTTCATTTTAGGACACCCGGTATATTCAGTAACTATGCGATGATGGCTGAAAGCAGCATTAAAAAAAATAGAGTTGGCTTTCATATGACCCTTAGAGAGTTTCCTAAAGTTGAAATTTCTAGGCTCTACCTGCAGAAACAAACTGTTGGCCTAGCCCAGTACAAAGGCTAAAAATTCGACTTGAGCCCGTCCTGCATCCTACAATTAAAATAATTAAAGCAATTAAAGTACTCTTATTTATGCATGCAATTTATTTTCAGATTATATTCGAAATTCCTGAATATATAGAAAAACAATATTAATGACTATTTAGACATGTAGATAAACAATTAGTAAAAAACAATTAGTAAAACAAATATTGTTATGTAGATAAACAATATTTAAAAGTATGACTTAGATTATTATATTCAAATGAAAATTCAGTAAGAAAGTCAGTCTAGAATAAAACTAGTCTTACGTGGCAATCCCAGAACTTTTTTCTATTTTATGCATATTAATACAAAATTGACTAACGAAGTGCCAAAATTAAATGCTATCTATGTCCATCATGATAATTTTAAAGATATGAAATTCCGTGCATTAGTTATTTAAATATGACTATCACTAAAATCGTGTAAGTCCAACAAAATGCAGCTTAGCAACTGCGATCACCTATTAGGTGATTAACACTAAATCCTAATCAGCAATAGCCCGTGTTAATGTCTATCTGAATCTAAAGTTTGGTGAAATATCGTGCATTAGTTCTTGCGATAGATGTATAGCAAAAATTACAAAAAAACAGCATAGCAGTGCCACCTGTTGAGCGATTTACATCAAAATGCAAAAAAAAAAAAAAAACGTTAATTCATGTCGAGGACTAACCGAATTTGAAGTTAGATGAAAATCCGTGCATTAGTTCTGGAGATTAAGTGATTGCAGAAATCGCGAAAAACGTTGCTGCCATCTGTCCAGCGATTCACTTCAATCAGCACCAATTCATTTCAAGGACTAATTGAATATAAATTTTTATTAAATTCCATGTATTATTTCTTGAGCTAGAGAGCCTACAAAATTTGTGTCACATTCAGATATTTTGTAAAAACGTTTTATATTAACTATGGCCCTTAAAACATAAATCCATCGAAATGAGAAATTCAAAAATTTTCACAAATTCAATACTTTTTTAAAAGATAAAAAAAAATAGAAAACAAATGATTAAAAAAATCATAATTTTAAAGTTCTACAAAGAAAAAAAATTATTTTTTAAAAATGCATCTCTGTAACTTATCAAACCAAATAAAATTGCTGAAGATTTCTCTAAACAAATGTACGACATATATATAATTTTTACGAATAACAAGTAAAAAAGATACCAGTGCAACTTGGGTTCGTGGGGAAGAATTTCGAAGAATGCACAGATCACAGTCGGGCCAGTAATATTTATCATATTATCTAGATCAGAAACGGACTGAACATTTAGCTATTATTCAGAGATGAGCCCCGATATGGAAATTTTGACCAATATAGACCCTGAGGGAAAATGAAATCCAGACCAGGCTTGATAAGGAAGAAAAAGAAATCTGTCCCGACCAGAATTCTGCAAATAAGTAAGATCAGGACACAGCCCGAGTCTCATGGTCTGGCGCAACCCGGGCAAGGACAGGATGGGCTCAAGCTTCGCCCCATTTGAATTTCCTTGAAGATGCATAAAGTCACTTTGTAAACTCTTTATTGGCCCAAGGGTGGGAAGAATTGCCCCTTTCCCACTCCCGTCCTTAGATCCCCCGTTGCATCCTTAAATCGGTCCGGATGGGTCGATCCCAGACCGTTTAGCTTTTATACCGGACGGAGGCTGGGCTTGGAAATTTGGGTCCGTGTACACCTCTAGAAAAAAAGACGTCCACGACCTAACCTAAAAAAAAAACTGTGTGGCTCATTCAGCTCAGAAGAAAAGTGTGAAGACCTGACCCAGCCCCTCTCTAAGAAATTCAAGTTGGACCCAGTTGAGACCCGACCCGGGTAGTGCCGGTCTCAAATTTAGGTCCAACCCCTTTTCCGTAGGGGCATCTAATGTCATTTTGAAGACATACATTGTGTTCAAGGGGGGCGATGGGGTGATCGCCCTCCCTAGATCCGCGATCGCACAATTGTTATTTCAAACACATAAATGCTGATCCTAATTTTTTTTTAATTCAAAATTTAAAATGGTGCAACAGCCATAAAATGTTTTAAAATTGCAATTATGTAGCACAGAGAATTCAAATTTGGCATGGTAATTAATTTTAAGGTTTAAATATTTGTTAAGAGTGGTTTTTAAAATCTTAGCAATTAAAAAATGTAAAATGAGTGAAAAATGTTTTTAATTACGATTTAATTAGAACTGCTGAGGCTAAAAATTTGAAATTTGGCATTGTTGTTACTTTAATTAAGTAAATACGCGCACCAAGAATTCCCCCCCCCCCCAAAAAAAAAATTAAAATGGTGTATGGAAAAAAAGCTTTTTACAATTGTGATTTATGTGGTACAGTTAACTTCGAAGCTTAGAATTTCTCATCGTTGTTATTTTGAAAAACGTGCAATCACTTGTTAGGAACTTTATTTTTAAAAACGTATAATTTAAAACAGTGAAAGGATTGGTAAACTTTCTGAAATTGTTTTAAAGTACTATTTCGTTGGATTTGTCTGGTTGAAATTTAGAATCCTAGTTATTTTCAAGTTGCAGATTCGCGGTGTAATCAGATTCATAAACGTTTTAAATTTTCTACTGTTAAAAGGTGTGTCATGGGCAGAAGATATTTAAAATTATGGTTTATTTCTAATTGATAGGCTTAGAAAGTTAAAATTTGACATATCTATTATTTCTAAGACGTAAATGTCCATGCGTAAGATTTTTTTATTATTATTAAATTTAAAATTTGAAGAAAGAAAAAAATATTCTAAAATTGCGATTTTTGTAATGCTGCTTGTCTAGAAACTTGAAATTTTCCATGAAAATTGTTTTTAAGATTTTAATGCTCACTACAAGCAGTTTCTAAAATATTTTGAAATTAAAAATTTCGAAATGTGCGAAAAAGTTCTAAAATCTTTTTAAAATAGGATTTTTTAAAAACTCTTTGTCATAGAAACATGAAAGTTGACAAAGTTGTTATTTTAGAGACGTAATTGAAGTCATAGTACAGTATCAAACGTTTAGAAACTTTAAAATGTCCAGAAACAAAATATTTTTTAAAATTGCAAATTCTATGATGCAATTCTTATCGTTGGATAACTAGAATCGTACAATTGAACATGTAAAATCAGCACACATACTTTTAAAATAAAATAATCTCTAAAATTTCTAAAAAAATTAAAATTAGAATAAAAAAATGAAATGCGCAGAAAAATATCATAATACATTATAAATTACTATTTCTACACTGTAAAAAAACGGACGATTTAACGGAAGTATTACTGGTAATCTAAGTGCCAGTACTATTTACTGTTTTTTAACGGAAAAATTTCCGTAAATTCCGTGAAAAACTCTTAAAAAACTTAATATTTTTCGGAATCTTTCCGTTAAAAAACAGTAAATAGTACTTGTGTCTAGGTTACCAGTAATACTTCCGTTAAATCGTCGTTTTTTTACAGTGTATATAATTAGTTTTATTTCTTCTTAATAGTTTTATTCTCATGTTTACCTAATGCAGTCTAAGAATTAATTTACATTTTGCATTATTTCAACAGAGAATGCTGGAACAGAAAAAAATATTGGTATCGGAGAATTTCCTAATATTGAAATTCCAGGACACTTACGAACTCTGTAATATGTTCTAGTAAAAACCGACGTACAAATACCAATTGATGTATTTACAGAAATACGCAAACAAAGCCGCGGGTTTTGCTGGTACATTGTAGTTCGATATGCTTCTCAGTAATGTAAAAATGCCGTCACAAAGAAAAGCAAGATATTATATAAAAGTCAATGATTATAGGTGGTAAAAATAAGATTTTTTCACATCTAAATATGCCAGTATGTATTTCGCTTTTAATATAAATGAAAAATATATAATAGCATAATTGATGCAGATGAAAATAAAGATTCAAAAATGATAAAAATAACTTTGATATCAGATGTTTGCATAAAAATGTAATCCCATTTATATACACTCAGAAAAAGTAATTGATTAAAACAACAAAACGTGTTTTGTTGCGTACATTTTGCTGTTTTAACTGAATTGTTTAGTTAAAGTAAAAAATCGGATTTGTTGCTCAGACAAAAAAAATATTGTAAACTCTCTTATAAAATTTAAAAAAAAATTATCAATTGTATTTGAGCCTTACTAAAGTCTTGTATTTTCAATTTGTAATTCCAACAAAATTTTATTGTTTTTGCAAAATTTAAATTGGTGTGCAGTAGCCATAACGCTTTCACGTAATTTTGTTTAATTGGCTTATATAGCTATAAAAGATTAACATAAATTTGGATAATAATTTTTTTTTCAAATTGAGATGCACTGTTAAAAGTGAAAGTGACAAACCGGTGCCATTTGGGACCCGGAGGTGAAAAGGCCCTAGGGTCCATTGGAACCCGGGGCATTTGGAACCCTAGGGTGCCATAGGGGCTTGGATATGTGGTTGCAGTGCCGACAGGTCTCTTACTGGGTGATTGGAGTTAAATAAGGTGTCATGCACTTCGTATTGGCAGCAATTTGGTACTTCATCGGGTGACTGGAACCATGCGCATGCGCTGTGACATGTGTCTTTCTGTTTTCTGTGACGGCAAGTAAAATCTATTTCTATGAGTGAATGAAGGTGAGTTCGATGGCCGAGAGGATAGAACGCTGAGCTTGTAATCAGACGTTGTGAGTTCGAATCCTTCGACGGCCAAAAGTCGGTTTGTATATTTTTTTAGTTTTTTATTAATGGACACTCTGGATTAAGGGTGCCATCTTTTCACCCTAATTAAAGGTGCCATTCTGGCTCCTTTAGGGGTGTCACCAGAGAAACAAGCCTTTCACCCCTAAAAGGTGCAATGTGTCACCATTAGTTTTAACAGTGTGGATTAATGACGTTATTATGCATTTTGGATGAAAATTGAACAATTTTTTTTTTGTTTATTCAAAATAATTTTCCATTGTCGCATATCCAAACGAAAAGATTTGTTGGACCAAACAAATTTTTGCTTATTCAACAAAACTTATTTCCGGGTATATTTCTTGGCCTTGAAAAATCGTTAAGTCTAAATTAAAACGAGAAAGAAAAAAATCTTACGTTACTTTTAACGATAGTTAATATATGCAAATTATGTATAACACTTAATTGTGATAGTTTACTTAGTATAGTTATGATAACGTTTACCATATAATAAAAACCATGACATTCAGGTTACCGTAAGAAATCTTAAAAGTTTAATAAAAGTGAAAGATGATGTTTCGAACATAGCTAGACCATTTGTAAACTCAATGTCCATAAATTTGAAAAAAAATCCCATTTCATTATGTGAGGTTGTATAATATAGAGATTTTCATGTATATTGCATAATATGCAAAATTGTGTTCCATTAATAAACGAATCTCACAGTTTAAAATTCCCTGTTTAGTAATTTCCATCAATAGGACCAGATATGTTCGAATACTCTTACAGTTCTGTGCAGTCCTGTTAATAAACGAATCTCACAGTTTGAAATTCTCCGTTTAGTAATTTCCAGCAATAGGATAAGATGTGCTCGAATTCTCTTACAATCCTGTGCAGTCCTGCTAATAAACGAATCTCACAATTTAAAATTCCCCGTTTAGTAATTTCCATCAATAGGACGAGATATGCTCGAATTCTCTTACAGTCCTGTGCAGTCCTGTTAATAAACGAATATCACAGTTTAAAATTCCCCGTTTAGTAATTTCCAGCAATACGATGAGATGTGCTCGAATTCTCTTACAGTCCTGTGCTGTCCTGTTAATAAACGAATCTCACAGTTTAAAATTCCCCGTTTAGTAATTTCCATCAATAGGACGAGATGTGCTCGAATTCTTTTACAGTCCTGTGCAGTCCTGTTAATAAACGAATCTCACAGTTTAAAATTCCCCGTTTAGTAATTTCCATCAATAGGACGAGATGTGCTCAAATTCTCTTACAGTCCTGTGCAGTCCTGGTAATAAACGAATCTCACAGTTTAAAATTCCTCGTTTAGTAATTTCCATCAATAGGACGAGATGTGCTCGAATTCTCGTAAAGTCTCTTACAGTCCTGTACTGGATCTACATAACTGATCTAAACACAATTTACATTAAAATTTAATTAAATTGAAAAATGCAAACTAAAGTTGAAAAAGTAATTTGAGAGATTATCACTCGTAGGCTGTAATTTAATCCCATTCTTTTGTATGGTTCTGTAAATGACGATAAATGGAATATATATCCTACTTTTGAGTAAGCAAATTATAGTGTACCCTAGTAATTCATATAAATCTAGTAATTCATATAAATGTCATTAAGTTTGAAAGAGTAAAACGTAATTCAAGTATAATTAAAACTATTTTTCCAGGTAGACCATAATGTGATAGAATTATTTTATGTAATTTTAAATAATAAATGCTTTGTATCCCATATTCTACAGGAAACTTATTTTAGTGCACCTCAGAAACGATTCATAATTTCATTATATTCTAAGTGATGTACTGACAATAAAATTAACTTGAAATTGTATTTTTCATTTACCGTAAATTTACAAATATTTTAAACTATAAATTTTATGCATATTCATTTCATTAGCGAACGTAAAACAGAATAACACATTGCGTATAACATTTGGGTGGCAATTCGAGTATATTTATAATAGCAAATGCACAAAAAGATGGACTTACAAACTGAAGTCATAAATACTTTAACAATTGCGAAAAGTGAAAAAAATGTGTATCAGAAAGCGTATATGGCTTAAATTCATAAAATCGCATATCATGCATAATTAACACATTCAGGTTTTCTATATTTTTTCAGAATTAAACAAACTGCTGCTCATTTCAGTTATAGACAATTTAATAAATAAAACAAAAGCTTAGAGATTAATAATCTTTTGTTCGGTATATTTATGAATATATAATCTGCTCTATGCAGTTATTAAAAACACAGTAAATAATCCAATAATAGCAAAGAAAACCATATTCTTCTATTATATAAACTCTACTTCATTTATTCTTTTTTTACGCTTTCTTTATCTATTCATTTGCTTATTTGTTATTTATCTTCAGCATAAATAGCTATTTATTTTTAGTGTGTGTTTCATACTAGAATTGGCTATTTTTAATAGGATATTTTCTTTTCTATTTGATAAAAGACTTTTATTTATGAATGTAATATATCACAGTGATCCATCACATTTGTCGATAGCATAGTTTGTTGAGAAAAATATACATTCAAACACGTGCGTCTGAAAATGTTTTATAATTTATTACAACGCACAATGATAAAAAAAAATAAACATAATAAATAAAAAAAATAAGATGAAAAGCTTCTAAAATCTTTAAAATGAATAATTTTCACGATTTAAGATTATGAGAATATCAGGACATCTAATATATAAAAATACCACTTTTGGCAAATGTTATGCAAGCAATACTATTGACAAAATTTCGATTTCAAGTAATTTGAGTTCATAGTTGAACATCTAGTGTATTTGACTGAACTGAAATATGAAACTGCTGCTTATTGCTTAGCGGTACTTTGAATTCTTATTTCAATAACTGTAAAAAATAAAAAATCGGAGTGCGTTTATTTTTATTTTTATAACTACGCAATGTTGATTATCATTCTGTACCCGTTGATCCAAGTGATACCCAAGAAATAAAAAAAAATATGAAATAACAAAATGAATTTGTGAAAAACTTAAGAACAAAATTGAATATCAAATGAATGAAAGAACAGAATTTTACTTTCATGTAAGTTTTACAAAGGAGAAATTTTGAAGTACATAAAAGAAGAATTTAAGAACAATGTTTATACGAATGAATGGAAAGACAAAATTTTGTCATAACATAAGTTTTATAATTTTATTAAAAATTTTGAAATTTTAAAATTTTATAATCTTATATTTTCTTAAAATGCAATTATTTAATGTACAAGAAAGTAAATTCTAAAAGGAAAAAAATGACTCAAAACAATTTGAAAAAATATGGAATAATATTCTTCTTAGTGATAATGTTAGAAGAACACATCTACATTATCTCATCCTCATAAGTTTCATAAGCACGATTAGGCTCATCAACCCAATTTTCAGAAGCATGTAAGCCTTCAATCTGTTTTTAGTACAACTGGATTTCAATACACTTGATTGTACAAACAGCAATGGTTCAATAAGACTTTTAAACTTAAGATAAATAGATTTTGGCTTTTGTTGTGTTATAAGAAGTCCAATTAGAATTCTAGGGCATCTTCCGGCGCGTCTCGACATTACCTTTATCTAGAAATGTTCTAATTTCACCAACATCAGTTTTTTTTTTTAAATAATGGGAAGCATTTTTCTTGTTACAATGCTGTTGTGTATATTTCGCAATGTATATAAATGCCTTTCACTAACTTTACGAAGAACGGTGCAAGTGTATTAGATAAATAAAGTATTCATTTTTTAGCACTTCCGCAGCAAAGTTTTGCAGAAATTACGCCGAAGTAACGCCCAGTGCCCTGGAACATATTTTTATTCCGTTTTTTCTTATTTTTATAAGGCGAAAGGCTTAGTGACATTCATTGTAGGAGTGTCCTGAAATTAAAAGCGATGATCGACTGTCTCTTCGACTGTATTTTTTATGTACAGCCAGAACTTCAAAATCAAATGACTTTTATTCTGCTTTCCACAATTGTCACTAAAAGCTGTAATATGACTGACTTGAGAGGGAAAAAAATTTATGACTTTTAAAAGACAGGATGTGATTTTTCAAGGACCACACAAAGCCTGGCTTCATGCCACATGTGCATGTGGACAATTTCGCTTTCAAGGTTATGAAATTTCAAGTTGTACGTTCAAAGTTGACAAGGTATAAAGGCCTTAGAATTGTTTACATGTAAAGTTGACATCATTTTTTAAAAGGCTCACGACCTTTTAATTATCCTTTAAACTGTGGAATACGTCTTTGGCTAATCTGCCAACTTTTGCTTTATAGAGTTTTATAGTTCTTTGAATTTCTGTTTGCTATTTCTCATCTGCATTTCTGCTGTGTATTTTCAATTGTAGATTGTCACACCACACATAGTACAGTATCAATAACCTATAATTAAAATAGGTGTTGAAAATGTGTCTATAGAAACTTTTCTTCACCGACTCTACGCGCAAGGCAAAAGTAAACATTGAGTTTGCTCATATCCTTTAAATTAAGCTTTGGATTCGGGTGTTAGGAGACTTTTTTCTAATATAATGGCTTGTGAATCCAAGAAACTTATTTATATGTTCTTTGATGATATCAATACTGTCTTGCGGAATTTTTTCTACACTTTTTTATTTCATCTTTCATCGGATAGAGGTACACCAGAAACTGTTTCTTCTTTTTAGTTTACTATGTCTTGTAACAGTTTGCTAGAATCATCGTCGTCTTTTTCCCCTTTTAAAAATGATGAAATTCGTGTGGCTTTTTAAGCTTTGTGAACTAGACCTGTATGTGGTAGGTTGTGGTTCAGCTATGTGTACGTCAACGGATATAGGTGCATTTATACCCCTTGTGCTCCCCGCGTTTCATTGTTTCGGGAAAGATATCAAGTAATTGACGCCTAAAATTCTGCACACAATTAAAGAATCACTTATATCTCTTTATCCATTAACAAATATACTTATCTCCAGATGGGATCTCCACGTTCTATTATTTCGGGAAAGAGATTAAGCAATTGACCCCAAAAATGCAGCACATAATTAAATAATCATTTATATCTCTTTATCTATTAACAAATACACTATATCGCCAAAAATGACCGTCCACTTGCGATTTTAGACGTTTTGTCACTTACATTTTAGACTTTTTTTTCAATTTTGTCACTTATACCCCTTGGTTTCTTGGGTCGTCATATAATGTTAACATTTTACGGCAAAGGGGGGGGAGGAATTCTGGCACATGATATCATAATAAATGTCTAGGGAGAGGGAGGCGGGATGTTTTTGATATCTATATCATTTTTTATCCAAACAAAATTTTCTCTTTATATTCATTACATGGTCTTTACATCAAAATAATATATCTACATTACATGGCCAAGGGTGATTGGCCACTTGCAATTTTAGACATTTTGTTAAATACCTAGAAAAATACTTGAGGAATTATTTTGAAACACTACGTGTATAGTAGTGCAAGTCATACATTTCCGTGACGATTTTTTCCCGAAACTCCATAGAAGATGGTCAACAAATTAAAAAAGAATTAAAATATATTGGATAACCCTGTCAAAACTAATGTAGCAAAAACGCTCAAACTGCAGATTATGGTTAAAAGGCTTACTGTAATAAATTGTAATCATTTTTATGTCGATAGTATGTATACTCGTAAAAAAATTAAAGTTTTTGTAAAAACAGTCCCAAATTTTCCCAAGATTTTTGCTTATAATTTGCAGAGTTCTTAATTTAAAGTAACATTCTTTTCTGAAAGTATGACAAATGATATTGCACACAATACTCTGTAATCAGAATTAAAAAATAATAAAAATTGTATGAAAATTTAGTAGGTTTACTAAATAATTTTTCACTGCGCATGCGTCAACGATATTAAAATTTCATTTGCATATTATGTTAGCTAAATGTATAGAGAACTTTTGTGAAAGTCTCAAAATCACAGCTTGAAAATTCTGAAAATAATCGTCAATAGAATAAGTTGAAAAATCCGTTATTTCCAAAATGAAGCAAAAGCAACAGGAGTTGTATCTATATATTCATTGATTAGAGTCAATATAGAATACACAATATGGGACGTACTACTTACATTTGGATAAAAGCCCTCATTTTTTTGCTTCATTTTGTGAACGACGGATTTTGTGTTTATACTATAGACGATCACTTTCAGAATTTTGAAGCTATAATTTTGAGACTTTCACAAAAGTTGCTCTATACATTTAGTTAACATAATATGAAAATAAAATTTTGATAAATTTATGAAAATTAAATTTTGATATCGTTGACACATGCGCAGTGAAAAGTTATTTAGTAAATCTACTCATTTTTCATACAATTTTTATTATTTTTTAATTCTGATTACAGGGTATTGTGTGTAATAATATTTGTCATATTTTCAGAAAAGAATGTTACTTTAAATTGAGAACTCTGCAAATTATAAGCAAAAATCTTGGAAAAATTTGGGATTGTTTTTAAAAAAACCTTAATTTTTTTTCGAGTATACATACTATCGACATAAAAATGGTCACAGTTTATTACAATAAGCCTTTTAACCATAATCTGCAGTTTGAGCATTTTTGATACATTAGTTTTGACAGGTTTATCCAAAATATTTTAATTCTTTTTTAATTTGTTGATCGTCTTCTATGGAGTTTCGAGAAAAAATCGTCACGGAAATGTATGACTTGCACTACTATACTTATACACGTAGACTTTCAAAATAATTTCTCAAGTATTTTTCTAGATATTTAACAAAATGTCTAAAATTGCAAATGGCCGGTCACGCTTGGCCATGTAATGTAGATATCTTATTTTGATGTAAAGACCATGTAATGAATATAAAGAGAAAATTTTGTTTGGATAAAAAATGGTATAGATATCAAAAACATCCCTCTCCCTCTCCCTAGACATTTAT
The DNA here is from genome assembly GCA_964019185.1 of Maratus speculifer. Classification (NCBI taxonomy): domain Eukaryota; kingdom Metazoa; phylum Arthropoda; class Arachnida; order Araneae; family Salticidae; genus Maratus; species Maratus speculifer. Next base: position 344,871,200 of record OZ025292.1, read on the forward strand.
TATGATATCAGAACCCCTACCCCCCCCCCCTTTGCCGTAAAATGATAACATTATATGAGGACCCAAGAAACCAAAGGGTATAAGTGACAAAATTGAAAAAGCAATGTCTAAAATCTAAGTGACAAAATGTCTAAAACCGCAAGTGGACAGTCATCTTTGGCGATATAGTGTATTTGTTAATAGATAAAGAGATATAAATGATTCTTTAATTGTGTGCTGAATTTTAGGGGCCAATTACTTAATATCTTTTATAATCTTACTTAATATCTATTGTGCAATATAACATTTCAGAAAAGAATATTATTTTGTATTAAGAACTCTGCAAATAATAAAAAAAAAAATCTTGGAAAAATTTGGGACTGTTTCATAAAAATCTTAATTTGTCTTCGAATATACACGCCATAGATATAAAAAAGAACGCAGTTTATTACAACAAGCCACTTAATCATAATCTACAGTTTGACGCTTTTGCTACATTAGTTTTGACAGGGTTATCCAAAAGTTATTCATTCTTTTTTAATTTGTTGACGGTCCCCTTTGGAGTTTCGGGAAAAAAATTTCACGGAAATTTATGACTTTCACTATTGTATTTACACATTTAGAGTTTCAAGATAATTCTTCATGTATTTTTTCTAGATATTTAACAAAATGTCTATAATCGCAAGTGGACGCTCATCTTTGGCCATATAGCGTAGACATATCTTTAGATGACATGTGCACTTTACTCAACATTTTCAATTTTGTCACTTTTATATTCCTTGGATTTGGTGTCTTCAATTTATATATTAAATGTTGTTGGGTGTACCTAATATTTTGACAATATTAAATCATGTATACTCTGGTCGCTTTTTAATTGTAACTAGGAGAGTTCAAAAGAAAAGAGATTTTACAGTTGCGTTATTAGAAGCATGTCTTTTTAACAAAGCTATAATTTTTTAAATATATGATTCAACTTTAATTAAAAGATATTTTGCTGGTACTGCACTAGAAAAAAATAAAATAAAACTTGCTCCTTATCGTGCAATATTTCATGACGTCACTGTTTACAAGAATGTCGTGTCGAATAACTAAACCTGATAATTTCATTTGCATTTCACTTTGTTGAGTTATTCTTACCGCCGCTTTCATAGATTCTACAATTTCCTTTACAAATATTTACATATGAAATGATTAATTAGATTTTATATTGAGAATATACGACTAACATCAGGATTTCTTTTAATAAGACCATGTCTTCTTAAGATATTTCCTTTTTTACATACTTTAGTTCGCTAAGAAATAACTTGATACTAAAAAATATAATTAAAAGATTTTGCGCAGAATAAAAAAATGGGACATTAGGTATACTAAGCAGTAGCCCCCCGGGACCGATCTAGAATCCCTTAAAATTTAGAACTTCCAGCGTAAATCAAGACAATTGGCAAAATTAGCTATTACTATTCATTTCTCTTAAAGAATTATGTCATGTATTGTCCACTATGTAATTAATTTCTCTGCGACTAAAATATAAATAGAAGACAAATTCAGAATAAATTATTAACACCATAAGTCAAGTTAAATATGTTGCCTTATAGAATTTTCAGGTTATAACCTTATTTTTACGTATTTGTCTTACTTAGATATATCTCATCATTCATTATTTTATTTAATCACGTTCATCTTAAATAGATATTTATTGTCGTTGTGTATCATACAGAATTGACTTATTTTATGCATTTAGTTTCCTATAATGTAAATACTTTTTCGGCCCCTAGAGGAATAATGTTTGCGAATTTGATGTATCACAATAATCCATCACGTTTGTCCAAAAAACTTTATTGGAGGAAACCTGCATTAAGATATGTGTTTCTGAAAATGTTTTATATTTTCATATAGCCCCAAGGTGTGTCAAAATACAGATGCAGTGAATAAGAAAATAATATAAAAGGATTCGATAGACTGTTAAACGTATAAAGCTATAATTAATGAAAAATAGCAGACATTTTTTTATGTCTTCATATTATGAGATATATAAGATATAGGAATTTGTTTTATTGAGACATAGCTCTGATGTTGCAGAAATTGTTAAAAATTCGTATGATTCTGGATGTTTATCTAAAAATATACTCGATCAATTACTAAATCCAAAGTTATACCTAATACGACCTCTCTTAATACTAACTTAAGAAAGGACTTATTACGATAAAAGTTACTATACAAGTATTAAATATTAAGATTTACTATATATACTGATTATATTTAATGCTACCTAATTTACCTCTTTACATATTAATTTTTTTTACATAAAAATCATGTAAGATATGTCTTTTAAACGAACTTAACGTTCTTCCAAACTTGTGAAGTCAGTCTTAAAAGCAGTCTTGCTTTTTTGCAGAACTGTTAAAAAATATTTTCGTCTTTCTGTTTGGCGTATCTTCAGTTTGCGGTTGTTTGAAATATCGCCTCCAGTTTTGTTCATTTTGTTTAAGATTTTACCGCTGTTTTTTTTCCTGAATTGAAAATGTTGCGTTATCAATTGTCAAATGTGGTGTTATACATATTTTTAAAAATCCTTGAATGTATAGTACTAATATCAATTACTTCACGCTTTAATACGTGATTCAAAATATAATAATTTCCTAATTTTCCGATATCATTAAAATTTATCTGTATAAAACATCTATTATTTAATCGGGCTGTTACTGTACTGCATTTAATGTTATGTTTCTTTCAATTTCATTAAGTCTATTCTTCCACTATCTATTCAGTCTGTCTATTCCATCATCGAATTTTTTTCATGCCTATATATGCATTTTCTTTTCGCCTGCTGTCATTGTATTTTATTTTAAATAGCCTTGATATCATTAACTGATGTTTTTTTAATGTCCGTTCTAATTAATTTTAACAGGGGTCCGGGGTGATAGGGAGACTTATTTCAGGTTTTTTTAATTATTATTTTATTTTTAGGGTGAATCCACTCTTATACGGAATTGATCTCATCCGCCGTGCAAAATTGTCATGTTGTTTTCTCTTTAATTTCTTTAAAATGTTTAAGAAAAATTATTTTTTAACTGATATGAAAAATTTAATTACGCATATGAATGTTATTCTAGAGACTATTAATAATTACTCAATGTTTCAAAACACCGTTATATCTGTAGAATTATATTAATTTAAATAATGCTTCTATTGCAATGAAACCTACAGCTTAATAAATGGATATATCCATCTGTTCACAGCAGGAGAAGGTTAAGCTGATTGCACTAAGTTATATCTTCATATTACAAATCCAAATCCGTTTATCACGGCAATAATCAATCCTGGAATAAACACATATATTTCCCCGGACTCCTCAATAATCAAATTAATTACAACAGAATACAAAAATCAATCAGATAGCAACACCAGGGATATATAAAATAAAAATCAAAGATAGCAAAAGAAAAGAAGTGCATACATAACTAATGGAAAATAGAAGAAAGAGTTAAAGAATATGAACGAAATATAAGATTAAATAAAGACAGTTCAGAAATAGTCTGATCAAACAATAAATCCTTAACATAGATAAATTTTAACGATGTTGAGAAAATAGCATATTATAATTATTTGAATTACATATTAATATGTCTAGTTATTGATATTACTAAGACGAATTATGTGGTTTGCAACTGTAAGTTGAACTCCTAAACGGGTAGCAGGTGGCATCAAGGAAAAAAACAAGGGAAAATTTGAACGAAATGGAAGGAAATGAAAACAAAACGCAGTAAGCTGAAGATGTTCCAGACAGAAGAGTGAAAATATTTTTAAAAATGACTGTGAACAAATAAGACTGTCTTCAAGACTGACTTTTTTAGTTCGGAAGAAAGTTAATTACTTTTAAGGGACTGCTACATAATTTTACATTAAAGAAATATTTTAATGTTTCTAAACATGTATATTAAGTAAAATTATGCAATGGAATATAACATTATTGTATCTTACTTATAAACTTACTTATTTATTTCTTCATTTCTTCGGATATAAATAAGATTCAATTCTGAACTCCCTGAAAAGAAGAAAATAAAGGTATAAAGTAAGCTGGGGTAACTGCACTAACGAGATAACTGGGCCATAGGCTGTTTTTTAAAGAACCATTAATAACTTTTAACTTTTGTCAACACTGTACCCCCTTCTCCTCTACTGTTTAAAACATTGTGTGACAAATCAGACATAACTCTTTGGTGTGATAGGTTACCGAAAGTTCAGGCTTACTTTTATAAACAAGGCTATTTTAGTTCAATTTTCTCGGTTTTTTATTCGAATTCGATAAGTGCTTTTATTAAACAACCTCTTAAAAAATATGCTGATAAAGGAATTAATATTATTAAGTATCGATACATATTTACTCCATATTTCAAATTTAATACTAGTATTTCAGTTATTCCATGAAATTTTCAAGAATGGAATAGCTCGGACATGTATCAGGAGTAACTGGACCATGTAAATATATAGTTAACCGAATAATAAATATTTTTTGGGAATTTATCTTACTGCGGGAAAATAATTTCTTCATTGTATTACTTACCCATCATACGTAGTATAGGGTAAGTCTTGCAATCGTTTTGAAAATCGAAAAATTTTTTTTGACGGATTTACACGTTTTAGATAGTGGAGATTCCGAAAAACATATTTTTAGAAAAAAAATTTTGCCGTCCGTCTGTCTGTCTGTCTGTCTGTCTGTCTGTCTGTAAACGCTCTATCTCCCGAACAAATTGAGATAGAGACTTGGAATTTTGTATGTAGTTAGTATGTAAAAATGGGACGAACCCTATTTAATATCAGCAACCTCGATTATCCGGAACTATTTTTTTCGGACTCTCGAAAAATTCGTTCTGATGAAAGGTATATAAAAATGTTCGAATTTTTTTGTTCTAAGAAATGGACGTAAAAGGCAATAAAATAACACACATTTTGCATATAGAACGAAGTCGATCGGATTATTAGTTGCCGAGATATTTGTAATCTTGTTTTTCACATTCTTCGATTTTTCATGACCCTGTATTTCATTCAAATTTCAATTCAGAAGTATATTTTAATTGGAAATGAGACGCTTAATCCGACACAGTTAATTGTTAGTTAATAGAATTATTATTTTTGGAGTTATAAGGATGTTTCTTTTACGCAGTTCGGTACTACTTGAGTAGTTTGGCGTTTTATATAATTTGTCGAAATTGGTACATCAGCAGTTCTTTAATATAGCATTACTATGTATAATAACAATATTTGAAATTTGTTTATAAATTGCAATGCATTGTATAAATAATTTCACATGTTTTATTTTCATGTACATATCCATGATGGGTAAGTATTACGGTGGCCCCCAACGACTAGTTTTTGCTTGCAGTAAAGGAGATTACATAATACATTATTAAAATTACATAATCAATTTTTTGAAAAACATGAAGACGGGTAGCAAACCAAATTTCTCAAATTAAGTATCCAAACCTTAAAAATTTATGATACAGAAATAAAGAGGGGTACATAAGCTAAAGTGAATATTTTAGAAAATTATCGAAAACAATAAAAAATACTTCTGTTTAGTTTAAAAACATGGTTGCATTTTGCACAGATTTATTGGACTTACCGAAATTTAATTGATGTAAAAGAAAAAGAGAATGATATATTTAAGTAATTATGTACCCGTTTATTCATAGATTCATTTTTTTTCTCGTAAAATAGCCATTTAACGTTTATTCCTTTTTCCCTACGCTGAAGTACATATGTAGTTAGTTAAATTTTATATTTATTGCATAAATAAATCTGATAATTTCGCATTTGGGACTTTTTTCAGACACTTGATAGGAAAGCTTTTTTTTACAGAGTCTTTAGCTAATGTATAATTTACATGATCTGTCCGGTTCAAAGATTTTAAAGTCATTTATACTTTTTTCAAACTGGACCTGATACCCCATAAAAAAAAACAAAGGCGTGAAGACTTGCCTGATTCAGATGTAACTTTTAAGATTTATACGCTGACGCTGAAGTACATATGTAGTTACTTAAATTTTATATTTATTGCATAAATAAATCTGATAATTTCACATTTGGGACTTTTTTCAGACATTTGATAGGAAAGCTTTCTCTTACAGAGTCTTTAGCTAATATATAATTTACATGATCTGTCCGGTTCAAAGATTTTAAAGTCATTTATACTTTTTTCAAACTAGACCTGATACCCCATATTAAAAAAAACAAAGGCGTGAAGACTTGCCTGATTCAGATGTAACTTTTAAGATTTATACGCTGACGCTGAAGTACATATGTAGTTACTTAAATTTTATATTTATTGCATAAATAAATCTGATAATTTCACATTTGGGACTTTTTTCAGACATTTGATAGGAAAGCTTTCTCTTACAGAGTCTTTAGCTAATATATAATTTACATGATCTGTCCGGTTCAAAGATTTTAAAGTCATTTATACTTTTTTCAAACTAGACCTGATACCCCATATTAAAAAAAACAAAGGCGTGAAGACTTGCTTGATTCAGATGATCCATTTAAGATTTATACAGGGTGGTCCTGAAATATATGTAAAAAATTTAAAGGTAGATAGAGGAGACCTAAATAATCATATTTCATATAGGATTGTGTGTGCGGCAATGCCGCCTTCAGCTGGTAAAGAGCGCTGATGACTGCGGCGTGTAACAGCGCGTCGCTAACTGGAGTCATCGTTTCCCGCACGGATGTCAAACAGCGTGCATCGTTTCACAAATGTGGAACTTGCCAACATGTATTTCATGTATGGGGCTGTACAAAGAAACGGATTAGCTGCTCAGGGAATGTGCGGGGAGTGAATCCCAGATAAGAATCAGCCGGATTGTCGAACAGTAGAGCATCTTCATCGGGTGTAACGCACAAATGAGTCGTTATATGCTTCCAGACTTGGAACTTACATTGTAAGATGTCACAGAACTCTTGCATTGGAAATCAGAATACTAAACACAGTAGAGGATAATCCTTCGAAAAGCTCGAAAGCTGTAGGACGTGCGTTGGGTGTGAGCCATCAAACTGTTTTGAGGATGTTACATGAAGACGAAATGCATCCGTATCGTTTATAGAGAGTGTAAGCAATGACCCCTGATGATATCTTCCATCTCTCAACTTTGCTCGTTGGTATCTACAGCAGACGGCAGCCAATCTAACCTTTGCAGCAGATGTTTTATTTACTGATGAGGCTACCTTTACGTGGTCGGTTATGTTTAACACCCATAATTCTCACCTGTGGGCTTATGGCAACCCACATGGCACAATGGCACACAGGTACTAAGGAAGGTTTTCCATTAATGTTTGGGCAGGCATTGTAGACAATAACTTAGTAGGACCGTACATTCTACCTAGTCGTTTAACTGGCCATACATACAACATCTTCCTACAGGAGGTTTTACCTGAACTTCTGGTAGATATTCCTCCAGCTGTTCGCAGACGAATGTGGTTCCAGTACTATGGAGCCCCAGCTCACTTCAGTCGAGACGTCAGGAATCACCTGGACGCTGTCTACGGCCAACATTGGATAGGACGAAGTGGTCTAGTTCCCTGGCCACCGCGTTCTCCTGATTTAACCTGCTTGATTTTTTTTTTTGGGGGGGGGGGTCATGTTAAAAGCCTGGCGTACGAGAGCCTCTTCACATCTGAAGAAGATCCTGTTGTTCACTTGTCTGTTGCTGCTTTACATGTGCTTGACATGCCTGACGTCTTTTTTAATGCATGCCAACCTATGCGCCGTGACGCTGAGAATCTTGTATTGCTTTTGGTAGCCACTCTTTCGAATACCTCTTGTAAACTGCTAATAAATTTTTATTTTCTTTTGTCTTTACTTTTGTTTTTTGTTTTTTACTTGTCTTTTCAGTTTAATTTGATTCATACTGCTTTACAAGCTAGTACTTTAATGTGTCATTTCCGCACACAGATTCCTATCCAAAATATGCTTATTTAGGTTCCCTCAACCTACCTTTACATTTTTTACACATATTTTAGGACCACCCTGTAGAAGGAATCTGGACCTATGAAAAAAGTAAGATAAATATATGTATATTGTAATATTTAGAAATTAAAATGCAATTTTAGAAATTTCTGCTTCCTTGAGTGAACCTAACTGAACACATTTACAGAGGTTCATATTTTAATTCAACTGAACTTCACTTTTTGGATGCTGAAATGTCAGAATCTCCAGAGTCACATTGTAAATTCATGGTCCAGTTGCCCCACGTAACCTTAATGGACTTAAAGATAATATTCTATCACATCTTTTATTTAAACTAGAATTATTTTTCAAATTGAATATTCAGTGTCACGAGTTTAATCTTTTATCGAGCAATTTAGTTATGTGGCTGAAATATTAAAAAGATTTATTATCACCAGAATGTACAAACAAATTGATTTGTAAATAAAAGTAACTTCTTTCATCACGTGCATTATAAAAATGAAATATTTTACTGAAAGTTCAGGTACTAATCGATCAATTTTCAATATAAATTAATTGGGAAATACAAATTTAGTAACAAATTAATTGTCCATTTTAGAGGGTTCTAGAATGCATCCAATTCATCCAAATGAAATCAAATAAGAACGGCAGGTAATTTAAGTGATGCGCTTGACATTTATTTAAAAATATTAAAAAGATGAAAATACAAACATCCTCGTATAGGGATCGCTGTAATACATGTAAAACGTTTAATTAGCTTTATAAATAGTAAGTAATATTAAAATAGGAAGCTGGCCAATAAAAACGCAATATCCGCCGTAAGATTCTTCCTATAGTGTATAACGGCATATCCAATATTTAGGAAGCAATTGGTACACTCACACTTCCTGAAAGAAATACACGTCAGAGGACTTGATACATTTCAATCATTAGTCTCCGCATGGTAGTGTCAGTGTGTAAGTTGTTTCCCGAGTCTTGGATATGCCGTTATATATTATAGGAAGAATCTTATGGTGCATTTTGCATTTTTATTGACTATTTTCACTTTTTAAAAATTATTTATTATTTATAAAGCGAAATAAGCGTGTATCGAAATAAGCCCCCTATTGGCGGATTTCGGTATTTTTTATATTTGTATTCTTTTTTAAATAAATGTCAAGTGCATAATTTGAATTATCCTTGGTTCAAATTTCATCTCATTTGGACCAGTAGAACACATTCTAGAGTCCCCTGAACTATTTCTTGCTAACTCTGGACATTCCCATTACCCGATAAAAGATCAATGTGCATTTTAAGAAATCAACCTGTTAGAAAATTATGTGTTTAAGCTATTAATCAGGTTTTTTTCACCATATTCTACATACAGTAAATAATGTTCTCAATTTTAATATTCTTCCTACAGGTTGACAATTGTTAAACTATATGAAATAAAAACTGATGAGTGCACAAACTTTAATCAAAATGCAAACGTCACTACAGATATTTGAATTTAGATTATGACATGTTTAATATGGTTGTAATAGTTGGCTATGAAGTTGCGCAGACGAAAAGCAAAAATCTGCATGATCCGCTGAAGTGTCGGAACATCGATGCTGTCGATGACCTTCGGAATCGCAGTTAGATAATCAGGCTTCGGAATATAGCAGTCTCCAGAATAGCAATAGTTTTGGAGTTATTTCTGTGCACATTTTTTAATGTAGCCCTACAAAAATGAGTCACACGTGTTCAGATCCAGAGAATATGACGGCCAAGCGAGTTCCTTTCCAGTGTGGCTTCTGGGTACGGTAAAGCCAGAATGCGATCCTCCAAGTGCTCCTCTAGGACAGTAAACACTTTCTGGGTCCGATGGAATCGAGTTCAATTTTGCATGAATCACATCTTGTCGAAATCATTGTCACTTTGGATAATGGGGATGAAAACATTTTCTAAAACTTCCACGTATCTTTCAGTAGTCACCTTGCCGACAAGGAATATAGGGCCGATTATTCAGTGACTGGATATTGCACATCACACGTCACTCGTTGAGGGGGAAGAGACTTCTTGATCACGAATTGCGGATTATCAGTCCCTCAAATGAGTCAATTTTATATGCTCAGGCACGCTGTACGGTGTCATTTTGACTTGCAGATGGCCGGCAACAACAAGTTGCTTACGCATGCGCATACTAATTCCAATTATTTCCTTCAGCCAACCACGAAGTTTGAATTTTTTCACTAAAACCGTTCAGAAGTTATGATGATTCAATTTATATAGTTTAATGCTAATCACAATATATATTTTCCTTTTCCGCCCTCCTCTGCTTTTGAACAAAAATGACGAATACTTCATCAATGTCTAATCTTTCTTTTATGTACGGTATCTAATACAATAGCAGTCACAAAACCACAAGTGACAAAAATGTAGAAATTCCCTTTAGCAGGTGGTTTTTGATATTGAGCGTCTATAATATGATATTGCCTCTTTTTAAAGTCAATTTAATATTTACGTTTTAAACAGCAGTTTTACGTTTCTTATCTCTACGCAAGTTGTTAATTATATAAAACAGTATCAATATATATTATGTATGCGATAATGCATTTCCCTTTAACTCTTATTTCATAAAGATACGGTTTAATTAAGTCACATTTATTAACACCACGCATATTGCTTTTTCAATATCTTTCAGAGTCTTGTTTAAATTACATAATAATTATTTTTCAGCTGCTTATTGAAAATCTAATTTCTTTCATCTAGAAACCTATTAAAATAAATTGGTGGCAAACATATTTAGTTATTTCTCTCAAATCTTTTAAGAATGTATCTTAATGTAAATTCTTAATTGCTTCGCTTAGGTCTAATAAATTTTTCAGATGCATTAATTTATAATCAACCAAATTATTGAGTTACACTTGTTTTATGAAAAAATAATTTATATGAAAAGCATTCGAAAAGACGAAACATTAAATATGTAACCATAGTATCAGTATATGTAGTCACTGACAGAATAGAGACGTTCTAATATGTATTCATTAAGAGGAAAGGAGAAAAGTTGTATGAGTGAAAGTTGTGCTTTTAATATTATTTTATTTTTTAAATCAATGAGCATAATCTTTTTATGCAAAACATTTAACATTTATGTTTTAATATTCTTATAACTTTTAGTTGTTAAAAATACAAAATGACGGTAATTTCAGACGATAAACATGTCTTTTTATGCTGATATTTAATTTTCTATTGATCTTCTTGAAGAGTTTTAAGCAGTCAAGTAATATGCCTCATGATGATTTAGGAGCTAATGATGATATTAAATATTGCTGCTGACAAGAATGATAATATAAGAGATTAATAACGATGAATGTATGTTTCAAAAGTGTTTTTAAAAATTATGTTATATTTTAGGAGAATTGTTTCCATATATTTGACCTGCTGTATATTCTTCTAACTTTTAAACAAATATGCAGTTTCTTTTTATATGCGGCCATTGAATATAAATATGTAATTAAAATAACAAAAAGTATTTTTTTACAGGACACGTAACTAATAGATTTAGCACTTTGGTATTTATTTTTTACAATGTTAGAGATGTAGGATAAATTTTATTAAAATCCTAATTGCCAAATTCTAATTCAAAAATACTAAATTACAAACGGTAAACTGGAAATAAAAGCAAATCGGTTTTATTTTTTCAATCATGATATGTGAAACTATATTTATGATAAATGATTTTTTTAACTCTGTTTCTTGGTATATTTGGTTGAATTATATATTAAAAGTATAATAATAAGAACTTTAACTGGTTTTGATACATAGAAGAATGAACGTCAAACTTCAAATCTGAACAATCTCGAAAATAAAATAAAATAAATCTGAAGAAAAAAAACCTACTATCTAGTATTTGGCGAAAAAAGATGCGATTTGGTGAGAAATACTATATTTTAAAGCCAAATTCAATCGATTTTAATGCATTAGGAAATTGCTTGTTTAAAAAGTTTAAACGATCAAACAGCTTATTATTACTTCTACAAGTTTGTGTATGTAAATGAAGTGTTTTTATTTATTTATTTCTACACGGTTTAAAGGCTGTATAAATTTTAAGTATATTTTTTAAAATAATAGATTGATTAAGAATGATGCCGATTTATATTTTCATATTGAATAAGTCGTTGTTTTCATGATGACATTACTGTTCGCTTGGTGTCTACGACACTAATAATATCGAAATTGAATTCAAAGTGCTCAAAATCAAAACTTAATTTTGAGTTTGAAATAGTTTTAATCAATTTAAATTGTATTCTAAAGAACTGATACGGTTGTTATATATTGTTATATATACGTGTGTACGTGACAATACTGTAGTTATAAAAGTTTTTTTATTTAAGTTAAACTTACTTAACCTAGTTCGCAATGATAAATAGAAAAAGTTTTTCCCTTAAAAGTATTTTTAATAAAAGTGCATTTTTAGATATTTCATTGTGTCTCCATTTGACAATAAATCCCCCCTAAAATGAAACAATTTTTTTTTTTTTTTTTTTTTTTTTTTTTTTTTTTTTTTTGAGGTTTCACGAAAAAAAATTACAGAAATATCTATACTCTTGACAGAATGTTCTAAAATTTTGTTGAGTATGTAATTTTGGAGACTTTCCTTTTAAGTTTTAAAGAGTAAAATGTGATCACAAAATATACTTTAATACATGAGACTGATAACTAAAACAATAACATTTTGTTATTGTAGAATGTAAAACGTGTCCTTTTTCTCACAGGCAGGATTATAGTTCCAGACGCTGCTTAGGCTGTCTAATTAAATTGGTGGCCCCAACAAATAAATTGGTCTGCTAAATTGTTCCGCGTATTTAGCTGCGGCGTCGTCTGATATTAAATCTCTAACAGAGGTGCAATTTAAATTGACTCGGGATTTAGTGCATTGCTAATAGGATGCAAAGCAAATATTTTTCCATATCGCACTTAAACAATATTTATTTGAGTATATTAACCATTCACAAGGGAATTTAGTATTTTCCTTTTCCATTAAGTTTCATTTTATATTGATTTTTGTTTATGTAAAATAATGAAATGTTCACATTCAAAGGTATTAAATGACGATTACAGATAATAAAAATAATATGTGACCGAAAAAGAAAAATGAAAAATGAATTAAAAACATGACAAATTAGTGTTTAAAAAAATCCAACACTCACAGCAATTTTAATTGATTAAAAAAGGCATTTAACAACTTAACTCCTTAATATTTTTGAAAAAATCTTTCAAATCTATGTCTTTTTGTTCTTGTCTTTTACAAAATTTTTCATCTTTTTTTCACCAGTTTTTCAAAACAGAAATTTTTCTGTAATTGAATCAGAAAATAATCGTATTAAATAATGCAAAATTTACAGTAAAAATTTACTAGTGAGAACAATAAATCATGACTGGTGTGTGGATGCCCGTACGCGTTACGGGCAAATCATGATTTGGAAAAACATGTTGCCCGTATGACGTACGGGCAAATCAGGGAAGCAGTTAGCTAAAAAATCAGTTAAAAATGAAGAAGTTTATAGTTTATTTTCTCAAAACAGCGTTTGTGAAACTTAACCACTTTATTATCTGAGCTCTTCAATATTATAAAATTAATATTTTTCTCCAGCCAAGGCTTCTGAAAATTTTAGTGAGACACATCGGAAAATAATATTTTGGGAAAATTAAATTATTCTTTGTTTTAAATTATTTAACATATTTCAAATTAAATCAGAATTAGTTGCACATATTTAATGAAAATTCACCTATAGTGATCAATGTACCAGTAGTAGATCATTAATTTTTAAAGTTGAAAACCACACGGAAATGCATTTCTGGAAAACGACTAAAATAAATCTGAGTGATTAATATCATAAAATGTTAAGTTTCCATTAACAGTTTGGAATTACTGTTTTTATGACTGCTAGTACATTTTTTTTAATGTTTGTCTTCAAAACAGACTTTTTGGCAAACTCTTGGAGATTTCATTAGGAGATAAGTTTTTATTTAAAATATTGTTTCTTTTCAATTAAGTTTTATTTTAATTTAAGCTATTGCTGATACACTCTATTGCATTATAAATATTTTTTAAATAAGCCGAAAACGTATAGATTCATACGTTCAAAAATTTACTTGGCGCATTAAAGAAGCATAGAAGAATGTAAATTTTCTGTTTTTCATTTATCAAAGAGTATATTTCGACGCTTTGAAAGTCCATTCTGATATATATATATTTATATTGGAGTTCACTAGCACTTGAATAATAATAAAGATTCATAACTGGCTCATCACTGGAGCGTTTACCTTATATCACTACCAACATTTTAAGAAAGAAGCAAAAATTATGGATATTTAATACGTGAAATATCACTTGCTATCTAATCGTAGAAACAACATTGTGAGAAAAGTCCAAGCTGGGAATCGAACCCGAAACCCTTGGAATAGTGCTCCAAGTGCTCAACTATTTAAGCTACAAGGATGATGCTCAGCTAGGCATTTTTTCTTTTGCCCATGTTGGTAAAGCTGCATTGCAGCACAAGGTTGAATAGTCTTCACGAGTTAGCAATCTAATGAAAATTAAAATATGTGTTCACCGATTCTGGGTTTTTTCGTGTCTCATGTTACGCCTCAAGATTGTGTGCTGATAATTACTATTCCAACTCACACCATTCTCACACCATAATTTTGATTTAAAATAGTCGAAATCTTTTATTTAACGTATTGTGTATATTGCATGTATTTAAGTTATTTTTTTATATATGTCATATTCTTTTTCAATTAAACAGTTATTGCCTCCGATTGGCGGGAATTAATTTAAAAGAAAAACATAGTTTTTCAACTAAACTGGAATTGAACAGAGACTTCCAGCTTGTTCTTTAAAAATACATTAAAATAAATTCACAGATTAAAACAACAAAACCCAGTAATATAATATTTATTATTAAACATTTTTGTAGTTCTTTTTCTTTTTCAATTTGATTTCTGGGTTTTCTATATAAATAAAATCTAAAAATAAACTTTAGATGAATTTAAAGTTTATGAAAATCTTAAAACGGCTCCTTTTCTTGAGGTCGGTGATTAGAACAATATAAGATTCTTTCGCCTTTGCGTTGGATGTTTATACATGTGCCTTTTTTCAAAGTAACATGATTACTTCAACTCTGCTCCACCTGCCTTATTAAATTAGAGGCAACAACAAATGAAATAGTCTGCTAAAGTGTTCCCTGCATTTAGGTACGGTGTAAGGAAAGGATGTTATTACTGAGGCTTAATTTAATTTGATCAAGATCAGGAGTGTTGCTAATAGGGTACAAGACAAATATCCCTTTGTAACGTAGTTCGGGTAAAATAATTATCTGGGTATGTTAACCAGTGATAATGGCATTTCATACTTTTCTTTTTTTTATTTACTTAGTAATGCTTGCTCATTAAGTTTGTTTTGGCAAAATAATGCAAATTTTTCAAAGAACATTTTTTTTTTTAAATAACCGCATTTAAAACAGTGTTACATGATAATGGATCTTTCAACTCTATGACTAGGAAATTAAAAACATAAATATGCATGAAATGATAAGAAAATGCCATCTTTTTTTTAAATTCAAAATTTAAATTAAATTTCTAAGTTTAAAATGAAATTCTCGATTTATTTTTTTGCAACTTTAAATATTATCTTCAAAATCCGTTTCGTTATTCTTAACTTTGTTTATCAGCCCAACATTCATTACTTTCCGAACTGAAATTCGAACTAATTTTAATTTGTAATGTGCTGAGTTTATGCATATTAGAAGTGTTTGCAGGTTAATATCACTCAGGTATTGAACAAACTTTGTTTCGTAATTTCGCCAATCAAGAGCTTGTTAAAGAATAAGGTAAAATTATTCACCCACTTTGACAGATTCGATCCCAGTTGGAATATAATTCTTAAAAATATTCCTTTAGTCAAACGAAAAATTTAGTTTTTTGAGATTTGAGCCTGTCTGAATAACCTCCCAATGTGAGTTAAAGGGAAAATGTGGTTTCTCTATTCTCCGGCTGTTTCGAGTATATATGATATCTCCCAACGGAATAATAAAAGAAGTTTCAATTCAAGGAGCGAGGTATTGAGTCAAATTATTTAAATAATTCTACTACAAGTCTCAATTTTTTTAAATTTTGGAAACATTCCTCGATATGTGACAGCAAGCAAACCCATTGAATCAGCATACATTGCATCGTACAAATGATATCATGGCTGATAAGGAGGCCACTTGGTAGCCTGCAAAATACGCATGGCACTGTTTTGATCTATTAAATTTGCACAGAACGATCTTCTATCGGACTCTTAGCTTTTACTGCTTGAGCCGTGTTGGCGTATCTTCATCTGTTTATGGTTTTGACCTTGTGGATGGTTATTGTGAATGCTTAATCCTCTGAGATCTTGCAAATGAGTAAAATTGTAATGCTTTCTTTACATTTTGTTTTAATTCTCAGAAAATATGATTCTTTCAACGTTATAAAAAACGTTTAGTTACAAATATGAATGTAATCCTTAACAGCGTTAATCATTTGAAAATGTTTTGAAAATTCATTAAATTTATAGAATTATATTATCTTAGATATTGCTTATATTTAAATGAAACCTGGAGCTTACTGGACGGAATATTACATTCCAAACACTTAGAGGGTTAAGCCACTTGATAAGCCTTCCAACCTGGCTGACCCTTTTCTTTGACCTTCAAGATCTGCCGCATCGACAACAGCAAAATGTCCTACTAATTTTCTTGCAAACTATTTTCCCAGTGCCATGGGTTATCTGCGTTTTGTACATTGTATTGAAGGTACGCGTTACATTACATGTGGCTTCCCTCCCAATCAATAGAGTATTGTCAATCCATTCTTCTTTTGATAATGGCATCACTTTTCAATCAGTTCATCTTCCTGAAAATCATCAAGTATAATTTTATCTATAATCGTCATCGCAAATTCCTATTGCATATCTTATGAAAATGTCTCTTGAAGATTATTGATAAAATACATTGGTAAGAATAATGACATATGTCCTATATGATCCAATCCCAGTAATAATGTTATGTTTGCAACACAAAAGTGTCCAAATATTAGGATGGGGAATAAGGCTTAACTTTTATTTATTTATTTATTGCCTAGTTATTTCTTGAATGGTTGTTTTTCCCTTTTTACGTCGTTAAAATAGCATAACAAATAGGGGAATGAAATACATTTGTCTTATGAGTGTGATGTATGAGATTCAGTATATGAATATGAATGCATAATTATACATACATTACTATAATTGTATTATAAAAAAGAGTATGCTTTTAATCCAACACAATAAGAAATGTAACGAATAAAACATTTACCGTTGTTATTTATGACTTATTTCTATCGTTACATATGAAGAGAGATTGGCGCCGGTTGGGTTTGATCTGAGAACCTCTGATCAGGAAGCGAGTGCTTTAACCGTTGAGCAAAAGGCCAAGCCAGTTACTCTCAGGTAGTAACTCGCTTTATACTGATCGAGATCGTTACAGAGTATGCCCCCAGTGAGAAAGACGTATTACTGACGTCTGACGAGCGATATGCACTCGTGAATGAATGCTGTCGTACGCATATTGTGATGCGAGGACAGGCTTTGCGTTGAGAGAGATTGTTTTTTTTTTTTGGTGCTGCCATCTGTTGATGATGAGGTGAGTTGATTGTTGTGCGCTGGAAGTTGATGATGAGAGAGTTGCGTGCGTGTCCAGGGTCACCAATGAAGAGAGATTGGCGCCGGTTGGGTTTGATCTGAGAACCTCTGATCAGGAAGCGAGTGCTTTAACCGTTGAGCAAAAGGCCAAGCCAGTTACTCTCAGGCAGTAACTCGCTTTATACTGATCGAGATCGTTACACATACTTTATCCATTTTTTCCATAAAATTAGAAGATGTCAAAATTAGAAGATTCAGTGTCGAAATTCGCTTGACTTAAGACAAACTTAAATTTGTGTCTTTTCTGACACAAAACTTTTTTTTCTGTTAGTTTCATCAAATGAACCCATAGATATTCTAGGCTCTTTTTTTTAATTCAAAAGTATGATGTTAAATATGAAAATTATTAATAATTTCATATTAAAAGAATTATATTATACTCTGCATCAATTTATACATAAAAAAACAATGAGCATACTTACAATTCATTCCAAGCATTATTTTTAGATATAGAAAATATCTGCTTTTAAAAGATCTAAAAAAAGTTATATTATGTTACCATTCAATTCCACATAAATAATTCTAAATTGGCAGCCAGAAAATTGACTGGAAAAATATTTTTTTTAAATATTAGAAAAACGAATTTTATTTTGCCCGTTTTAGGTAGATTTCGTAAGAAATACTACCTATCGCAATCACACCAGTTTATATATCTATCTATCTATATATCTCACTTTTTTATGGACACGATAACTTCTATAATTCTTCACCAATCTCCACCAAACTGGTATATAAAATCAATGGGGATAAAATCTTGGCTGAGTTCGTTAATGGGCAAAATCGGTCATGGGGGTCGGAATAGGGGGCGTTTTTGTGAAAACCGAAAAAATGCCATAAATTCTTAATTAAAGTAGATATCGAATCAGTTTAAAGTTTATATTACTTCTTAAAAATGGGACAAAAGTATATACATGACAGATTTTTGATAAATTTAGAAGTGGGCTCAAGGGGCGAAAAAAACAGGGATTTTGAGAAAAAAAAATTCATAACTTCGTCAATTTTCAAGATATCAAGTCCAACTAATTTTTTATAAATGTCCTTAAAATTATCTAAAACTTTTGTATTTACAAGTTTTTGATAGGACCAACTTTTGCCGATGAAAAAAATTAAAAACGAAAAGAAGAAGGGCGCTGAAAAAAGAGAAAAATCCATAACTCCGTCAATTTTAAAGATATCAAATCTGATTAAATTTATTTTGCATCTTCTTAAAAATATCTACAACTTTTATATTGACAAGTTTTTCATAGGACCAATTCGTATAGAAAAAAGAAATTAAACAAAAATAGGAGTTGGAGAAAAAACCTCAAATCCAAACGGCTTATATTCTGACTCATTTTTAAATTCATTTTTGATTTTAAACGCATCCAAATGGTTGATCCTCTTATTTAGAAACTGTATAAAATGATGCATTGGTCAATTTTCTGATAAAGACAGAATATATTTCAAAAAAGGCTACCAAAAAGGTTATTTTGAACAGAATTTCCGAAAGTCATCAGGACTGAAAATTGAAGGAAGTATTCAAATAAGAAATTGCGTTTTTTTCTGACTCGTTTTTAAATCCATTTTTGTTCTCAAACGCATCCAATTTACAGATCTTCTTATTTAGGAACTATATAATTTGATGCACTGGTCAGTTTTTTGATAAGGACGGAATATATTTCAAAAAAGGCTACCAAAAAGGGTATTTTGAACAGAATTTTCAGAAATCATCGTGACTGAAAATTTAAGGAAGTGTTCAAATAACAAATTGCGTTTTTTTCTGACTCGTTTTTAAATCCATTTTTGCTCTCAAATGCATCCAATTTACAGATCCTCTTTTTTAGGAACTATATAATGTGATGCATTGGCCAGTTTTTTGATAAAGATAGAATATATTTTTAAAAATGCTGTCAAAGTGAGTATTTCGCACAAAATTTTCCGAAGCAATCATGATTAAAGAATTAAGGATGTATTCAAACAACAAATCGGGTATTTTATGACTCATTTTTAAATTCAATTTTTTTCTCAAATGCTTTCAACTGACAGTTTTTTGTTATTTAGGAACTGTATAATGTACTGTTTTGGTCGATTTTTTAATAAATTTAGAATCTATTTCAAAATATGTTGTCATAATGGGCATTTGAGCTGAATTTTTCTTAGGATGATTCTGATAAAACCAGTTTTTGCAGAAAAATGAAATTAAAAATTTTTCATAAACGGCCAAATGAAGTTATTAAACTGGGTTTATCTCTAATCATATATATATATATATTTGTTGAAATGAGCACTCTTTGAAATCTACCTCCGCCTATAGGCCCAGCCGACAGGGATTTTTGAGTTTACAATATTACTGTTGAGATTCTGGAAGCTTTAAATTTTATATTTTAATTTTATTTTTATAAATTTATTGATTTACCATTAACGAATTTTCTTTTATATCTACAGAAATTTATTTAAAATTAATGAACTACAAAAAATTTCTATTTCTAAAACGTAACTATCTGTAACTGTTATTTATTTGTTATGCAATGAATAATTGTACTGATGATTCCTTGAGAGTAGCTTGGTGAAAGGTTTAGTTTTTGTATTTTTAAATTTTTATAAGTATTTTTATTTTTTGCACATAAATTTTAAATTTTTAAACGTATTAAAGTCTATTTTACCTTATTTTATTCATTCTTTTAACAGCTTTTTAAATTCAGACTTTAAATGTATATGTACTGCTAATTAACACAACTTTATCGTAATATTCTTTAGCCCTGCTGCCTTGATCAAGGAATTCGCTTATGATATTAAAAGTGGGTGTTATTACTTAAAAAAAAAGCTGATACAAATTTTTTAATATATTAACGACTTCTATTTCAAAAGTAATCTTTTTTGTAAGAAAAAAGAATATTCTAAATCAAATAAAACAACACATTTTGTACACATTTTTAATCCTAAAAATATGTGAATAAAGGTTGATATATTTTTTTTCGGACTGGAGAAAAAGAGAAACGAACAAAAAAAAATTGAGAAGGTTTTATTCAAAAACCCAACATTTGTGAGAGATAAAACTTTGCTTCTGAGAATTATTTTTAAAAATAACTCTTCACACTCCACACTAAAATGAAGTTACTTAATTTAATAATAGATGAACTTAAACTTCGGTATGAAAATATTATAATATATCAAATGTAAAAAATGCACTCTGTGATGTAATATGTGATTTAATGTAAAAGATATATTTTGCATACATTATCTACATACTGTTCAATATTAATTAGTACGCAGAACAGGCTCGCTGAATTTAAACGATCTTATAATAGATTTAATAATAAATTAGAAGTTTGCTTCCTATTCCGATAACTAATTGAAAGGGAATTAGTCGGCATCCAATGCGTTCAGGAAAGACTAACATGCCAATGATTAGCTTTCATTCACCGAACCATCATTCTCATTAAATGGTAATATATTATAATTATTTTATTATAATATATTACCAAAATATATTTGGTAATATATACTAAAATTTTATAAATTTCACCCAAAATACGTTGAGATAGATTTATTGTGAAAGGTTACAAGCAATATTCCAAGACCAATACTTTATTAATTCTTTTCCAAGATAAATGTAGATGATTTATAACTAAAGGACTTAACTATTTAAATTACAACAATTTAATTGTAATTAACCACACCCTACTATCACTTTTCGAAAAACAATCTCTGCCACGTATTTACATTAGTATATTTTTAAAAAAATCTGCCAACATTGTTTTTTTTTTTAATTTTAATATAGTTGAATATATAAATAGTTACCATTCCTTTCGCGCTTTATGAAGATTAAAGGAAGACAACACTAGGTGCAATCCTATGAGAAATGTGAGATCTTTGAGACCCATTTCCACAGAAACTACCCGACCGATTTTGATTAAATTCGGAATGCATAGTCACTAAATTATGCTCAATATTTACGGCAAACAATTTTTTTTTCTGCAACTGAAACTTTTTTTTATTGCAATGAAAAGGAAATTTGCGAAGCTTTCCCTTCTTTTTTTCAGAATTTTTTAAAATAATTATTTTTTTCAGAAAACTGTCTGAAACATGATCTGATTTAAAGCTGATCTTATTTTTATAGTCACCCGTTAATTTTTTTTATTGAAATCGCTCGAGTACTTTAGAAGTTAATGGGGTTTTAGCTGAAAAGTATAATTTATTAATGAGCTACAAAATTTAGATACTTCTAATTTGTGTGAAGTTCTTTTGCCATTTTATCAAACATTTTAATTAATGAATGTATAAACACTTAGGTAAAATCTAGTTAAATAAAGCAATTAGTATAAAATGTTACAATAAAATTTATGTGAGTGAATATGACGTTCAGTTGTGTTTTCCCTTAACTTTATCATACCTTTTAAAACTTTAATGATACTCATTAAGTATTATTCTATAGAAAAATGGGAAACTCGTGTACTGTCTGGCTCCTATAAGAAAGACTCTAGAACCGGTTTCAGGTCCATTCAGTTGCCAAGGTAACTGGTCAGTAGACTTTATTTTAGGGAAGTACGGCATTTTCTTTTCTCCCAATCAACCGATTATTCCGCGAATAAGCAGTCTATTTTTGTCCTATGGATGACGTTCCCTCCCTACAATTTCCGTCAGACATATTCACAATTTAAATATTTAACTGCAAACATTAAACTGTTAAAAACTGTTAAACTGTTAACTATTGCAAAACAAAAAAGTTTGATACAATTAACTCTACGTATAGCTTGCAACATTACTTTTAAACAGAAAAAAAGCTTCGTGCAATCATTACTCAATCCTATTTTGAAAAAAATATACCAAATTACAATAAGATCGGTACGTTTGTTTTTGAGAAATCGTGCCGTACAACAAAATTTTTAAGTAGAAATTCAATGAAGATAAAAAAAAAAAAAAAACTTACATAGAATTGTCTACCAACTCCATAAAGCAAGGATTCTGCTGCAACTGCAATGTTTAGGGGTATTGCTCTGGCCTAAGACAAATTCTCCTTGAGGAATCCCAGTTTCACTTGTTTTTTCAGCTATACTATAAAAAAAGAATCTATAAAATCACTAAAGTTTTTTCTATAAAATTGGGATTCATAGAACTATTTATGTAATGGCAACAACAAAAATTCATGTAACATATGTATATTTGTACTGTAAATGAAAAAATCTGTAAAATTATTATTATTATTTTTTTTAACTGTTATACCTAGAATTACTATGTAACTTTGTCCCAGGTTACTCATAAAATTTTAGTAAGATTACTGTAAATTTAGTAGATTATTTTGTGGAGCTACAAATTTTTATAGCGTCACAAAAACTGGTTTTATAGATGTACATCTTTGTTTATATTGTGTACCGATAAAATTTTACTAAGTATCTCGATTTCGTTAAATTTACATCGGTAGAATTACATGTTATTTTTTACGATGTATGAGTATGTGATGTTCATCGTCTTCCAGCATGTGCTCCGTCTATTTCAAACAAGTTTTATATCGATGCCGTGCAATAAAAAATAACAGAGCTCACTGCCCTTCGTTTGAAATATAATGTATAATGTACAGGTCGTCACCTGATAATAAAAAGGTTCTATCTGTGTTTTTGAAAAAATTGACTTACCAATATAGAAAGGTCCTTTTTGTACCTATGAAGGCATTTTTGCATCAAAATTATGCTTTACATAATTTCCATATGGTATTACGATTATGTTATGACATTATTTTAATCCAGAAATGCCTTCTATGACATAAATAGAACATTTCTATATCGATAAGTCATTTTTTTTTTTCAAAAAACACAGATAGAATATTATTATTCTGAAGTGACGAAGTGGCAAATAATGCAACAATTTAAACTATTTTAGAACAAGTAGAAAGTATTTTTGTAAGGATTTTCCAAATTAACTGATTACTCTCATTGCTAATTTGCGTAAAACCACCAACAATTTGCTCTGGAAGTACACAGTAAAAAAAACGGACGATTTAACGGAAGTATTACTGGTAATCTGAACGCCAGTACTATTTACTGTATTTACTGTTTTTGAACGGTAAAAGATCCGTAAAATATTCCGTTTTTCCGAGTTTTTTTCGGAAATTTACGGAAATTTTTCCGTCAAAAAACAGTAAATAGTACTGGCGTCCAGATTACCAGTAATACTTCCATTAAATCGTTTTTTTTTTTTACAGTGTAGATCTTTGCTAAGCCCCTCATAAATATGCTTGGTATTTGACAAAACTTGACTTGGAAATGCAGCATGATCGTATTTGAGTCACCTCATGCATGACTAATGCGGTGAATTTCCAAAGACTCTCTCTCCCTTACTTTTATTTTGATTGACTTAAAACTATGGGAAATTATTTTAAACATATTGCATAATGAGATAAGAACATGGATTCTTTTGAAATTTCAAACCAATGAAACGCCTTAAAATGTTCTAAAAATTCTTAAGAACGCTCTAAAAAGGTTTTAATGACATTTATACTTTAGTGACAACACAAAAAGAATTATTTGCTCAGAAAATGAAAAAAGACACATAGAATCAAATGTTTTTGTAAAAAAAATATTTCAAAACTTTACAATAATGAAATATAGCAGCCTTAAATATGCACGAGTTACTCATATTTCTGTACAGTCATGCCAGATGAGAATCATTGTAGATTTCAAATATAAAGTTTAATGCAAGCATAAGGAAAAATGATTTGTTTACTATCTACCAGAGGTTAAATACCGGGTGATCCAAAAGTCAGGACAAACTTTAAAAATGAATAAATTGGAAACGAATCAAAATACTGATGTCATATCGCAGCACTCTTGCAGATCTGAAGTTACTATGATGAAGGTATTTCAAATCGTTATGTAACTAAGATATCGTTTCATTACTCTGCTTATGAGTGTTCTTTTTCTTTGGCGATATGGCGTCATGCTTTTACGAATTCCACGCATCTGGAGATGAATGCCTGCATTCCAGTTTAAGTATTGTGTCATCGTACCGATGACGTTTACTTGTTTCTAATTGGTTGTTTTTTTATAACTGCTCGCTTCACTGTTACAGAGAACTGTCTTTTCATTTCCATGTGATTATCAGATGGTATATATTAGAGCAACTTCATGTTCGGATGGCTGGCTTGACATATAGTATTTAAGGCATGATTTAGATTTAATCTAAAGCTCATTTTAACGTGCTGTATTCTAATTATGTTGGTCTAGACTTAATGAAAAGCTCACTAAATGGGCAATGCGTTCTTTTGGCCAGAGTTATGGCCGATTTTTGCTGTTATAACTAATCATGTTTTTTTAATGTTTTTAATAAAATTCAGTTTAAATAATTACCTGACTTTTTTCTGCGTATATGTGTACACCAATCCTCTAAAACTCTGCTTTAAATGATTGTGGCTTCTAGGCTTGAATCTATTTTTGCCCTACCAGCCCGTTAAATACAAAGGAACGGTTTGCACTAAACGAATAAAAAAGAAACCGAGTTTTACGAAAAAAAAAATAGTTCTGTTAGAATCTGTTGAGGTACTCTTGCAACATGCAAAAGTGACAGTCTGGTTTGGCTTCACTGCGTATTACATAATTGGTTAATTTTTTTCCAGGAAGTTGGTTAATTTTTTTCCACACAATCGGATTTCACACTCTATGACTTTTGGCTGTGGAGATTCTTGAAGTAAAAAATGTACCAGACCAACCGCCATCACCAGCAGCATTGAAAGACGTCATCCGCCAAAATGCGTCATAACGCAATAACGCAAAGTGCCATAACGTAAGAAATGCTACTAAATACTGTGAAAGGTGTGGCACCTCGTCTCACAGTTGTAATTCTGATTTATGGACATCACATTGAACTTTTATTGAGGTACTAATTACACCAATTAAGCTGAATTGTGAGTTGTCAACATTTTTCCATTTGTAAATCATCTTTTGGTGCAATAAAGCACTATAGAGTTATCTGTTGGTCGTTGGAACTATTTTTTTCGCTGCTACACAAAATTCGTTTTTTTTTATCCGTTTGATGCTTTTTACCTTGATTCTTTTTTAAATTATTCAGTTTTAAAGTTCGTACTGAGTTTTGGATCACCCTGTATATTTATCCTTTGTAAAAAATTAAAACTTTAGTTAAAAAAATTAAACTTTACAGACACGGATGGCAAGTTTATAGGCCGTAAATGCTTAAAGCTTGATGATCTTTTTATTTATTGGATTTCCAGTAGTAGAAGAAAAAGCAATAATCATGAAATTGCCGAAATGACGTATTTTTATTAATTTAATACAGCACAGAATGTTTGCAATGTCATAAAGACACGTTGGCGTACTTTTAGCGTCAACACAATTCAAAGTCTAAATGTCAACTTTTGATGCTAAAGAACAAAACGTTTAATGTCTACTATTGAAAGTATAAAAGTAACAGACATCGTATTTATTTTTTTAAAAGTTTAATTGTGACAGAAAATAGAACATATTAAACAAATAACACGTATTACATCTTCCGTACATTAAAGACGACTTACCAAGAAAAATAGAGAAAAAGAACCGAAAAAAAAATGCGAACTTCAATTTCGAAAATTGGTTATAGAACGAAAAGACTTTGGGAAAAAGATAAATAAAGGACCAATTTTAACCACGTATTTTACAATTTACAACTCTAATTTCCCTGAATTCCATTGCATTCGAGAGGTGACATTCATTACCACTAGAGTTGTGAGGTGTCCCTCGTAAATCGGGACACCAAATGCTTTGGACCCCGCTAATATCTTACAGTTTATTTTGCCATCTTTTATCACAGATTATGCGGTCATTTGATAAGGCAAATTAAATTAGTTGTGTCACGAGCATTTATGGCACCCATTTACATTGACATTAGAGGTCTGTGAGGATAACTTCTCGAGTGCAAAAGGTTAATGCTTTTTCGACTTTGGCGTCTCAACATAAATTTTATTCAATCGACACCTTTTTTTAAAAGAAGTTTTTTGCAATTATACGATTGCAAAAATGCTCAAATTAAATAAAGCAAATTTATTTTCTTTTATTACTGGTGACAAAAACAAATATCCAGTATCCTGTCGTATGTCCAGTTTTTGGAAATTTATGTTTTTGGCACCAGTAATAGAAGAAATGAAGTCCAGTCTGACTGGGCATAAAACAGGATCTTGCAAATTTGTTTCTAGCACCAATAATAAAAGAAATGATGTCCAGTGAGACAGGATTAACGACAGGATCTTGTAAATTCGTTTTGGGCACAAATAATAAAAGAAATGACGTCCAGTAAAACCGGACATACAAGTTCAAAAGGTTAAAGGTTAAACTGACACTTTCTTAATTTTGCTTTTATTCCTTTTCTTCAAACAGTTCTGTCTTACCAGTTTAAATACTGGACGATTATTTTCTAAAAATTTGTTTTTGAACAATGTCATTACAAAAAGAATTTATTTGATAAAACAATTATCTTAACTGCGAAAAATGAAAATATTAAAAAAATGAAAATATTGAATATATCCAATTTGTCGTAATAGAATACGTTCATCGCACAACCTTTAGTAATTGGATCGCTTTCTCTATCTTAGTTAGAATCCAGAGAGCTGTTCTAAACTTAAATGACATTACAATAGATTTAATAACAATTTTGCCTTCTATAACGGGAACTAATTTAAAGAGGCAACCGATACTTTAGCATACTATTGATTAGAACTTCATTCACCAGCCATCGTTCTCATCAAATGATAATCTATCACTACAGTGTTATAAATCTCTCTAAAAATAAATGGAGATTTATTTACAGTGGAAAGTTAGAGGCAATAACCGAAGATCAGTACTGCGTTTATTTAGAAATTAATGCAAAGTAGCTAACAATCTGAATCTTTTTATATTCATTTTTATATATCTGATCCAGAACATTGTAAAATAAATCTTCATTTTTGATTATTAAATTATTCCTATTTCCCTAGTGAAATTTCTTATTTTATTGTATTTAAAAAATATTTTTACAAGCTTTACAAAAGCTTGTTCAAAAATGAAAAATCTTATACAATGTTTTTTTTTCTTTAATCTCCCAAAATAGATAGAAAATTATTTACAGTGGAAAGTTACAGCCAATAACCGAACACAAATAAAGCGCCTATATGGTATAGCAGCAAATTCACGGTCTCCAGTCGCCACGTGGCGACTAAATTTTTTTTGACTTGGAAACTAATTTTTTCGCGCTTAAATTGCCATCATTTGACAAATTTTACATTAATCCTTGCGATCATTTGACGAAAATTGGTTTTTTTCCCTACAATCCTCTAGCGGAAATCCCGCGGTTTTTTTTTTTCAATTTTCTAACCAAAATCGCGATTATTTCACAAAAATCGTTTTTTCAGCTATTTTTTGATGAAAGTCGCGACATTTTTTGTGATCGTTTGTAAAATTAGATTTTCGTCTGGGATCTCTTGTTTCTTCGCAATTTCGAGTTTTTCCTTCGTTTTTTTTTTTTTTTTCGTTGTTTCTTAATTTTTCTTAGAAATTAAGCCCTGGTGATGACTGAAATGTTTGCGTTAAGAAATCTCTGGCTCTTTAAACATTTTAAGAAGCTGCACCTAAATGACATAGACATAAAAGCAGAACTGCCAACCATGTGAAATTTTTCCAATCATACTTATCAGGTTGTCAAGTATGAAACTTGTGGTTACAAAACGGAAAAATTATCATCGGAGTAATCTTCCACCAGTAAACTTTAACAAAAAGTTTCATGTTATATAAATTTTTTATATTCATGAAAAGTTACTGCAATGAATAACACAAAACATTCTATTATTTTTAATGATGTAAGTTTGCCCTCTTTAACATGCGTTTAATATTTGAAGCATTGAATACACCCACTAAACTTTACCATTACAAAAAGCTGTCACTAAAATAATAATAATATCTTATACAAAGCTTCGAATTATTATATGAATGATTTTTCAATAATTAAATTCAACAAGAATGAAAAATTACTATTTAAAATAGTAATTCGTTTTGCCAGAAATATAGACCTTATACTACGTTTGAGCGTAGGCAGTATGCCAAGCACACTTCTAAAGGAAGTCGAAAAGGTGTAAATTCACCTCGGCTCGATCTGCTGTATTTTAGATAGTTTTGAAAGTAATATCCAGTCTAATTACTAACAATTTTTTTTTCGAAAATCATTATCAACAATTATTCAATGATTTCGCGTCGATGGCTATCTCGAACGGTCCCTCAACTCCTTTACACTGCCTCCAATTTAAAGTTTATTTGTAATGGAGATTTGTGATTTTCTCAAACTACATGGCCGAAGGATGAGACTATGATTATAGGTGCTACATACTTATATAAGTACAAATGCACGTAAAAAGGGAAATATCAATGAACATTGAATTAAAAAACTTTTGGCTATGAGTGGGATGATCCGTATGAAATAATTTGATATTTTTTGATTGGCTGGAAGTGACATTGAATTGTAATTAGATTTTAGACGTAGACATTTTCCATTATTATGTGTGTAGCAGTTGAATTATTACATTATTACTTTTTTATGGCAAAAACGGATACAATTATTAATATATGAGCGACTACTAAGTCCTAATGTATAGCAATTGATAATACACATACTATAGCAATCGTTGGTTTCGCGGTAATTTTTTAAGATGATTTCCTAAAAACTTCATGTGGATTTCTTTTGTCCCGAGTTTACATTATGTAAATAACATCTGTTTACATTTTTTTTAAAGAAATATTTACACAGTTAATTTCGAGTCGTTTTTAAACTATACATAATCCTAACGGAATTTAATGCAAAATGTTTTGATAATAAAACATTTTTGAGATTAACTCTCTTATGGTATTTTATTGCATAGCTGCCAGAGTTTTACGCGTCAATTAAACAGAAATTGAATTACTTAAAAAAAAAAATTATTTGTATTTCGTTTGTGGCTACAATCGGGCTTCTTCAGTTCAACGAAATTTCTGATTTTATTTCCCTTTTGTAAAAAAACCGATGATTTTCAAGTGTTTTTATCATACATGATGAGGATTCGTAAGCTTATATAATCATTTAAAGAAAGATATTTGGACACCGGAATTTTTGTGCAATAGTATTTGTCATACATAAAAACAACTATTTAATCAAATAATTCGAATATTGGTTTATGAAAATACTGGTACTCATCACCTGATG
Organism: Maratus speculifer; assembly: GCA_964019185.1. Classification (NCBI taxonomy): domain Eukaryota; kingdom Metazoa; phylum Arthropoda; class Arachnida; order Araneae; family Salticidae; genus Maratus; species Maratus speculifer. The sequence continues at coordinate 344,901,037 of OZ025292.1, forward strand.
CGTACGAACTTGAATGATCATAGTAAGTTAAAGATACTTTCATTTCCTTAATCAACATTCTTATTCTTCCATGATGATTAATTACAAATAATTACACGGAATTGAATCCCATAAATTTATCGCTAATCCTCAATACCTCAAACTCACTTATTCACCCTAATTTGGTGTTTATTTGTCCCAATAAACCACACAAAGTAATGCATGCTTACCTGTCATCCATTGTGGCTAATAATTAATCAATTTGGTATCGCCCTTTTGTCTTGTAGTAAAATCTTTTGCATTCACTACTTTTCGCATTAATCGCATGTTTCATTAAAAGTAGTTTCATGCACTGGTTTACTAGATAGCTAAAGTTTTAGCAAAAAATAACTATTTTCGTTTAGCACAGATTATTAGAAAAATGTTGAAATGTAATGTGGGACATTATTTTTTCTTATTTAACAGAAAATTATTACAAACTTTTCCTTTTTTATATATGATAAGAAATAATTACAGGAAGCATTCATTAAAGCAGTATTTTTGTCTACAGATATAAAATATTTCTAGACAATAAATTGCTCTTGAAGCTATTTTCTAGTACACGAACAGTACACGAATAAATTAAAAACTTATAGAATCAAGAAAAATTTCGATACATTACTCAAAAAATAAAATAAAATAAATTCTTAAAGTATATTTCTATATTAAGAAAAATATTTAAAAAGAAACATTTTGATAGTTAACATTTTAATTATTATCTACTTTGTAAATGTTTTATTATGCATGCCATTTATAAATTCCAATTGCTTTCATTACAATAAAAAACATCCTAATCCCATGCTGATTAATTTTACACTGCTTTATGATTCCCATACAAACCAACTGAACCTTATAAAATTAATTTAGTTCCATGCAATCACTTTATTTAACCCTTTAGGGTTCGATTTTGTTTCACTTTTCAGGAAAAATTTCTTTTACGTTAATATCATTTACAGTAGCTATCCAAATAGATGAATTAGGGTTTAGCAAATATTTCATTGTCTGATAGATAACGAATATTGTTGTTTGAGGTGCTATTCAATTAATATAAACATAACAACAGGTTAAGGAAATTTTTTTACAGATGTTTAGATAATAGTGTATTGTAATAACATTTAACTTATATTACAACTTTCTAATATTTTTTGCGCTTTTTGATAACTAAAATTTTAGTAAATAATGATTGACAATTTTATTTAATAAAGATTGATAGAAAAATATTAAAATATATTGTAGGACATTAGTACTCCTTATTTAACAGAAAATAATTACAAGCTGTTTATTTCCTTAAAATATGCTAAGGAATAATAGCTATGATAGAAAGGAATAATTGATATAAATTAATTATAAGAAAAACTGTTAAAGTACAGGGTGGTCATAAAAAAAACTTTACCGATATATGGAGATATCCAATCCGTTAAACCGATCGAGGTGAAATTTCAGATATAGTTATTCAGAGGTATGAGCTCGAGATTCTGTGAACGGCAACAAAATGGCGCACACGGTTACGGTTATAGTTACAGAAACTCGAATTTTTCCAATGGCAACGGCCATTTTTTTCATCGCAAAATGTTCAGCGCATGCGAAAACCCTAAAGAACGTTGGAACGGTATGGTTATTGCAATAAACGGACGCGTTATGGTCGCACAAAATCAGCTCTACGAACGGCCCCCAAAAAACACGACCAAGGCGAACGAAGAAAATTTGAATATGACAGAGACGAAATACTATCACGGAACATCGTTTGCCAGATAGTCAGCGCAGAAAACGGATAAAAAGTAGGGTGGGAATGTTAGTTCTTCAGTCGGAGCTCACAAAATGACAACAAAATGACTTCGTTCATGGCGAGTTGGTAAAACAATTATCAAAATGAGATGAATGCTGCAAAAACCTGGCGCGTTTACTGTCGAAACCATCGCCAAATACGTGGCCTATGCATTTCACAAGCTCTTCGTGATTTAGTAATGAAATTCGAAGAAATTGGCTGTACCTCTGATAGTCTACCATACGGACGACCAACTATTCCTGAGGATACTGTTATGGAAGTGCATGACATAGTGACTAGAGGACGCATGCAAACTACAAACGGTACATCTCGTGTATTTGATATACCAAAATCAATGATCTTAAAATTACTGCGTATTGTAATCCGCATGTTTCTTTATCGGTAATAGCGCGCCCAGATGGTGGAAGTGAGATAACATCAACAACATATAGACTTTGTTAATGAATTTCTTATCAAATATGATGGGGATAACGATCGACCTCTTCGTATATTATGAACGGACGAGGAACATTTCACCTTAACTGGTAACGTCAATGTCCTCCGCGATCCCCCGACCTCACTCCTATGGATTTCAGGCTCAAAGGATATCTAAAATCTAGAATGTACTTGTGCAATCCGAAAACTTTGCTGGATTTGAAAGATTCTATCAAACGTGAGATTGCAAACATCCATCATGCAATGTAACGTTCGGCTGTATTGTCCACAGTCGCCACCATGCAATGTGTAATTGCCTGTGATGGCACCCATGTGGAAAATGTGTAATCAAAATAAAAGTTTTCTCCGATCTGTGTTGTAATCAGAGATTAGTGTACTGACTATATCATATGCAAATTTACTCTTTTCTCCCCAATCGTGTTTCTTATAGGAGGGGGACTCGCAGAACAGTTTTTTGTGCGTGCATAACATGTCCGTTTCTTGCTATACACGTACGGTTCCTACGCTCTTTAGGGTTTTCGCATGCGCTGAGCATTTTGTGATGAAAAAAAATAGGTGTTGCCTTTGAAAAATTTCGAGTTTCTGTAACCATAACCTTAACCATGAGCGCCATTTTGTTGCCGTTCAGAGAATCTCGAGCTCATACCTCTGAATAGCTATATCTGAAATTTCACCTCGATCGGTTGAACGAACTGGCATCTAGAGCTCCATATACCGGAAAAGTTTTTTTTTATGACCGCCCTGTAATTTTGTCAACAATTAGAAAAAAAGTAATTTGACAGTAATTACTCTTGCGCGAATAAGTAGCAACAGTAAATAAATACAATAAAAAGTTGTAAAAGAAAGAAAAAGTTCGAAATGGTAAATGTAGAATTGAAAAATGCATAAACATTACTACAAGTATGTATGTACATTAACAAATGAAAATTGAAAGAAAACAGTTTGCTTGTCAAATGTATTATATTATTATCGTTTTTGTATAATTTTATCATTCATGATAACAACAAATTTAAATTATTTTTATTCCTCTAACCTACATACTAATACTTTTGTAATGTCCAAATGCTGCTTAAAAATTCGCGTGTAAATCACAAAATAGCGTATCTTTTATTACATGTATACAGTTTCATACAATCACTATATTAAAATATATATGTATGTATATAAACTTCTATGTGATAATTTAAGTTTTGGTATGTAATGATGGACTATTTTGTTCAGACAGCATGGCTAAAATGTAATGTTGTGTATTAATACTCCTTATTTAGCAGAAAATTATTACAAGCTGTTTATGTTAAAATATGATAGGAAATTGTCAAAAATTAGAAGACGCCTTCTTTTCTCCTGGGACATCTGATAGAAATGATTTATCGATAAAAAATATAGGAAATATCGGATTTATTGAAAATATTATAATTAATTATAAGAACCATTTTTAAAACAGCATTTTTGTCTGCAAATATGAACTATTGTTTTCTAATAAATTCCTTTCAAAACTATTCTGTAGTAACAATAAATGAATACCATATAATATTGAAAGTAAGCGCCCATTTTGCACACATGATTTTAAAAGGGGACTGGTTTGGACTTTTTTGACAAAAATAGGGAGGGTATTTTCACGGGAAGAGCTTATAAATAGCATTTTTTTTTTAAAGAAACCTGTCCATATGTTAGATGGGGGTAGTATTCGGATAGGGCTTACTTTTGATACTTTACAGAAAAATAAAAAATTATCGAACAAGACAAAATTTCGAAGTAATAAATATGGAACTTAAAAAAATTCTTTAAAAGCATAGTATTTTTTGTGCAGTTATATAAAGACTATATATATAAACACATTAATAAAAGGGAATTAAAATAAAGCATTTTGATAATAAAATGTTGGAATTATTATATTTTTTATATCACGTTATTATGTTTTATAACGATGAATTCAAATTTCTACTTTCATTCTTCTAAACAAAAAAGATTATAGTTTGATGCTAATTAGTTTCAAATAATAATGCGATAAGCAATACGTTAAATGTGTTACTAATTCTAGATATCTCAAGCACAGCTATTCATGCTCATTCGGCGTTTCTTTCCTTAGATAAACCATATCCTAGTTATAGCAATTTGCCGGTCATCAAATGTGCTAATAATTAATCCTTTTGCTGTTTTCCTTTTTTTGTAATATAATCTTTTATATTTATTACTTTTTAATAAATCAAAAAATATATCAAAGGTAATTTCATGCACTGGTTCGCTTGATGACTGCAGTTTTACTAAATAAAGTTTGACTATATTTTTCGATAAAGATTAACGGAAATAGCTAAAAACTAATTTTAAACGACAATATTCTTTATTTTGAAGAAAATTACTTTTAACAAAACATTCAATTAAAAACTTTATGTATAGTAATATTTCATTCTGACATTTCGTAAAGATAATTTTAAGTCGTTACATAATATAATACAATTCTTAATAATTAATTTATATATGTCCTCTACGTAGCATATACAGTGCTACTAAAATAATATACGGTATTTTCAAGTACTATAATAAATTCATTCTGAAGCATACATTTTCGAGAACGGTTTTAAACTGAAGGAAAAAATATTTTCACATTCCTCATGGCTCGACAGTTATTGTGGTGGCTCTATTATCACAATAACATAACGTAGCATGTCAGGAAGAAACGACATTTTGTGTTTTGCATTGTGTAAAAATGGAATCTGTAACTTTAATCCAACATACGTTTCATAGATGTTTTGAAAAAGATAGTCCATCTCAATGTTGAATTCAGGAAGAGGCTTGCTGAGGACATCCTCTCGGAAGATTTGAGATTTTTTTCTGTGATAAAAAATTGGAATTATTCCACCACCTCTCCTGGAATTCTGAAAATTATCCCCCGGAGGCACAGAAGTCCCTCCCCGAGAAAAGTGTTGAATTTAACACTGTTCGTACAGACATATAAGCATCCGTAAATGGTGTCACTAATTTGAAAAAATAGGCTATGCTTGTAGTCATGTGACCTTTTTCTCCTGTCTTTGTAACCCTCACTCCATGTGACTTTTCCTGCTGTGCTTTGACAAAGACAATGTGTATGTTTTACTGCCAGCAGTCAACTTGGGCGGCCTAAAAACACGCATATGTAATCCTCTGAAATTAATATCATCAGACATGTTCAAATGAGTTTGACACGAACTAGACTAGTGTTTAAGCATTATCCTTATGACTGGAGGATATCGGATAGAAAATTAGTGTGAATTACGAAGACAGTACTTCGGGAAATATTGAAGAATCACTATAGAAATTCAATAACATTTACTGTGGACTATTGGCTATTATATCAGTTACGATACAGTTGAAACATCGTGGCTTGCTGGCCAGGTATAGAATATAATCATACAGCCAGGAGGTCTCCTTTCTCCGAAAGCTGACGAAGAACAATTCGTTTATGCTTACATTTAGACTTTAATTCCCATCGTTAAATCTGTTGAGGTGTTTCTCTCTTTATCTTGTGATTAGCCACGTCACAGGGCTAAACTCGTGGGGAAAAGCTAAAATTTAATCTTGCGATTTAAGCTGGATGTTGTGCTAGAATTTGTTTCGTCATCTATAAAAATCAGTAGTATTCAAAACAAGCTGTAATTTTCTTTCTTTCCACATTTTTTTATATATATTTCAAAAACTATTATTACAAAAATGGTCTATTTTAACTTTCACACCAAACGAATTCTTTTGTATTTTTCTGACATGAATAAAGCTGGATATGAAAATACTTCATAATGTTTTAGGCATAATTTCACCTAAAACAAGTATTTTTTATTCTACTTTTAGATTTTCTCAATGACAAATGGAATTCGAGTCAGACTATTTTTGAGAAACTGAATATTTTAAATATTTACGACACATATTGGAATTCAACATTTAAAGTATAATATTTTTTCAGAGATTATTAATGATAAATATCGAAAAGACTAAAATCTTATTTTTGAAATGAAATCCTTAGTACACTCAGTTTGAAAGTAAAATGATAAATAAAAACTACAATGATCGAGACATGTTCACATAAAATTTAACATACACTTTATATGTATTTTTGATAAATTTCGTTATTAAAAAGACCACTAAAAATATTGAGCACTCACCAGCGCTTTTGGCTTTCACTTTTACGTCACTGATATTACTTCTAAGCATCGCATAATTTCCTTTTTTTACACGTTCTAACATTGTTCGAAAGTGTTTTTATATTCGGTTTGTCTGTCTATTCGTATTCTAACGCGTGTAAATATATACTAATTACCATGAAATTGATCTATGTTATGGAATTTACTATGGTATGCTTTCGGTATTGAAAATGAAGAAAGTTTTATTTATACTTATACAGGGACACTGAACTGAATTCCGCTACATTGCGGTGCATGAGGAAAATTCATTTGCGGTGTATCTCAAGAAATGTTACACTTTTTAAAATATATTTAAATTAATATATAGGGTTAGCAAAAAATGCGTTTCTCACTTCAGAGGGCTTTGAAAAACGTTCTATTGGCCCAAATGAGATCAAATTTGAACTACATATAATTCAATTTTGTAGCACATAACAGCAGAACTTAAAAAACAAAAATACAAAAATTCGCCGATAGGGGGCGTAGTAAAACACATAAAATATTTAATTAACTATATAAAAAATAAATAGCTTAAAAAAGTGAAACTCGCCAATAAAAAGGCAAAATTCCGGCTATGATTTTTCGTACAGTGAAATACGGCATATCCAATACTCGGGAAACAGTCGGCACACTCACACTACTGTGTGAAGATTGATTGCTGGCTTCAGGGGATCCCGGAACCACACTTTCGATACCGAAACACAGGAATTACTTTCTTCCTCTACTTTAAAGGCTGCTAAGTTGTTCATGTTCAGTCATTTGAAATTTCTTTATTATCTTGCTTAGGGTAAATGGAGATCTACTGGACTTCCAACTCCTCCTATCTGTTTATATGGCGGAATTCTTTTACAGCTACAACTAATTTCTGTTTATCTAATGGAACAATTTCACCAGTAGCCATTTTTTTTCAATGTAGCTAGGATATGCCGTATTCCACTGTACGGATAATCTTACAGCCGATTTTCCATTATTACCAATCAGTTTTTTTGCTATTTATTAGTTGCTTTTATTTATTATAATGCTTTTAATACTATTTATTATTTGAAAAGCAAATTAAATAATTTATATGTATTACAAAATCCCCTATCGGCAATTTTATTTTGTAACTTTTTTAAATAAATGTCAAACGCATCATTTGAATTATTTTTAGTTGAAATTTAATCGCATTTGGAGCAATAAAAGGCATTTTTGAACCAGTCTGAAGCGGGTAATTGTCAGTAAATTAATAAAAGTTTCTTGCTAATACTCTATATCACTGAATTGACTAAAAGACGATTATTATAGAATACGATGTGCATAGAACTTAACATTCATTTTCAGTGACACACAAAAGAGTTTTTCTACGATAATGTCTATAAACAATAATTGCTTTTATTAAAATAATTTTCGAGGATAAGTTTCAAAAAATATATTTTTATTGCATGCAGTCTCATTATGAAAGTATAACGTTTTTGAACTTAAAGTTAAACGCGGTGAACTTAAGTTTCACCGCTTGTTTCCAGCTACTATTTCATAATGAAATTAAACTTCAAACATCTATTTATATAATACGCTAAGGTGGCGATTGCGGGTCTTCCACCAGCAAAACGAACTTTTCGCGAACACGCCACATTGGGCGTAAGTAAATATTCCGATTAAGAATTTATGGAAACATACGAGTAATCTGCATTGCATCACTACTCTTCTTCGTTTTCTGTAGAACCCTTAGAAACCGTCTAATTATAATATTTTAAATTATAAATTCAAAATAATGGAAAAACAGTTATCAAGAACTAGCCGAGCATTGATTTACTTCGTTGATAAATATTATTTTCTCACCATCTACCAACAATTAGTTTGAACAAAGAAACATTTTGTTGAAATTATAACTTTCTTTAACATTTTATAATTTTTGAAGTATTTGCAAGTAAAGTCACACATAAAAAAGACCGTTATAAATAGACAAAACATTGACGATTTCTTCAGCTATAAAAATCTGGCATGTGGCCAGCATAAATGCGTCTCTTTTTATTTCATTCAAATGAATTTGGAAATTTTATTTGAATATATAACTGGTATTTTTTACTGGTATTCCGTATTGGATCTCTTACATTGACGATAGTAAAAATAATGCAACGGAACTTTCAACACACGTACTTCGTTTGGTATGCGTTTCCACCATTTTTGTAATTCGTAGAATGTTGCAATAAAAAAGTTTATTTCACGTTTTATCCTATACGGTCGGCTAACGAAAAAAAAAAAAAAATCTTAAAACTAATTTATTATTTTAGATTTAATTTTTCAAAATATTAAAGTATTTTATTATATCGGAAACACAATTTTAAGTATAAATTTTATAATCCTAGCAGATCAAAATGTGAGCGAAAAATTTTATATGTATTTTTTTTTTTTTTTTATTTACCAAAAATAGAACCGACTTCTAAAACTACTGTAAAGTAAAAAATATTTTTTTACTGAATAGTTAATAAGGAATTAAACAAAGAATATTCTATTTACCATGCGTATTACCACCAAATTGATTTTTTGGAGTCGGTGCCAGCCAAGCAAAGTTCAAAATTAAAGCTAAGTTTCTAATATAGAATAATTACATTTAGCTTGGTTTGACTGGCACCGACTCCAAAAAATCAATTTAATGTACACATATCTAACAAAATGCATGGTAAATACAATGCTCTTTGTTTAATTTCTTATTAACTAGTCTGTAAAAAAATTTTTTTTTTTTTTTACTTTGCAGTAGTTTTAGAAGTCGGTTCTATTTTTGATAAAAAAGTTTATTTTTCCCTTTTTAGTTTCTTTTATATTAGGTAATGATTGAGAAAACGGTTACAATAATCAATATTAATTTGCGAGAAATCACTAATTTTATTAGTTTTTGCTTAGTTACTGAAAAAGTACTGAACCAATTTTGATGAAACGGAATTGGTACCAATTTGAGAGCAACCTCTTTCAATAAATCAAAATCCATATAAATCGGATGGATAGTTTTGGAGTAATCTCGGTGAACATATATAAAAAAAAATACATACGCGTCAAATTGTTAACCTCCTCCTCGTTTTTCGAAGTCGGTTAATAATTATTAGTATTTAATTTGTAAAATATACTTATAAAAATTATAATAAAAAAAATAGTGTATACACGTATGTCAGGAGTTGGGTTCTAATCCATTCTTTCATTCGAGAACCAGAGTTTAAATCAGGCGCCTTAGACCGCTCGGCCATCCTGATTATTTTCTGTTCGGCGAACTTATTCAACTTCCATGTTACTTTTAATTTGCGAGAAATCATTAATTTTATTAGTTTTTGCCTAATTACTAAAAAAGTGTTTAACCTATTCGAGTGATACCAATTCGAGAGTAAACTCTTTCATTTAACACAAATACTAATTTAATCGGTTGGATAGTTTCGGCGTAATCGGTGACCATACATAAAAAAAATACATACGCGTCGAATTGATGATAATCTCATCTTTTTTTTTATGTCGGTTAAAAAAAATATAATACGAAGAAAATGCTGTATATTATACACGTATGTCAGCAGTGGGGCTCGAACCCAAGATCTCGTTCGAGAACTAGAGCTTAAATCTGATGCCTTAGACCGGTCGGCTATCCTGACTGCAATCTATTCAGCGAACTTATTCAACGTCATGTTACTTTTCGCAAGTCTATTATTTTAGTACTTTTCACTGATAAAAAGATCTCTGATACTCTGTGCTAATGGTCAAATACAAAATATTCTTAATAGCATAATTAGTATTTAATTTGTAAAATATGTATGTAAAAATTATATTACGGAATAGGTTATTTTATACATGTGTATATGTGTACATGTGGGGTTCGAAACCACCATTTCTTTCGAGAACCAGAGCTTAAATCTGGTGCCTTAGACCGCTCGGCCATTCTGTCTGCACTACGTTCAGCGAACTTATTCAACACTTTTGATTTACGAAAAATCCCTAATTTTATTAGTTTTTGTCTAATTACTAAAAAAGTACTGAACCAATTTTGATGAAACGGAAGTGGTACCAATTCGAAAGCATTCTCTTTCATTTAAAACAAAAATAGCAGAAATCAGTTGCACAGTTTCGGAGTAACTGGTGACCATACATAAAAAAACATACATACGCGTTGAATTGATAACTTCCTCTCCTTTCTTGAAGTCGGTTAAAAATAATTTGACAGACTTAATAGTATCAAGTAACTCAATTTTTACTTCCTTAATACTGTCGATTATTTTGAAAAAACTAAAAAGCAACAGAAAGCATGGTTTTTTTTATATCTTTGAAAATTTACTTTCTATCATTCAACTTCTGCGTATATTTCCTAAAGATATTTACCATTAAAGACAATTTAATTAATTCGTCGGATTGCCTTTTCAAACAATTGGTTAAGTAACTATCTTTGTCTTTTCAGTGAAATGGAGTTATATCGAGCAATCTTTGTAATGCAAAACAAAACTCTATTATCTACTGCATTGTTCAGTTAAGAACTTAGTGCATCATAATGGATACTGCAACAAGTCAAACCATTAAAGTTTGGAATATCTAAACTTACGAATATAAATGCAAACTTAGGTGCTATCAAAGCTTGTTCTTGCGTATTAACAAACAATATTAAATGCAAGATCTGTATTTGCAAGACAAAAATTGCTTAGGAAAAATTATCATTAAATTATTAATTCTGAATAGTGCTTTGATAAAAGTTTTCTGATGTAGCAAAGAAGTTACTTTAAATTATTTATTAAGATTACAGAAAAATTTAATAAGTTTATCAATCATTAGTTTTAAATAGTCTAAAATATTTTTTCCTATCTTGTGATAATTGCCAAAGTTGTAAGGATCTCTAGAATGATATTTTAATAAGATTTTCACTCTTATCTCTGGTTCAGAAGCATTTCTCATTGGTCAAAATAAAGTTACCATAAAAGTTACTATAAAAAGATTCTTTGAAAGTTACAAAACGATAGTTTTATATATATATATAAATAACAATAATAAATGGAAATCAACGTATTTCCTAGATACGTAGTTTTCTAGGTAAATAGTTGACTATCAACATTCAACATATATGCCTTTTATGATATGTTAAATGAAAAAATATTGATTGAAAGCTACAATTTGAAATAAATACAAAAATGCAACGAACTTACCTTTGTAAAATATCTGTTTTCGGATATAAAAAAAAAAAAATTGCTCAAATGACAAATATAACTTTAGATAGAAAAATTAACTCAGTATCATTGTCTGTTTAGAATTCTATAAACATTTTATATTAATTGTTATGCTGAAAGATTGCAGCAACAAATAAAGTCTTTTTTTTTTTACCATCTTTGGAAATAGCATTAACTCGTGAGTACTATGCAGATATTGAATGTGCTGATATAAAGGATTAATTAAATTAAATTCTGAAAATATAAAAAAATTTCATTGTCAAATGAATAAAGACTACGAGTTTGTGTAATTATGACATATCAGAAAGTGGGTTAAAAATATGTTGCAAAATTCCATTTTTATGTAAAAAAAAAAAAAAAAAAAAAGGTTTAGTTAAATGAAAGAGTGAAAAAGTCTTGACTTTGCGAAAGTGCTCAGAGCGTAATTCATAAAATAAAAGACTAGATATGGAATACAGACATACATAAAATCCGATTTTTATAACTTAAATCACATTTGCCAGCATTACAAAAAATATTATTTTAGTACAAAAAATTCGTTTTATGTAATCACAAAATTTTTGAAATTACATAAAACAGCATATTTTTATACGAAAATAGTGGTACAGTAGATCATCGAATATCCGAACATCGGTGAACCGAACGCGTTACAGAAGGCGGAATTCAGTTTCGCGTACGCGACTGTCAAGAATCTTCAAAATTTGAAAATATGAAGAGGATGACAGGAAGAACAAGTTGAAAAAGAACCATCCACGGTGGAGTCTTTTCAGTGTATAGAGAAAACAAGAAGACTGTAATTATGTTCAATTGTTTTCATAAACACGTATAAAATATTTAGCAGCTAAGGAAAAAAAAAAGATTTGCCCCCCTTGAGCAAAATAAGATTTTGAACTTCTTCCTTAAAAATGCTGACCTTTAGAATTGAATTTTTGGTTTTCTTCAGATTTCTTTGATCACTTTTTTCCTTGATAATTTGACACCTTCTTGTTGTAAACATTGCATAATACAAAATACATACATGGCTGTGTTTATTATCATTGCTTATTTAGTTCACTAAATATATTCACTCAATGTTTGGTTTGCCATATAACCCTAATTTTTTTTTTCAAACTTGATCTGGTTATCCGAAATTTGGTTCATCCGAGTACCCCCGGTCAGCTATTTGTTCGGATAATCGATGCTCCACTATATTTAAAACTAGGTATGTTGGTAACCATGATAAATTAACAGCGTACATTTCTGTTCAATAAGTTTACCATATTTACCATATTTTTTATAATTGAAAGATTTAAAAATATCGTTCATTCATTGAGATGTTGAAGCTATTAACTAATTACCCTATTTCAATGTATATATTCTACTCAGAATTTTATTGAATTTAATTAAAATAGTAGCAGCATCAATAGTATTGCATAAATTGAGATTAAATTTACGTGCTATAAAGTAATCGAATAGTTTACCTTCCCATACAATAAACCGAAGTCCAATGTTTAATTTAATTTCGAGATTACATATTCAATAATCGGATTTACACAATTTCATTATTACAAGTTGCATTGCCGTATCAGTTGTGGGTAAAATACTATCGCTGGAAAATAATTGTTAAACCATTTCGTTTAATGCAACTATCTGTTGAATTCTAAAATATAATCCGACTGCAAATAAAATAAATTAATAACATTAGAATGATTTGAAAAATCTGCATAAAAATTAGTAACATTTTATAAAGAGATATGTTATAATTTATCAATTTTGTACGGTGGGTGAAACTTTATCAGTAGATACAAATTCCGTTTTTGAATTGATTTTGCAATTGAATGAGATTTTTAAATTTTTCTATGTAAAGAGGTTATTAAAAGTTTAAAAAATATATCAAACAATCAATGTATTCTTTTTCTTTATTTCGTAATGAGACTGTTAATTCGAAATTCAATTTAGATGTACAGTTGGAGGAAATGATTAAGATATTTACTTGTATGAAGGTTTCAAAGGAGAAAGTGTATTAATGCTTATTAAAGAAAAAAAAATAAGCTACATGTTTAGTTCCTTGATTAAAAAAAAGATCTATATCAAAGAGCAATGTTTTCTAACTATCCTCCATGTAATCAACAATTTATACATTAGACTGATTTTTCTCAATATGATTATTTTAAATTGCACAAAAGATATGTCTTGCACTACGTATCATTTTTACTCAATCTTACGCACTGTACATTTTGCATATTAAATTTACATAAGTATTTTTTCTATTTAAATGCATATTTTAGGATGTAGCGATCTCGATTAGTATAAAGCGAGTTACTCACAGAAAGTAACTGGCTTGGCCTTTTGCTTGACGCTAACGCTCTCGATTCCTGATCACGAGATCACCAGATCAAATACAACCAGCGCCAATCTCCTCAAGAACTTTAACAAAACTGGTTATTGTTCTACCCCTTCAAAATTTTATGTGTAATTTATGGTTTTTTTCTTTCTTTTTTTATTCAAAAGTGTAAAAACTTTCAAATTTATTTTGAAAATCCAAATTTAACTACTTCGGATAAGCTTTCCCTTTTGACACGTTGTTCTCTGGTTCGCTTCATTTTTTCTACATCTTGGTTGTTCAAAGCGGCTGTTGAGGCTCGCTTGGAGATTTTGTATTCTAGTATTTATTATTATTTATTTTTTGCAGTATTTATAAACTTTAAATTGATTTATTTTGTTAAATCTAGTTTAGATTAATATATAAAGATATGTATGTTTTCTGGGGCTTTTTTTGGATGTCTTCTTAATTATGTAAATACGTAGCACTTATAGTCGTTGATCAATCCATTCATCTGTCCGCGTATAAAAACACAAAAACTACCCAACCGAATCATTTTAAAATTAAAATATACATTTTTTGCATAATTTTGTCCAGTCATTTCAAATTTTATGAAAATCCGATGTATAGTTCGATTTCACGGATAATCAAAAGTATTCCGTTATATTATGGTCAAAGGGAAAAAATAGTTTCAAGTGAAATTTAATGATGTTACACTCTTTCGAACATAGCACAACTCATATTCATATATGAAATATATACTAAAATATACATTCTGTACAATCTGTGACGCAAAGAATATTTTTTATTAAAATACAGGACTATTCAAAAGTACTCTATTACATAATGGCATAGGGAGAAACAATGTTTGGGTTACGTTTTATTTATATTAAATTATTTTATATTTTATCAAATTGATATACTTTACTGAGTTTTACTGCAAGTTAATTCCTGTTTAATAGAAAGCATTTTGTATTTACAGGGGCATACAAAAGATTTCAGATACTGCATTTGTATGCGAAGTACTGTATATTAGGGTGGGCCGAAAAAAACTTTTTTTCGATTTTCGATTATGGCGGGTGCGGAAAAGTGGCCACTGGTGGCACTCAGTTCATACAAAAAATTTGAGATTTTTTGGACATTTCCTTACCCTGCCGCAAACGGCTTGAAGTTTTGCAAAAATGTTCATTTTTGATCTTTTTTCGAAAAAAATTTAAAAATGTTAAATTAAATTTATTTTGGTTGTATTTACTTGAAAAAGCATATTTAATGTACCAAATGTTTAAATAACATCTGATCATGCATTATTTAATATCTATGTGTATTATAACTTAGGCTATTTTTATAGCTTTTTCGCGTATAATAGGCAAAAGTTGTATTTGTTTGAATCGATCGTTAGTTTCTGTATTATTTATGTCCCTTGGTCTTCTTTATATATTTTCTATGTGTCAAACGTCATATATTTGAGGAAAAGACAGCAATATACTTCAAAAACAAATCTGGAAGGTGAGAAAGTGATGAAGCAGGACTCTAAGCGCGCGCAATGATTCGTCGTAATACTCAGGGAGTGAAGGACGAAATAGTTGAGAGCCAAAATGCGATAAAGGATTCTTATTATTTATCCTTCCTAAATTACCTGCGACATTTGTCCAGAGTTTACGTGAAACCCTTTTGTGGTGATATACAGTGCTTTTTGGGTCGTTTAATGTGCCATTATAGTGTTTTGTGCGTTTTATTACAACGAGCTTAGAACGAGCTAGTATAAAGGGCCATGACAATGCAAAGACACGCGATAGCGTGAAAAGTAACTCTTTGGGGGCATCATGCATATTGAAAGAATTGCAATTGCCAACTTATTCTGATAATCATGCGCCACTAATACTTTTTGCTTCACCATGTAGAAGTTGTGACAGCAGAGAATACGAATCTGGTCATCGATAAAAACAAAGTCAGAAGAGAGAAATAGAAACTTGGAAAGAAGATAGAGGCAGAAGAAGTTATTGAAAGAAGGAAAGTTAAAAGCATATTTTTTGATGGTAGAAAGGATAAAAGTATATTCAGAGGAAAAAAGAACAAGCGGCACTGTCGAAGGAAAGGCGAGTAACACATCACCGTGTTGTTTGAACCTGGTTAGGAATACTCGGGTCACTTAATACCTTGTCCCGGTCACGGAAAAGAAATAGCAAAATCACTATAAAATCTTCCAAGTCACCACAATTTAGACTTTTCTGAACTGACGAGGTATCAAGGTAACGGAACGAGGTATCATGTGACACAAGTATTCCTAACGAGGTTCAAACAACACGGTGATGTGTTTCACGACTTTCTCTCGACGGTGCTGCTTCTTATTTTTCTTCCTGTGAATATTCTTTTATCCTTTCTACCATCAAAAAATATGCTTTTAATTTTCCTTCTTTCAATAACTTCTTCTGCCTGTATCTTCTTTCCAAGTTTCTATTTCTCTCTTCTGACTTTGTTTTTATCGATGACGAGATTCGTATCCTCTGCTGTCACAACTTCTACATGGTGAAGCAAAAAGTATTAGTGGCGCATGATTATCAGCATAGGTTGGCAATTGCAATCCTTTCAATATGCATGATGCCCCCAAAGAGTTACTTTTCACGCTATCGCGTGTCTTTGCATTGTCATGGCTATTTATACTAGCTCGTTCTAAGCTCGTTGTAATAAAACGCACAAAACACTATAATGGCACATTAAACGACCCAAAAAGCACTGTATATCACCACAAAAGGGTTTCACGTAAACTCTGGACAAATGTCGCAGGTAATTTAGGAAGGATAAATAATAAGAATCCTTTATCGCATTTTGGCTCTCAACTATTTCGTCCTTCACTCCCTGAGTATTACGACGAATCATTGCGCGCGCTTAGAGTCCTGCTTCATCACTTTCTCACCTTCCAGATTTGTTTTTGAAGTATATTGCTGTCTTTTCCTCAAATATATGACGTTTGACACATAGAAAATATATAAAGAAGACCAAGGGACATAAATAATACAGAAACTAAAGATCGATTCAAACAAATACAACTTTTGCCTATTATACGCGAAAAAGCTATAAAAATAGCCTAAGTTATAATACACATAGATATTAAATAATGCATGATCAGATGTTATTTAAACATTTGGTACATTAAATATGCCTTTTCAAGTAAATACAACCAAAATAAATTTAATTTAACATTTTTAAATTTTTTTCGAAAAAAGTTCAAAAATGAACATTTTTGCAAAACCTCAAGCCGTTTGCGGCAGGGTAAGGAAATGTCCAAAAAATCTCAAATTTTTTGTATGAACTGAGTGCCACCAGTGGCCACTTTTCCGCACCCGCCATAATCGAAAATCGAAAAAAAGTTTTTTTCGGCCCACCCTACTGTATATTTAAAAGAATTCGTTATAGTACGAATGCATCTCATTTGTTACCTTCTGACGTGCAATTTTCGACTTATTCTTTTTTTTAATACAGTTTTCTGGGTACGTTCTACCAAGTCTAATACTTTGGAATTTGATTTTTAAATTTCGGCACTGCTAAGCATATACGAATCAAGTAAAATAAATTGGACATCTTCGATTGAAGGCAAAATTATCACAATCATTTTTTTTTTCGCTATCAAAATTGAACTGCTTTGAAAATATTCAGTGATATGGTCAAGATGCTTTAGAACTTTTTGTACAAACATTGAAGCGGAAGCTGTAACACTGCAATAAACAATTTTTAATCTCAAATGAGGATCGAAAATTCACAGATAGATCGAAGAATCATTTAAACATCAGTTCAAAGATTTTAGTTTAAAGTTTTAGTCAGAACGTTTCCAGGGGTGCAGAAAATGTTTTTACTCGCAACATATCCCCCAATCCATATAAAAACTTCTGCAAACTTTTATAATATGTTATAGGCTTACATAAATTTTAAATTATATAATTTTTATTTTTATAAATATAAATAATTATATATATTTAAAAAAATATTTTGTATTACCTTTTTTTTCTGCAATTTTTTTTAACATATGCGGGAATATATCCGACATTAAATATTCTGAGATTAATTTTGTGAAGATCACCAAGCAGATCTTTCTATTTGTAGTGAATTTTTTTTTGTATTTAGTAAATATGTATTTCATTGTTAAAATTAAAGTCAATTGCATATTTTTGTGCAAAATTTTCCCAGATCGCCAAAATTTCTCCCGATCCTAGATCGCCAGATCGAACATATTCTTCATCCCTGCGCGTTCATTCGGATCGGAACCTGAATTTGTGAAAGAAATCTTTAACAATAATGAAAATATTGTTATGAAATTTTGAATGGATTTACTTTTTTTAAATGCATCATCAGAAATGGAAGAATTATCAGCATCCACATTTAAATGGCATTTAATATTATTTATAATGTTCATATTGTTAATAGCACTTAATTTAAATAGCACTTAATGTTATAATTCATATTCCCGTGTGCAATTAACGTAAAATATGGTCTCATTAAAGGAAATACTGTACATTTCTAGTATTTTTGTGATGTCACTGCCTTTTACGTAAAGAAAGATTAGTCTGGAAATATTGTTAAAAGATCTTCATTATTGTTAATTTTATGTACAAAAATGAAGATTCGTATTGGACGAAATCACTGTGTTTATGACTACATGCATGAATTATAATCCAGATTTCCTACACTGTAAAAAAAAATCTGTAAAGATACTAAACATTTTCAAGGAAACAGGCATTCCAAGAACTTTTCATGTAACGATAACAGGAAAAATTCATGTAATCGATTCTGAATCGATTTCTGCTGCTACCATTACAGGAAAAGTTCTTGGAATCCTAGTTTCCTAGAAAATGCTTAGTACCTTTAAAGATTTTTTTTTACAGCGTATACAGAAATTATTTGTTATATTATGTGTGCTCTACAGTACTCAAATTTGTGCCTGTTTTCCCATAGCATGTAATTGTATATATATATTATAAACGCAGTTAATTTAACATGCAAAAAATCTCATTGCGTGAAATTAATCATATAATTTTCTCTTTCAGAGCCAACAAAACGAAAAATGACCCAAACAAAGCCAAAGATACTAAACCTGGATCCAGTACATCGTCAACTATGTTGGCGATGCTTGGAGGAAACGAGGTATTGAGTTAACATTATTTTATAATCAAAACATTGGTTAGTAAAAAAAAAATAATTTTCATTCTTGAAGATAAAGATATGTTTTCCATAGTGAGAATAACACTAGTGTTTTATACATGTGAGAATAAAATAGGTAAATTTTGTTTTAGCTTCACCACTTTTAGTTACATTGTAAAAAAAAAAAAAAACTAAAGTTACTAAAAGTTTTCTAGAAAATTGGGATTTCTAGAACTTTTTATGTAACGGCAACTGCAAAACTTTATGTAACAGATAGAGATTTTCACTGAAAATCAAGAAATCGGCAAGGTTAATAAGAATTTTTTTGGAAGCAGGGATTCCTAGATTTTTTATGTATCTGCAATCCAGGTTACAGATAAAGTCTAAAACCTGGACCCTGTCTTTAAAATATAACTGTAATTTGAATAGACTCGTTTGTAACGTTACAGATTTTCGTAGCTTTACAAAAATTAGTTTTGTAGATTTACATCTTTCCTTGTACAGTGTAGAATATTAATAAGCATAAAGATTTCATCAACTGTACATGTGTAGGATTACAATGAATTCGGGAACAACACTTCGATAAGTACCTACATATTTTTCCAAGAAAAAGTAGAAGACGAAGAATGTTACTTGAAATGCTTTATCATTTTTAAAAATGCGTAAATTTAAACTGTTTTGAAAAAATACAAGATTAATTGTACCGATAGTTAAAAGAGAATTTTGTTTTCGCAAATTTTCAAAACAAATATTTTTTACAGCAATATAATTTTATTAAAACTTTAGTGTCATTTGATCTAATAATTTAAAACATAGAAAATAAACCTGTTTTAAAATTACTTTTCACACACACATACTAACACACGTACAGACACACAAATGTACGGTCCGTGTATCCTCGAATTATTTTTAAATGCGTTAGACGAATAAGATCCGCGATCTTCAACCATTCTAGTTATTTCATATCTGTTACCAAACATTCAATTGTTATGTGATGGACCTGGGTCATTTTCAGAATATTTGTTTTCATTTTCTTCAATTTATTTTTTATTGTAACTTTTCAATAGAGTAATTTGGGATTCGATTTCGCACGCTAAATCTGAAGGATATGAGAGAAATGGAATGGTTGGTTAATTGGTTCGGTTAAAATAAAAAATAAAAAATGAGAAATATAGGTTGTTCTAATAATTGGAAGTTCGATAATTTTTTTGAAAGAAATAGTTTGTTTGGATAATTAAAAGTTGGGTTAGTTGCACAGTAAAAAAAAATCTGTGAAGGTACTAAACATTTTCTAGGAAACTGGGATTCCAAGAACTTTTCATGTAACGATAACAGGAAAAATTCATGTAATCGATTCTGAAACTTGAAATTTTGCTGTTACCGTTACAGGAAAAGTTCTTGGAATCCCAGTTTCCTAGAAAAGGTTTAGTACCTTTGCAGATTTTTTTTTTTACAGTGTGGAAGTTTCGATAATCGTCGTTCTATTGAATTAGAGAAAAGTGCATAAACTTTGCTGTTTCTTGTCTTACTTTATATGACGATCTTAGATATAGAGGAAAATATAGATGCCATCGTTTGAGAGGCCTAAATTTATATTTATGGAGAAACGAACCATTTTAAATACTGTATTCGTATTCAGAAGATAGTTTTCAGACCAGTCAAATGGTGTTTATCTTATCTCTCAGCGATTAATTAATGATAAAATACCATAAGAATTCATTTTTAGGAGCATTCGTAATTATGTAAATACGTAGCGCCTATAGTTGTTGTTCAGTCCGTCCGTCTCACAGTGGGGCAAAAACCCAAAAAGCTGGCCAAAAGTCGAAAAATGAAGTTACGATTTCGGGAATTTCGATTGTACAGTTGGCTAGAATAATATTTGGAGAGTCAGTATCTGTATTTAAAAAAAGATTTTTGCTTTGCCCTTACAAGCAGCATCATTTCAAAAATGATGCTTGAAAGAGTATCATTCAGAGCGAACAAAAACAGCAAAACAACAGTTCCTCTAAACGCGTGATATATTTTATAATATTATCCGATTTTAATGATTTGAAATGGATTCACACTATGATAGTATGTACTTTATTTGCATGTATTACAAAATTTATATTAAGCAGGTAAAAATTAATAAATTCATTGTCATTTTTGATAAAAAAGTTTAGAATTTTTTTTTTTTTTTTTGCTTTTAAACATCAAAAAGTTTAAATGTTCCACAGTGTTCCGCAACGAAATTTAATGGAAATAATAACTTGGGCTACTGTCTAGTGATTCATAAAAAACCAGCTGCCAAAAACTGCCTTTCTGCATTTCACGCATATTTTAGTAACCGCAAGTAAAAATGCCATTTTTTCGGCCGCCTCAAAAATTTTGAAATCGACTACTTTTTACATAATTTAGTTGATAAATATTTTTCAAATTTTTGAATTATTCAATTTTATAATAGTTTATTTCCTATTATATTGTAAATAAGCACTATAATCATAAGATTACATTAATTTGATAAGTAAGCTTAGTAATGAAAAAATGAAAATAATTCTCTATTACTGATCCGGTAGAGTAACGTTTTCTTATCTTTATAGGTAGTAATTTTGTTTGTTCTATTATAATTAGAAGAATTATTTTGTCAATGGCTATATTTGCTAGATCAAACTACTGAGCGTATTTCATTATTACGAGTAAAAATCATTATGAATATCACTTTCGCTTATATTAGTAATTTGAATTTGATTTGCAAGTGAGGATGTGATGGCACATCTATTCTGAGTACATTTAACAAATATTTACCTATGATGATGGCAGGAAGTCTAATATATTTTTCTTTTCTTCCGTGCTACTAGAATACATAAATATTGCGAATAATTCATGAATCATCAATTTGAAAATATCGAGATCTTCATTTCACTGATTTTATCGGGAAAATCAAGATCCATTTTTCTTTTACAAGAAATACGGAAGCAACTGTCAATGAATGGGATTGCATTAAATACTAGCAGAATCAACTTATTTCGTTTAATACAATCATTGATACAGAAGAAAAAGTCGTTAAAAACGAATTAGTGTAATACTCAATGTGCTACCTATGTCAGACAGCATCAAAACAGCGTCTTACCGATCTGACATTTTTTATTAAAAGTGGATTGAGATAATTTAGAATTCAGAATATCTAAGTTACATGCAAAGATGTTTAGAGAGGCCTTACACCTGGCAGGCAACTGGATAGAAGAAATGAAAAGCTCGTACTCCGCATGAAAAGAAGAATACTGAAATTGCAAAATAAAATATGCAAAAAATATTTCGTTTACAATCAAGACTTCTCGTTGAGAAACTAAATCCCAGATTTGGAAGCACAAATGATGGAAATACAATTCAACGATTCTTTGAAAACGCAACTATTTGTTTCTAAACCAGCATATACGAAGATTTGATTAAACGTTTCTATGCCATAAGTAATTTCTTGTAGTTATATTATTTATTTGATAAACTTCGATAATTTTTCTTACAAATAGCTCGTAGATTTGAGCAGCACCCCTGGTTCTATATGCTTACTTCAGTACACAAACTACTTATTAATGACTAAGAAATAACATTATCTTCATTACTGCCAATTTATGAAATGCCATAAGATACTGAAGAATCATGCAACAAACTGATCAAAAGGCACCGAGAAGCTTTATCGTAAAGATGCAGTAGCGAGAAAAAAAAAGATAATTTTACGTCTTTTAATGTCATCAGATTCTTTCCTTTCCAGTTTAGGTAAATTATCGTATAAGAAATTAAAATCATTGATCCTAAAAGTCACAGGATCTTCCAATACCGCCAACAAGTTCTGCTAACTATTTCGACACATTGACCTCTGAAGAATCTTTTTATTATACTACAGTTGATTCTAAAGGTTAATTTCTGGAATATATTTTCGTTTTTATTTAAATAATATAAAAATTAAATAGTCTAATGTTTTACTTTCCATTAACGTCATTAAATTTCATTTAAATATGTCTTGGTTTTTTGAAAATTCTCTTTTAAAGTTTACCTCGAAATGTTAAATTTTATTTAAATCTTATTGTTTTTACTCTTAATGTAATTTTATTTATTTACTTATTTTTAAAATTTAACTTTTGAATCCTAATTAATATCCTGAAAAGTTTACGAAATTGCATATAAATTGAATAATTTTCGAGACATTTTAATTTTTATTCCGCCATATTGTATCCGCCATTTTTTTCAATTTTAATTTTGTATTTTTACTTAGCATCCTCAAAAACACCTGTATACTAATTTTCGTACAATTTGAATAACATTTGCATATTTTGGCCAGCTTTTCGGGATTTTGCCCCACTGTGCGTCTGTCCGTCCGTTCGTCTGTCTGTCCGCATATAACAACGCAGAAACAAACCGAATCATTTGAAATGAAAAATGTATAATTATTACATAATTTTGTCGAGTTATTTCAAATTTTATGAAAATCGGATGCATAGATCAATTACAAGGACAATAAAAAGTATTCCGTTACATTACGGTCAATGGGAAAAAAGTTTCAAATGCATTTTAATCGTTTGAAATTTAAAATACATAATTATTACATAATTTTGTCGAGTCATTTCAAATTTTATGAAAATCGCGTGCGTAAATCAGTTACCGGGACAATCAAACGTATTCCGTTAGATTACGGTCAATGGGGGAAAAAAGTTTCAAATGCATTTTAATAGTGTTACGCTTATTTGAACATAATAAAATTGATATACATCAATAAAGTACGTATTATAATATACATTTTACATAATCTGTAGTGCAAAGAACATTTGTTGTTGATTAACAATGCCACACAAAAGTATTCCAATACATAATGGTATAAGGAGAATATTGTTTGGTGCGCATTTTAATTGTAAGTAACTATTTACAATTTTATGAGATTGATATAAGAGAATGATATTTTTAAAACTTCGTTATCGTACGAACGCACCTCATTTGCTGCACTTCACGTGCAATTTCCAACTTGTTTTATTTAAAGCTTTTTTTTATTTTTTAACTGTCTGTATAGTGCTGTCTCACTTTATTTTCTAGTTTTGATTAATTAAAAGAAAAGCAGATTCCCCTATAACAGCGTGTTTTCTAATTTAAATTTATCTAAAAAAAGAGAAATTCAATTTAAAATTTGAATATTAGTAAATGCAAACATTTCGCTTATCGATGATTTCATATCTCATTAGTGAACAGCAGCATCACAAATGTATTATTGTACTTTAAAAAATACGTTTACTTTTCTAAAACTAATCATATGTGGCAATCCCAAAACTTCCTTCTATCTCATGTATGTTAATACTTCAGAATTTACTATCACATTACCAAAATTAAATGGCAATCTAAGCTCATCATGAGGATTCTAATAATATGAAATTCCATGCATTAGTTTTTGAGATATGACTATCACTAAAATCACGTAAATCATGCAAAATTCACAATAGCAGCGTCACTTGTTGGGTTATTTGCTCTGAAACCTAATTTGCAACAACTTATGACAACATCTAACTTAATTTAACGTTTGTTAAAAATCAGTGCATTAGTTCTTGATGTAGAGCTACTGAGGATATCATAAAAAATGCAGCACAACAAAGCCATCTATTGAGCGATTCACACCAAAATGAAAACAACACCAAGTCAAATTAAGGACTAGATCACTCTACCAGGGAGCCAACCAAGAAATGGCAAAGGCATGAACCCCTGGAAGAAAATCCCTCTCCGCCATCCATAGACACAATCACAAGCAAATAGTGACAGAATAGCAACGACAATATATATATATATTTAAAAAAAAAATAATAATTAGTTAAATAAATTAAAATATATATATATATAAATAATATTAATAAATAAATAAATAAATAAATAAAATAAAATAAACAATACAATACAATAGAATAAAATGAATGAATAAAGATAACAAAGACACCCTATTAACCAAAACGGAGCAAAAGACATAGTAAATCATAAATAATGAAGTGTAACAGAATTATACGTCAATAAAACAAATGTCGAGGTAGTTAACAGACTTTTAACGTCATTTTGGGTTACAAATGACGAGGAAAAATAAATTCTAAAGCAACAAAAATAAATAAATAAATATACATATATAACAATAATAATAATAATAATAAATATATTTAGATCTACACATACACAGATAAACCACACACAAATCCATAAGAACAAAAATACAAAATGGACTGGAAAAACAAAAGTTCTAAATTGTTTGTCTGTACCAAATGTGGCTCAAAAATCCTCTATCAAAATTTATATTTAATAAAAGAATATAGTTTATTCAGTTCGTTATATATAGCACAAAGTCTATTATAGTTTGAACTAGATAATAATACATTTTGAAGGTTCCAAGATAAAGTTTTATTACGGATAAAAGTAAAACAAAATGGCATTAATGGACATTTCCCAAATAAGTAATGTCTCACGTCTCCAATACTACCGCAGTTACATTTGTCACTAGATCTTTTACCAATTTTATGTAAATAATAAGGAAAGGCACCATGGGAGGAAATGAAATAAGCAGATACACGAGAATAACAGAGAAAAGTGACGTCAGTCTTTCGTAGTACCGAATAGGTATCCCTACCTTTCAAACTCATTTCCCAGTTATTCTGCCATACTGTGACTATATTATTTTTAAAATGACGCTTAATATATGAAAGAGGAACAGGGATATCCAATACTTCGTCAAATACATTTTCTAAAATGACGGATTTTGCTAAGTAATCTGCTCTTTCATTACCACGCAATCCAATGTGTGATTTTATCCAACCCAAATGAAAAACTTTGCTGCTAAAAAGCCTAAAATTAAAGAATATATTATAAATCAATTTATCGGTGGGGAAAAGATTGGAAAGGGCATGAATTGAAGAAAGACTGTCAGAATAAATATGAAATTCAGTATGCTCCGATTTACAACACCATTCAACAGCTTGATCCAAAGCAGAAAGTTCGGCTTGATAGACTGTGTTATAACTGTTTAATTTAAAACGTTTTTCACAAATTACAATTCCATTTAAATACACAACAAAGGCACATCCGACACCGCCATCAATCTTTGAACCGTCCGTATAAATAGTTGGATGTTTAAAAGTCGGCTCTCTGCTGATTACAGGATTTGAAAATTTAATTGAATGATGACAAGCAAAGAAAGGATAATCATAGGTACGAATGCGATTTGCAACGCATGTTCTCAAAAGTTCCCGGCCACCTTCACAAGTTCGTAAAAAAGTGGTATTGTAATAGAAAATTACAGTGATCAACAACATTTATATACCGCAATATCTCGAGAAGATTGGCCTTTTCAAATTAAGGACTAACTGAATGTGAAGTTTTATGCAAATCCATGCTGTAATTCTAGAGATAGTGTTATTGTAGAAATCACAAAAATTAAGTATAGCAGAGCCATCTACACAAAAACGTAGAAAATGTTAATTTATGTCAAGAACTAACTAAATCTGAAGGTTGAAGAAAATCCGTGCATTAGTTTTTAGAATATTGCTATGGTGAAAATAGGAAATCTCAAAGTGATATGTATACATTTTATTGACATAATAGTTAGGAACTTACTTATAGAAGAAAGTGTAAATATCAATAAATTTAATTGGCAAAATTGAGTATAAAAAAACGCATGTTCTCAAAAGTTCCCGGCCACCTTCACAAGTTCGTAAAAAAGTGGTATTGTAATAGAAAATTACAGTGATCAACAACATTTATATACCGCAATATCTCGAGAAGATTGGCCTTTTAGCGACAAACTAATCACTCATTTATTAACAATAATTGTTGAACTTTTCAAATTTGAATTCAAACTATGCTATACTCGTTGATTCATTCATAAACACAACCAAAAATCACTTTACGGATAGAAAAAATCTAAAGAATGATAAGTGGCCGGAAACTTTTGAGAACATGCGTTTTCTTTTATACTTAATTTTGTCAATTAAATTTATTGATATTTACACTTTCTTCTATAAGTAAGTTCCTAACTAATATGTCAATAAAATGTATAAGTATCGCTTTGAGATTCCTCTCCATATAGGTATATTTACAAATTAACTGAAAAATTTTTGCTGGCCGGAAACTTTTGACCGCCACTGTATATTTTTTAATTTAATTCCGTATATTAGTATTTGAGATAGAGTGCCCACAGGATTTATGTCATATACAAACAGACAGACATTTTGTAAAAACATGTTTTTCGGGTTCTCTGACCCCTAAAACGTGTAAATCCGTCGAAAACCGGAAGTCGGAAATTTTCCCAAATCTAATATTTTCTTCTTGGAAAGATAGAAGAAAGAAATAATTAGCTTATTAATATATCTGTAGTTTACACAATTGTTTATCTTTACGATTTTTCATTTTTTTCGGCAAGTGAAAGCTTCTTTCCTTCAGTAATGCAGGTATTTTTCTTTCGCAACAATATTTTCCCAGAAAATCTAATAAAAATTCTTTTACGAAACAAGATTTTTCACTACAGAAAAACGGATGACTAAGCTTTTGGATATAAAAGAAGAATTTGAATTGTAAAAGTAGATTGAACTGGAGTAAAATAAAATGCGAGTGTTTCATTTTACCCTATCGCTTACATAGAAAAATCCCTTTTTCAATATAGGATTTTGGATTAATAAAAGTCTCAGTAACACAATACAAATTCACAATGTCTGCAAGTTTGCTAGAAAGCTCAGAAAAATATTTTTTTATTTAACTATATCTAACATATAGTATTTATTCCAAGTTTATTTTAAATTCATTTGAAATTTGAGCATCAAAATTTTCAAACCTTTATGCGATATGTAAACTTGCACTCCTACCTAGCTTTCAGGAAACAGCATATTGACAATTATACATTTACTTCATTTGATATTAGTCAATACGCAATGTAACAATAAGATTTTCAAAATTCCATGGAGTACATCTGATACAGTAACCTTCCGATTGTCCGTAATTCTTTGTACCTCCGACCCTCTCCCCATTAAAAAAAAATCAGTAATGCAATATCTTTTTTTAATCAAATATTTTTTTATCAGAACAACAACTCAAATAAAACCTGAATAACATGATGCTATTCTGAGAAATATGCTTGTCAAATGTCAGCGAAAATCGTACGATATCAAACATGCCTGATATAAACTGACTGAAGATACTTTACAGAGAAACTGGAAAAAAACATTGCGGCAGATGAATCGCGGAATGATAAACAAGTAGTCATTCTTGTAGAATTGGTAACTATGTTCTTTTAGTAAATTATTCTTTTTGAGATGGAAAAGAAAGCATATGCTATCCAAGTAATTTTATTATATTGAATATACAATCTTGTAGCAGTAAAATAATGTAGAATGGATTACTCAGTACGAAAACAGATATGAGGTATAATCATAACTGCAAATGAGGTAGTTATACATCATAACTGCATATGAGGACTCGATTTTTCTGAGATTTAAAGAATAGAGTTTTCGCTATTAATATTCTATTGGTTAACCTATACAAAAAAACATCAATATGCAAAAAAAAAAAAAAATAAATAAATAAAAGTCGTGTATTTTTGGTATTGTAAAATCTTACTTTACACTGAATGCTGTGAGAAGTTGCTCGCATTTTCAAAAATTTGGTTTTCCGAATAAGACTAGTTTTAAAACTCACATTCTCATATCTATTTCATAAAAAATCAAAAATTTTCTCATACATTTATTATTATCAATTATACTTTTTTTTAAACAAAATTAAACAAGAGTTTAAAAAGGCATTTAAATATTATTATATATATGCTGACAAATAGAAATATAATTTTAGTAACGTTCCTGTATTGTTTTTCCATTATCCACTATAATTCAAACATTCGAAATAACCCCATGAGTGATGTACAAATGGAATTTTGTTGCATATACACTATATGGTCATTAATAACCGTTCACATTCAATTTTAGATACTTTGTCGAATATTTAAAAATATATTTGTCGGATTCTTGTGGAACTTCAGGATTAAAAAGATCATGTTTGGCCTCATATTTATCAACATCTATTTGACAAGGAGGTCAATTAGGGGGCCGACAAAAAATAAATGAAAAATAATAATATTTAGTATCAACTTGTACATTATAATGCACCAGATGGTCTATCTCTGCAGAATACAAATATGTGGATATTGTACAACACTTTTTATTTTTGTCTACTCAATTTCTGTAAGAATAGCATACATATTCATAAAGATATTATCCCAAAATATTACTATTCGTCCTCCTTATCAAATAGACGTTGATAAATATTAAGTCTAACATAATTTTTATAATCCTGAAGTTCCAGAAGAATCCAAGAGATATATTTTTCAATATTCATTAAAAGGCCTTAAGTTGAAAGTGCCCTGTCATTAATGGTCATATAGTGTATATGCATACTACTATTAAAATTCGCCCAAATTCTGACACTTTGTACCTCAAAATTCCATTATGCTAGCAACATTAATTTAAAAAATATATTATATTATTGTTATTGATTAATATTTTGCTACCAAAATCGTGTAATGATTGCACTTTTTATTTTTTGAATAACGATTAATTTATACTTTAGAGTTACTGTCAAAATTATTTTTTTAAGTATTAAAATTACTTTGGTAGTTTTCTAGAAAATGAAACTTTAATATTAGCTGTTTTCTATTATTTTGCAAACACTTTTCCGCCCTTTAAGTATGTGGCACTTTAAGAGATTTTGTCTTGATATTTTTCCATCTTACTAATAACTTTAATGTCGCATTTATAATTTGACATTACGTTTTTCCCTGTTCTTCGCAAAAAAGAAGATTAAACTAATTAATAATGAGTGCATAAAAAACCTAAAACGTCATATTTCATGTAAAATTAATATCACTATTTTAAAGTATTGTGTTAACATAACGGCATATGTGAAACATAGAAAAAATGAAAGGGGACATTAAATTTATTTTTTATTTATTTTTTTTAGGTTTGTTCATTAACGGACTTCATAAAATTGTAGCGGAATTAGAAGATGTTTAACATGGATCTTAGTTATTATTCACGCTATTAGCATAATTTATAAATTTCTTGGAGGCTTTCTTCAGGTAAATGATGCATTAAGGCCATCATGTTTAGAAACTTGGCATAATTACAATTTTACTGCTGCGAAATTGGTTCCGAAAAACTATTTAGGTTAATATCTTAGCAATAAGGCTAAAGATGTAAAGAAAAGAAGACTCTTAACGACAGAAGAAGTAATCGAAGCAGAAAGTTATGGAATATACCGAAAGCAAACTTTCAGAATAAAGAAATAAAGTTATTTTCTGGAAAATGACGAAGTCGCTGGAAGAAAAATATTTAATTATCTGATAGAAATTACCATTTAAAATATTTGCTGTTTTTAAAACGGCTGATTTTTTATGTTTTGTTATTTAAAAAGGGCAGTGTTTCATGATTCGAAATCTATTGTAATTTTATTTCAAAAAATAACAAAAGAGAAGTTCTGTTCAATTTAATAAGCAGTAAGGAATAAGTGAAATACCGGAAGTGATCAGGAAAGTCAGGAGAAATGAAAAGATGGTTTCTGAGTATGATTTTCTTACGTTTTTTGCACAAAAACATTAATAGAAATTAATTGACACTTCTAGCATAATTTTATAGCTGAGAAATACAACTAAGATATTTGTCCATTTTCGGAGGGTTTTTTTCATACATAATATTGAATAAATACGCGTATTTTAGTTGAATTGTAATACATAAGGATGAAAGAACGTAAATCTTGAGTGTTGTTGACTTTTTAATATTCCCAATTCTTTTTAATATCACAGTTTTATCTTGGTTATATATCTTAATCTACTTTTCCATTAAAAGCAAATATGATAATTATTGCCCAACGTATTGAGAAAGTAATCAGCTACATAAGTTTGAATAGAATAATAATATGAATAAAAAATTAATGCTTTAAATTAATGCTTTATATGGCGGCTTACTAGAATTATGAAAAAAGGAAGCACATTAAGAAGTTATACATTTTTTACTATTTTAGAAATTTCCTTATTAACGATTTTCATAAGATTGTATAAGTTTCAAAGAAATGTTTTGCGTTTGAGAAACAAAAAATGGAAGCAAAAACAGAATAAGAAAGTCCATAAAAATAATGAAATAAATTGAAAATATTACTATTCCAAGCAAAAACATCTTGCAAAACAAGAAACAGTTTTTTTTAAACCTTTCGTACAATATATGACGATAAAAAAAATGAATTAATACCTGAGGAATAATAATAAATATTCTAATTAGGTTAATTCTTGTATATGTTACAGGCCAAACCCGATTTTAGGCCAAACTAGATTGGCCTAGTCCAAACTAGTCTATCCTAATGCCCATCGGATAGACTAGTTTCTCCTAGGCCAAACTAGTCTATCCTAATGCTCATAGGATAAACTAGTTTTTCCTAGGCCAAACTAGTCTATCCGAACGCCCATCGGATAAACTAGTTTTTCCTAGGCCAAACTAGTCTATCCGAACGCCGATCGGCTAAACTAGATTTTCCTAGGCCAAACTAGTTTGGCCGAACGGTCATTAGGATGAATTAGTTTAGCCTGCTATTCATTGGTTTGAACTAGTTTATCCTAGGCCGAACTAGATTGTACTAGGCCAATTCAATTTGGCGTGATTTTATTGAACCTAGAGATCGCCACGGCGCCAACTTTCTAGTTTTGATCTAATTTATCCTAGGCCGATGCAATTTGACTCGCTTTTAGCTCACATACTATCAAAGCCTGACAGCTAATGTGCTCGTAGATTCTGTGTGTGTGTATGTAACCATGTACGTATGTACATACTTATGTACGTACGTACGTCGGACTAATATATAGCGACTAATGTAACGGACTAATGTGGAATTAATATAACACATGCACCCAAGTGTTGGAATTTGGAATTTGGATGCGATTTAGTTCAAATCAGCCGGCTTCGCCCGCTATCGGGCCCCTTGTTTTATATAAAATCTCGAAACGAGCGTATGTTGAAGCGAATGAACCTCGAGGAGAAAAAAACATGATGATAAATTTTTAAGAAAAAAGATTCCGCATCGAAATACCACTATTTCTTAATAGTAATTTTTGTAAAAATGTTATATTTTTGTTGGAACATTTTGAAACTTACAGTTTTGAAACTGACAATTTATGGCATTTGATATAAATTTATAAAAAAAAAAGTCACATTTCGGCGTGAAAGAGGGTGTGGATGCGAACAAAATCGCGAAATATAACGGAAATTCTAGCTTTTAAAGCACCGCGACCTCAAGTAACATATCTACTATTAGGTTGTTTAACGAAGTTTCATTCAGATACAGTTTTGTTAATAATAGAGTGCTCTCCTTGGTGTTGGAATGAGAAACTAATATAACGTGGCTTAGTTAAAACTTGCTGGCTTCGCCCGCTATCTGACTGGCCGAGGCAGCGGGGTTATGGTTGGAAATTCGTTCGCTTTGAGGCTCTTTCGAAAAGGAGAATTACATTCGGCGGTGCGTACTCAGCACGCTTGCTACGATTTGAATTTCGTTCGCTTCGAAGTTCGTTCGAAAAGAAAGAGGGCATTCGGCAGTACGTGTGCAGCACACCTGCTATACGCTGTCGCAAGCTGTAGGGATGCGGCTGAAGAACTAATGCACGAAATTTAATAAAAATTTACATTCAGGTAGTCTCTGATCTAAATTGATGCTAATTAGTTATTGGTGTAAATCGCTTATCAACTGGAGCTGCTGTTTTGCATTTTTTATGATTTACGCATTAGCTTTATCTTAACTAATACACGAATTTCCATCAAACATCAGATTCAGTTCGTCCATGAGATGAGTTGGTGTTGTTTCTATTTTGAAGTAAATCACTCAACATGGCTATGCTATGCTGCATTTTTAACAATTTTTACAATAGCTGTATCTCAAGAACTAATGAACGGAATTTAATATAAATTTATATTCAGACAGTCTCTGATATAAATTGATTCTGATTACATTTTCATGTAAATTGTTCAAAAATCACTATTCGTCAATAGTGGCATTAAACGCGGAACATATTTTTATAAATTTATATCATGTGTCATAAACTATCTTAAAGTTTCAACTAGATCAACTAGAATTTCCGTTATATTTCCTGATTTTCTTCGCCCCCCCCCCTCTTTCCCTTTCGTAATGGGACTTTTTTTACAATTTTTATCATGTGTTATAAACTATTACAAAGTTTCAAACATTTCCAACAAGAATTTAACATTTTTACAAAAATTACTAATCGAAAATAGTGGTATTTGACGCGCCATCTTTTTTCTTAAATATTTAACATCATGTTTTATTATGTTTCTAAAAGTTTCAAATAATGGTAATATTTAATTATCAGCTAAAACCTTAAAAAGTGCTGAGATTAAAAAAAAAAAAAAATCTAGCGTCCTCTTACTCTACCCCCCCCCCCCATCCTAAATTTCAAGTGTCATGCTTTATTTAAGCTTTTTCTTATTTTTAAAAGGATTCGGATATTTAGTTTCTTAATATGAACAATTTCGCCTGAAGTGATGTGTGCAAAAACCAATATCTGTTACGAA
This sequence comes from Maratus speculifer, assembly GCA_964019185.1. Lineage (NCBI taxonomy): Eukaryota > Metazoa > Arthropoda > Arachnida > Araneae > Salticidae > Maratus > Maratus speculifer. The sequence goes on from OZ025292.1 coordinate 344,934,630, forward strand.
TTAAAAATCTTTTCATAAAACCGAAAGTCTCTATCAGATTGAAAAAAAAAAAAATCCGTTCTACGTTTATATCTCAGAACCCCCCAAATTAATCAGGAAACGCCTTATCAGAAGGAACATACATCCAAAATTTGAAACAAATCGGTAAATTATCTGTGAAAAACCTATTTACATAAATTAAGAGTGTTACCTCCCATTGCTCCTTTCTGTATACGTAAACAATGAATTCCCACAACTGATCATGGATGTACCTTATCAAAATGATATTATACCTGAAATTTTAATAAAATCTGATCATTTTGCATGGAAAACTGACTTAACTAAATTAAGGAGGTGTAAGTGTGTGAGTGTGTGTGTGGGGGGGGGGGTTGCGGATTAGCCTTTTGTTCTCCTCCCCTTATTCTTATTCAATGAACCCCTGAAACTAATCAGGAAAGTTCATTATCAGGATAAATCTATGTCCAAAATTTGAAGCAAATTGGATATTTCTATCAGGAGTTATCGCATTACGTACACACGTACGTACATACGGCCATACGTACGTAAATTGTTACATACACATACACAGAATCTGCGAGCACATTAGCTCTCAGGCTTTGATAGTCTGTGAGCTAAAATCGCGTCAAACTGCATCGGCCTAGGATAAAATAGATCAAAATTAGAAAGTTGGCGCCGTGGCGGTCTTTAGATTAAAAAATATCACGCCAAATTGAATTGGCCTAGGACAATCTAGTTCGGCCTAGGATAAACTAGTTCAAACCAATGAATAGCAGGCTAAACTAGTTTATCCTAATGACCGTTCGGCCAAACTAGTTTGGCCTAGGAAAATCTAGTTTATCCGATGGGCGTTCGGATAGACTAGTTTGGCCTAGGAAAAACTAGTTTATCCGATGGGCTTTCGGATAGACTAGTTTGGCCTAGGAAAAACTAGTTTATCCGATGGGCGTTAGGATAGACTAGTTTGGCCTAGGAAAAACTAGTTTATCCGATGGGCGTTAGGATAGACTAGTTTGGCCTAAAATCGGGTTTGGCCTGTAACATATACATAAAAATAATTGAACTTATTTAGAATATAAAAAAGAATGTGCCAATCTACGAAAAGAAGATGAATTTTTTTTAATTCTTACCTATGGCTACATATTAAGAAAATCATATTTTTATCGAGAGGTAATAAGTGTTCAGCAACTATTCGTTTTTCTACCATTGGACCCTCTTGTCGAATATTATGTTGGCTGAATATTGTTCAATATTTAGCTGAATAAATCCAAAATATAAATAATCTCAGGGGTTTTTTGAACAATTTTTTCTCATATTCAGATTTGCAGATTTTTGTCACTTCATACTTAACATGTATATACGTATAACATACTTAAACATGTTCATATGTATGGCCATTTTCACACTTAAACACACAGAAATTGTAACTTCTCTTATTCAGAAGAAAGAAGTCGAAAAGGATTTCTCTATAGAGACTTGCGATCGGTCAAAAAGTGATATGGAAATTAGAGATTTTAGTTGATTTTAGAGACATAACATTAGGAGGACAATCTGCACTGAGGTAATAAAAGTCATGGGACAGCAATATGCAAATATACAGATAGCAGTAGTGTCGCTTACAAATTGTATAACAGGCCAGTGCCTGGGAAGGACTTTTGTTAGTGTTCAAATGCTTCGCGTGAGAAGGTTTATTATGTGATTATGACCACATGACAAGAATTAACGGATTTCGAATGTGGTATGCTAGTTGAAGCTAAGCGCCTGGGACGTTTCATTTCAAAAATCCTTATGGAATTCAATATTCCGAGATCCACAGTATTAAGAGTGTGCCGAGAATTTTTAAATTCTCATCATGGACACGCAGTGGTCGACCACCGGCACTTAATGATCGCGATCAGCGACGTCTGCGTAAACTTGTCAGTGTGAACAGGCAAGCAACACTGCGTGAAATAAGCACAGAAATCAATGTGAGACGTCCGACGAGTGTGCTTGTTAGGACAATCCGGTGAAATTTAGCTTTAATGAGCTAGAGCAGCAGAAGACTACTCGACTGCCATTACTAACAGCATGACATCGCCAACAACAGAGCTCCTGCTCTCATGAAAATATTTGTTGGACCGCACACGGCTGGAAAAAAGTGGCTTGATCAGAGGAATCACGATTTCAATTGGTGACAGCTCATGGAAGTGTATGAGTGTGGCGCAGACCTTAAGAAGCCATGGACCCAAGTTGCCAGCAAGGCACTGTGCAAGCTGGTAAAGACTCCATAATGGTGTGGGCTGTGTTTGCATGGAATGGAACTGAGTCTCCTGGTCAAATTGGATCGATTGTTAACTGGAAATTATTATGTTCAACTAATGGGAGTCCACTTGCAACCATTCATGGACTTCATGCACCCAAACAACGATGGAATTTTCCAGGCTGACAATGCGCCATGTCACCAGGCCATAACTGTTTGCGATTGGTTAAAAGAACATTCTGGACAATTTCAGTAAATTATTTGGCCACTACGATCACCTGACATGAATACCATCGAACATTTATGGGACATAATCGAGAGATCAGTTCATGTCCAAAATCTTCCACCGGCATCACATTCGAAATTATGAACGCCTATAGATACTCATGGCTCAATATTTCTCCAAAGGATTTCCAACGACTCGTGCAGTCCTTGCCACGTCGTGTTGCTGCATTTCGCCGTGCAAACGGAGAACCAACACGCTATTAGCAGGATATCCCATGACTTTTGTTACCTCAGTGTATTTTGTATGTAAAACATTTATAGAAAAGAAAAAAACACTATTCAATTTTACAGGAATTAAATAAAATGCCCGTAAATAAATAACCCTTTTACAAAGCAGCATTTCGATATCTAAATGCTATTTACTATTAATTAATATTAGTTGCTTTTTATTATTATTACGTCTTATTATCAACAGATTGATTTCTAAAAGTTAATTTGTGACTCTATCTGAATCCAAACCTAGCTCATTTTCAGCTGTTTCACATCTTTATGCTTCTTTATGACTGGAAGCTTTTCAATACATAATAATTTTGTTGAATATAGGTACATACAATTTCAAATCTATGTGTAAACAATTTTGAAATGATTACTCAGAAGCTATTATTGACAAACACGTCATAGAATATATCACAAGTGATGATTTGTTGCATGCATTATAATTAATAACTACCTGTGTTGCGTAAATCCAGACTGACAGCTAAACTCAACAATACTCTTAATAGCGTAATTTAGCGATCTAATTTAGAATTGATGTATATCATATAAATATCTCAGACCTTTAAATCTTTCAGGAACAGTGGACCTCTGTTCGTAAAATGCTAAAATGAGTTTATTATATAAGAATTTACAAACAATTTCAAAAATTTTAAAAGCTTTTGTTTACTAACTTATAAAATAAAAGTTTTCATTCTATTGCCAATGTAGCATTTAAAATTAAAATTAAATGGCTCAAAAATGTTCCATCACTTTTGAAAGGGTTAACTAATGCATGCAACATTTCAGTTTTATAGCCTATTTTATTTAAAAGCAATTATGCAGCACCAAATAAGGTTGCTAAAAAAGTGACATTTCTAAAGGAGTGTTTTAGGAAGAAAATCTTAGTTTTGGATAACTTCTTTTATAGTTCTAAAATTGCCCTATCATTTTGTTAACGATTTTTAATGACTAACATATTATTTTTCTTAGTGTATAAAGATTACTTTAAGATTTGTGATAAATAATGTTAAAAATATAAATATTTTGTTTTGTATATGAAAGTTAAGAAAATATGGTATTTCAAATGTGATTTATATAATAAATATTTATTATTATTATTATTATTATTATTATTTTTATTATTATTATTATTACATCTAACATCATAAAAATACTGTACTGCATTTGAAATGTTTGGCATAATTTGTCAAGATATTTAAATAAAAAAGAAGATTTGCCTTACTTGTTTCAAAGAATATCAATATAAACTCACACTAGAAAATTAATAAATATGTATATTATACGCAAATTAAAATATTTTGATGTATGAATCAAAAGAAAAAATATTATCTTCCTCGGTGTTAATAAAAATGGTCCTATAATCTTCCAGTTTTATGAGCGTAATATTGACCTGAAATTGCTCTTTTATTGAGTTGGCGCGCGCCCAATACGACGCTGGATTATGTCACGCGCAATTTCTTTTGAATGTTTACCTTTCTTGTTTAACAACTGATAGTTTTATTAAGTTTTCGTTCATGTGGCAGAAAATCCTTATTCACCTCTGTCCTATGTTTGTCAGTCTGTCACAGAACCCTTACACAAAACTATATCAGTCAGACTATATAAGTCAGACATTTCAAATTATGTGTACTTACAGCTGAATACCTCATGTCACACGACAAATCATAAAAATTTTAAAAAGTCAGTTATTTTTATTAAATCAATTTTATCAATGTCATTCGTTCATTTTTGTGATTTAAATTTTAAAACAGACACCTAATTTCAACTTTTTCGTGTAGACATCATAGCTTGGAGGAAGAGCATCTTGCTAGTAAACATAAGGTTCTTATTTCGAATTGCGATCTTGGAACTTCAAATTTTCATACTAAGATAGATTTAGTTAAAAAAAACTTCGTAATTTTTTCAATTAAAGGTTTATATTATTTCTTTTATCACTGACATTCATCCTATTTATTCTATGATTTATTTACCAATTTGAAAAAAAAGGTTTTAATCTAATGAAGTGTAAATATTACTTGTTTAAACTCAACTTTAGAAAAATCATTTTGTAACATATTGTTGAATACAATCTCGAGTTATCTCGTTAATAATTTTATCAAAAAATGTCATTCAGTTGGTAAGGTTCTTCATATTTATCATTCATCCTCAGACTTTGGAAAAAATGAATAAAATTATGTAAATTTAAAGATTTACACTTATTTTATGGAAAGAAAATTACGTTCCTTTCAGTCGATAATTCTTTTTTTCATAATCCAGTTTTATGAGATGAAAATTTTTCCAGGATATTGCTCTTTTATGAGTTGGCGGCCTTCCAATAACGTAATTTTTTTGAAGTGTTTACCTTTCTTTAATACCAGTTGATTCTTATTTTATTAATCTACTTTAAAGTTTGGGAGAAGTTTACAATACTATTATGGTTTATGTGGGGTTTTACATAATCATCAACAAATTTAAGAATTTCTATTTCGTGTTAAATGTTTATCCTTTTTATGTTTTCCTAAGAGTTTTTGTTTTGTTGTAGAACTGACATTTTACTATCACATTTTACTTGTATGTCTTTTTTTTCATACCTCTTACACTTTGCTGATTATTTTTCTCCAAGTAGTTTATAAACAATCATGATCATAAGCATTTTCTCAATGTTTTACAAACGTTTTACAAATGCTCTAAGAAATAGTTTAATGTAATACCATTTTATTTTACATCAAGTTTTAGACATACCATTTGTCGAGTCTGTTGAAAAAGTAACATGCCGTTAAAAAAAATCACTTGTAACTAAGCTTTTCATTTATTCAATAAATCTGTTTTTTTTTCTTTGTTTAATTACAGGGTATTCCATGGTTAATTAAAGCTAATAGTACTATTTTAAAATTCTTACGGTATTTTTTATTTTAAAAATTCTGTGTGCGGGATCCCGCAGTTTTGCAAAATTCCAATCACTATCTATGATCCTACACAACAATTCCTATATAGCTATATTTACCAAACATTGAAACAGTTATCTGCACTGAAAGATTTGTATTTAAATCAATTTGTTGAACGTACGAGGTAGGGATTTTAAATAGTCTGACTGACGTCATAAATCTTTTCTTTCGTCAACAATTATATCTGGAACCTTATGTATTTGGAAATACTACCCTTGGCGATTCTTGAATCACATCATCTGAATTTTTCATTTTGCAAAGCAAAGCTTGAATGAAAGTCCTATTTTGTCAGCTTGTTGCAAGTCACAGTCCTCCTTATGATTTGATTAATTCCACGATATGAAATCTTGCCGCCTTTAGCTTCATTTTCCTTTTTGAAATAAACAAAACTCACATTTGTCCACACAGAACGAGTAAGGTGGATAATTTATCACGAGGATGAAGTGCTTTGCTCAGAAAGCCTACACAGACAAAGAAGATTGAGTTGGCGCATTTTCCTGGTGAAGGATACATCATTATTTATGTTGAAAGTTTCTTGAAAAATCTCACAAACACGTTCTTTGTCAACATTTTTCAATTGAGCAACAGCTTAAGACATATACAATATTTTTTGCGCATCAAATGACCAACTCATTAAATGTTTATGTCTATTTTTTAGGTGCAGAATCGTCCAGGATGTGCATCGTTTTCGGTCATTTCTCAACCTTCTTTAAACGTTTTAAACCCCTAAAACATTTAAATGCATGATGAACATTAATAACCAAACAAGTTTTCAAAAATAGCACAAGCGAACTCCTTGGGACAATTTTGTCAAGGAACTTCAAAGAAACTTGTCGATAACCGTTACTCACTCTGATTATTTATCATTTTTCCGGCAAGTCACTGGGACATAGTTCAATCAAAGAAAATGCTATAATTAAAATAAGCGACATGTTATTTTCACGATCGAGCAGAGTTTGGGATAGGTACTTCTTAATAGCGTTAAAGTTGAATACTTGGCCACTCTTCGGTATTTGCCAGTTGTACTACGAATCCGGTTATTATTGTCTCTTGTGGTCAATACATTTTAGACTGATTAAGACAAATGAAACATTGCGCTGTATATCTTATTCATGTTAGGAATATATTAAAACATTGCAGAATAATATTAAACAATTTTTTCGAATGACCAAAAGTACATGAAAAACCTAAAACTGTCGGACAGTGGTGCGCAGAACATTTTTTATGGATATTCAGAATGAAACTTTAAAGAATTTTACTACCGTTCTTCAATATGCGATTCGATGATATTGTAGCACACGTTTATTGCAGTACATTGTTATACAGTCTAATAAGCTGAAAAATAGCTTATAGATAATAACATTTTACATTTCCAACAGATGTTTAAAAAATTCTTATGTTATAGGACTATTCTATTCGACATTTTAGATAGTTATTTGCATGTGGAAGTTAAATTCACTACATATTTCGAACTGTATTGTTGCCCTGTAATACCCTTTTAAACTCCATTGATAATAACATTTTAAAGTTGTATCACTTTTATGACATTATAGAGCACATTCGATATTGAACCTCCTAAATTTCATACTATGCTCTGTTTGTAATACATAATGGAAATCAATTCTAATTTAACAAAACTTGTAAAACGAATGTTTTATAAATAAATCCTATACGGTCAAATTTTGAATTTCTGATGTATTAATTAATTATATTCATAATCTTTTAGTCAACATAATCTCTGTAGAATACACAAATATGTCTAAAGTTTTTAACTCATTATCTTCTTAAATAAATAAAAAATGTCGCCTGTTGTTTAAAAAAAATGAATTTTCTAATCATGGATGAATATTTGGATTATAAAAGTACTCGTTAGGGAGGAGCTCGCAAATTCAAACTCTTTCACACGAGTAATTTTGAAACTTTCTTAACAAACAGCTTTTACAGTTAAACAAGGCGACGAAAAATGCAAAAGAAAACTGGAAAGAAAAAACTTGCCGAGAAAAGAGAAATAGCATTAACCATTGAAGGTTGAACTACACTTGTTGAGTAAAATGCTACGTTAAACATTTACATGGGCTACTATTTTTGTAATTCTACTTAAAATGTTTAGTTTTAAAGAATAAAAAGACCCAATACGCTACTGAAATTTGCATCTGCAAAGCAATTCTGAGAATTACTAGTATTGATTATTCTTCTTTGAGCAAAATACAATAAAATTTTCATACATGTATAAACTTTTTGTAAAATTAAACCATTTAAACTGATGATATTGACCAAATATAATGAAATCCCTATTATAAACACAAGGAACAAAATATCAGTTAAATTATGTAGTATTACGAAATGACTTATGGAAACTACAAACGAAATATCAAATCGACGGGTACAAAAGAAAGCTCATATTATAAATCATTTCGTCAGGGATAAAAAATTTAGAAATATAAGCATAAACTAGTCGATTTCTGTGGAGAATCAAGCTTTAAGCTGAAAATTTTCTCTGTTCCCAATCAACTGTAGAACAAGAATAAAAAAGTAAACAAAGAACATTGAAAAACAATAAAACAAACAAAATGAAATTAAAACTAATAGATTTGATAAAATATAATTAAACTAAAGTAAGTTTACCCTTTAAAAATCACATATCTTTGTAACATTGTTTCGCACTGCCCACGCACAAATTTTATAACGAAACTTTAAGGTTAATTTAACCGTTAAGAGATTTTACGTTAAAGATTAAAAATGGCTTCAATTTCAAAATTTAAAATAAATTTGTACAGACTTATTTTCACTATTTTAAAAAATAGCTGTGTAATTGATATAATATGAAATACGAGATTTCCAAAATCTTTTAAACATGTGTTCCATTATATGTAATTTATTTACATAAAAACATTATGCTTTTACTTATTTAACATGATCCCCAAAAACTGGATATGTTGGATAAACAACGAAAAAAAAATATGACAAAATTACATTCAACATTGCCCTAAATTTTTAAAAATAATTTATCTTCTTAAATTACCTATTTTGGAAATATTTTCGTTATTAAAAAACAAATTGGTATGAATAATTTTGTAATAACTTATAATGTTATTGTATTAATTACTAATTAATATTTATTTGAAAAATATACTGTAGAAAGTAAATTTTACACAGTTATTTGTTATGCAAACTCTCAAACGTCAGAACATGAATAAAAGCACGTAAATTCTCTGGCTATAACTCCTAAAAGGGAAGAAAATTACGTTCTCCTGAGTGCATAAAGTTGTTCTCATAATCAACCATTTTTATGAGTTAAAATTAGTCCTAGAACATTGCTCTCTTAAGTGTTGGCGCATATCCAATACTATGATTTAATGTGCAGCGCATAATCTGTTTGAATTGCTTACTTCTTTGAATACTAGTTGATTTCTATTTTACAAACGACCTTCAAAATTTTCGAGAGAACACAATACTAAGTTTTATGCAATTTCAAAATCTCAAGCAATTTAATGATTTCTGTTTTATATTAACTGAAGGTACATTTGGGGGTTTTGAGTATTTTTTTTTTTTGTTTTATTTTAGACTAGATACAAAGATTTGAACCTGTATAAGACGGAATATTTTCCCGATTTATCACTGTTTTGGGAAAAAATATAAGTATCAGAAACTTTATATTTCATATTATATTGTATTTTATATATCTTTATAACATCTACCTATTTTAAAGTAAGTACCTGTGATATATTTATTTAAAATTTTATTGAAATTTTATCATAAAATTTCCCTTTTATAGTTTAATTGTCAAATATATATATATATATATATATATATATATATATATATATATATATATATATATATATATATTCATCTTTAAATTTGATTGTTATTTTAGCTTGAAGTTGTATATGAATAATATTTCTTTTAAAATTAATTTATAATTTATTTATTATCTTCTCCTATAATTTCTTTTTTTCTTTATTTTTTTTTATTCATACCAACTTAATTTTTTTACTTATTAGTTTTATCCACTTACATGTTTAAATATATTATTTATTTTGAATGCATATCTGTTATATCTATTTTATCGTAACTAGCTGACCCGCCCGGCGTTGCCCGGGTCCGTATTAGCAATATTAAACGAACTTGAAATTTGTATGATTTTATCAATAACTGGAAGCATGCAGAAATGCATTGTCTGAAATACGTCGCAGCTGACTTTGTGAAAAATCAGTTTTAAAAACAACAACTAATATTAAACTCTAAAAATACTTAAATACATTATCTGTTTTATATTTCTTAATGATATTCCTCTGGACCGAGTTGGCGCATTGCCAAGATTTGCTTCCTCTGGACCGAGTTGGCGCATTGCCAAGATTTGCTTTCCCCTGTGCCTCAATTATCCTCGGAATTCCTTTTATTTATAGAGATTTTTTATGAGTGATTTTAAAGCTTTTTTTGTTATATTTTTAAGTTTGAATTCACTATTTGCATAGTTTTAGTTTTTATAGTATAATAAAAGTTACAAATGTGATAACTAAATTTTATCAATAATTTTTTTATTATAGGAAATACGCAGAGTCTTAATAAGTTCAATCATAGCTGAATTATTAGTATCAATTTGATAATTTTAGATTTAGGAAGGAAAATCTAAGGTTTTGTTTATACAAGTAGTTCACTTTAATTAACTTCTTTAAATCCTTTATATTGCCATAAAAGTTGTTGAGCTGTAGTATCATTAAGGTAAATGCACCTATAGTGGATTACGTATTTGTAGTCGACTAATATTTTTTAAAGCCTAAAAATAAGTCCAAAATGCACGAGTGAAAGAACTCTTATTGACTGCCATCTTTAAATTTTAACTTATCATAAACTACTTTGAAATTTGTTTTTTTTCTGCTGGTACATTTAATTGTTTTCTAGAGTGTCTTTAAACACAGATACTTTGGCAAATTCTTAGAGATTTCAATGATGGATAAGTTTTTTATTTTAAATATTGTTTCTTTAACACGTACCATGGTGACTGACACTGACTTTAATGTTCAAGCCGCATCAGTCGCCGGTGACTGACAATGTAAAATAATATATAAAATTTAAAGAAAATACATAGTTTTAAGTAATTATTTAGAAAGTATACTCCTTTAATAAGTTTAAGTTAAGTAAGCTTTCAATAATTACTTAAAACAATATAAACGTTTCAATTTTACATCATATTTTAGACAGTTAATCATCGTTGACTGACGAATTCCAAACGAAAAGTTCAATGTCAGTCATTAGTGACTAATGTGGCACTCAAACGTTATTATTACATTTTATTTAAAATTAAGCTTGTATTGATATTCCCTATTATATTGCCAATAATGTTTTGAATTAGACGAAAATTGAAAGATTCCGCAACAGAAATTTACTCGCGACATTATTGGAGCATAGAGGAAAATAGCATTTTTAAACTTAAATTTTTTCCAAAGAATATATTTTGAAACTTTAAATGTTTATCCTAAAATACATATGTATTTTGAAATTCACAAACATTTTAATAATAATAAGATAAATGTCCTTAAGTGGTCCAGTGCTGGAGCATTTACGTTTTTTTTTCTTTTTTTACTTATGTAGTTCTACAATGGAAAGTTTAATTTTTATGTATTAGTAATTTTCATGTCATTTTTAATCTTCTCTTTTCCTGTTCTAGGATGATTTTGATGAAGTGGATACATCGGAACCCTTAGAGCCGGCAGGACAGATTCAATTCAGTTTGGAATACGATTTTTATGCTTCGACCCTCATTTTAAGGATAATCCAAGGAAGAGATCTCCCCGCAAAAGACATCATAGGTAAGAGAAGTGTGCTTCAGTACATCACTTGTTTTTTCTTTATTTTCCTCATTTCCTTGCGTATGAGGTAGCATGCATTAGCAGCAAGCTGCTTAATGTAGCCGTCCTGAGAAATTCAATTACGGAATGTTTAACACTTTCGCTGCTGCTTACATGAAGATGTGATGATAGTTAATGCCCCACTGTAGAAGTGTATTTTCCTCAGAAGCCGATTTACTTTTTATAACAAAAAATCAGTGAAAGATTTTCCCGCGCCAGCGCGTGACTGGCTATTGGACATCACTCCACATCACGGGCTGGCGCGTGAGTGGCCCCTTAACGTTGGCGCCATATCACGCGCTTTCGCGTGAGCGGCAGCGAACGTGTTAAGTATATTTTTAACGGCCACGAACCTCAGAGTATGCACCGTTTAAATGTTGATATATATATATAAGAACCTCCTGTCATCAATGCTACCGGGTGTCCCAAAAATGCGGTTTTACGATGAACAATAAGAATAAAATTTAAAAAAGGTAAGAAATGGCTTGATGTAATTATAAAATAACCACAGTCCATGAATAATTAAAACAAACATTACTGTAGAAAATTCCGATATATATTTCCATGAAAAAAAAACCCATTAAATTAGTAACCTGTAAATTTGTCTAAACTATAAAAAAATCTGTAAAATTACTAATATTTTTCTAGTAAACTTGTATTCCAAGATCTTTTCATACAACACTAACAGCAAAAACTCATGTAAGCTTCCTCGGTTACATGAAATTTTGCTGTTATTGTTATATGAAAAGGTCTTGGAATACAAGTCTAGAAAAATCTTAGTAACTTTACAGATATTTTTTACAGTGTACGGTGAACAAAATACTAAGCTAAAAATTTGTTTTTGGTTTGTTCCTTCTATTGCGTACTCCTCAAAATTCAGCTAGAAATTTAAATCATTTAAAAATACTTTAAAGCATGGTCCACTGTATCAAAAATGAAATATAGATTTATTTATCCTCCAAGCAAAAAATCATCTTAACTAAAACTATGTTTGTTTTCCGCCATTCCGTTTAAAATACTTCAAATATGCAAAAATTCAAATTTTGATCAAAAAAGAATATATCAAAATAAATGATTTCCTTTCATTTATCATTCAAAACTACTTCACTTATTTACATTCTTTATAGAGAAGTTAATTTATTTTCTGTCACAGAAATTTCATTCTTTTTCCCCATGGAACATATTTTTTTGGAAATTCTCTGCTTTTTTTAGATTTTTTTAAAAAATCAACGACAGTTTAAATGTGTCGTTACAGATTTATATGTATACGTCAATACTTAACGGATATATTTTATATGCTTTTTAACGGCTTATCTTATCATGCATGATCGTCTTTATCAGAAAAGAAATATATTTATTCACAAATAAATTTCCCTTAAGCATATGACGCCTTCTCAAAAAGCATATTTATTTTACAGAGTCCCATTTATAGCATTTCAAAGAAAAATAATTAAAAAAATATCAATAGCTTTCTTTCTTTTTTTATTCAACATAACTTCAAATATGAAAAAAATAATCTATTTTCTGTTTCTTTCTGGTAGGGTTTTCTGTCATTACTCATCGAATCCTTAGAAAGCACCGGTACATTATATGTAACACATCATTGTAATCCCAACATGCCTCAATGACACCAGAAGTTTTGAATAAATTTTTCTTTCATATATTGTACATTCATGAGACAAGATTCCAAATACATTTGTGCATACATTACTATTTAATTACCTTATTTTAATATGTTAACAACAGGATAATTTACTCTTTTAAGGGTTAAATATGTATGTGCCAAAATTTAGGTATGCATTTATATTCTTTTGAAAATCTCTTTAATCTTCATAGACGATATCATTATACTTACATGTGTACAAAGATTTCCAGACACGTGTCATCTTATCGAAAAACAAATCTGTGTTGCACCACGCCGTTTATAGCATTCCAAGGATAAAAGAATCCAATTATTATTATTATTATTATTGTTATTCTTATAGAATAGCAAAAAATGATTGGTTTGTGGGGAAAGTCATGATGCCTAGATGCCAAGTTGTAAACTGTTGGCTACCACGAAATATTTATTGTATAATCTTTATTTAATTGCAAAATATAAGTAGTTAAGTAAAAAGAATCAGAGGTATAAACGTACTTTCATGACTTTCCAGTCACTCCAATGTAAATTATTTTCATTCATATTTCTCATTTAATTCTACTTTACAAATATATTTTCTTTGAAGAGAAGTTTTGAATTTATTTTAGTGAGAGACAGAACATTCCTACACATCAACGACTGTAGAAAATAAATTGGTCTCGCAAAAAAATATAAAAAATTAGTGAGAGTTTATACGACTTAAAATTAATTAGAAACTTTCATGTAACAAATTAGCATTATTATAGCACAGTTAAAAAAATAAGTGGAAAACATTTAAAGTATTTATCCATTTAACTGATTCTTTTTCTTACATGCAGTAAACTGAAAATAGGGGATAAACACCACTGTTTTAAGCTAAAATATTTTTTACAATTTTGGTTTAAACATTTCTGCCATTAAATTGTATAAACTTATGATAAAAAAAAAACTAGTGAAATCAAAATACCTTAAATGGTAAATAAAGCAAATTCTTCTTGCCCGTACCCCGTACGAGCTAATCAATTACGTGGTAAAATTAAATCGTAAAAGTAAAGAATCGATTAAAAAAATAGATGATTTTACTTTATTCATTGAATCTTTAAAATTCACATAAAATAATACTAAAATTTGTGTTTTTCCACCATTTTGTATTTTTTTTTTATTATTATTATTATTTATAATGAAAGGAATGAAAAATATTTTATTCATACAAAATAACATTTCTCTAAGAATAAATCAGCTTCGAAAACATCTTTTTTCTCCTTTTACTTGATATTTTTCTGAATATATTATTTCTTGGATGCGAAAATCCGGATTTTAATAAAACGAAAGTAAAATGGCTGTTATATTTTTCATTTCTCATTCAACTCTATATTTCATGTATTTTCTTTTGAACGAATTTAATCTATTCTTAGTAGCAGATATTCCATTCTATTTCCCAATGGAGTATTTATTTTTCAGAAGTCGTCTGCTTGCGTCCCAGGGGAGTTTTCTACTTCGAAATGTTCAAATATGAGTTTAATATTTTCGACTTGAAAACTTTTATTACTTCTTTGTAGCATATACAAATACGAAATTATCAAAAATCTTTATTTTTCATTTATATAAAAAAAACATACCTTTGAAAAATGAGAGTTATTGCATGTTATCAATATTCATTATAGCGAAATTAAATATTTTTAATATGTTAAAAAACAGTTTAGAGAGAGTCTTATTTCTTACAATGTTTTTATTTTGATTACTTTACTACTTTATGTTTTGAATTAAAAATGTTCTTACATATATCCTAAAATTAAGCTATTATTTTTCACTATCATTTTACTTAAAAAAGGAAAAAAAAACTGCGATGTGATTTTAGGCAGTCTGTTTTAAATAAAGAATGAAAAAATATACAGGGTCAGGAGGGGATATCGTGTGAAAGCTTTCGTAACGCTGTGATCCCAAAAATATGCATTTCTATTCATTTTAGATACATTTTCTGAGAAACCGTTGAAAATGTAGTGGAAACATATGTCCCTTGCCTCAATTTCCGATACTACTGAAACAAAAATTTTGGAAAAAAATAGAAATAGTATACGTTAAATTAAATATTGCAGAAAAGTATAGCCGTTATCCTGTAGGTCAGATACCTTTTGAGAAAAACGCATTTTTTCCATTACACACAAATTTCAATTTGCGGGTATTAAGCAAAGATGTCGGGAAGCGCTGGATGTACCTATCGTACCAGAAGCATAATAGTATTGTTCATAATGAATTTTGAAAAAAAAAATCGTCGGTAATTATCCAAGATATTAACCCTTAAAGACATAGAATGTTCGGAAAATCATAATGACAAGGTCAGCGTATTCTATATACCATCAGTGTTTAAAGCGTAGATTACAACTTTTACTAAAATATTTGTTTGATGCAATTATCCGTATCAATAAAAAAGAATAAAATTTGTTAAAAATAAAATAATTTAATCGGAAACAATTGCATAAAAACAACGGAATTCGAAACTAATTTGCATTCAGTAGATCTCTGAATATGCCTCCATGTCTTTAAAATATAATTAAAAACTTATCTGCAAAAACACGTCACGACCCA
Source organism: Maratus speculifer (assembly GCA_964019185.1). Taxonomy (NCBI): domain Eukaryota; kingdom Metazoa; phylum Arthropoda; class Arachnida; order Araneae; family Salticidae; genus Maratus; species Maratus speculifer. The sequence goes on from OZ025292.1 coordinate 344,950,347, forward strand.
AGATGGCATTACAGATTTGCGACTTCCTTTCGAAGCGCGCTTAACACAATGCCAAACTTAAACTTTGAATGAGCGTTTTTTACGAAATCGTACTAGTCTTTTAGCAACGATTTTGTTTATAATATACTTAATAATTCATATGTTTATTGGGCGGATTACTGTGAGTGTAACATTCACACTTCAGCTCAGCGTTTATTCATCTATTGCTATGTTGACGCTTCAATCATGCAATTTGAGACAAGAGGTTTTGCGGTATCTAGTACACAATATCTTTGTATCCATGGTATCTTTCATTAGTTTCCCTTAGTGTCATTTCAAAAAGTAGGACTTTTTATGAAAAATATTATTATTAAATTATTTTGAAACCACTTATCTTAGAATAAAACAGAGACAGTCATGGAAATTCTACTTTTAGAACCTGCAAAAATTTGTCCTATACAAACTTCCAACCGTTTGGCCGATACACGAACGCTGCATTTCGACATGCATATTGCTAGATCCGGATAGTATGGTCGACAGTATTAAACATAGTAATCTATACATTTAAAAAAACTGTAGAAACATTGTTGTATTTGTTTTCACACAAACTAAGTACTCAAATGTTAACTTTGTGAGCTAAAAAAGTAAACTAATTAAAAAAATTAATAAATAGCTAAGTATCACTTACAAGCGCATAGATTGCTTGGTATAGCGTGAGTGTGTTCCTTCTTGTTTTAACAAACAAGATAACCGCATGACACGTGCCGATAACGCGCACCAAAAGCTTCCAATTCTACTTCTTCGGTATAACCCTAATTCTGAACCCTATTCTTACGGAACATGCATTTCTCGTCGAACCGCGTAGAGCGCTCGCTTTTTCGAACCAAATGGTTGGAGATATTTCATTTTCTTAAAGACTTTCTACTGGTATTTCTTAGCTAAATTTGACTGATCTTTTGTTACATAAATAAGTACTTTTATTAGTTTTTTACGAAACATTCTGAATATTTACTTTAAGTAGAGCTTCCGATATATTCCTAGACATTCCAAGATATTTTCGAAAGATGTATTTTTTTTTTTTTTTTTTTTTTTTTCAGAAGTCGTCTGCTTGTGCCTCAGGGGTGTCTTCTGCTTCGAAATGTTTAAATTTTATTTTCAAATTTTCAATTTAAAACATTACTGCTGATTTATAAGGTAGCTAAACGTAAAATTATACAAAAAAACCCCGTTTCTTATGCAGTGTATATGCAAAGCTGCCACTGATGACAATGTATATTTTGTTCGCACCACTATAAAAGAAAGGTTATTTCTCTTGAACATGCTCTGAAATCGGTAGGTCTATCACGTGCACCTACGATTTCAGACAATGTTTGTTTTTTATGTTTAGCTTTATTGACGGAGTTCTGTGTTCCCCTGTTCTGTGAAATAACCTTTAGGGTGTTTTTAACATGCAAATATTTTAATACGCTTTAAACATTGTAATAATTAGTATGAAAAAAAGTTAAGCAAGTTAAAAGCGAGATCATACGATACTCCTTATATCATTTATCTACTCATCAAAACGTTTGGATTCATCTACTGGTTCATAATGTGAATCTACGATTTAAGACAATGTATGTTTTTTGTGTTCATTCTTATTGACGGTGTTACATGCAGCCTTTGTTTTGCGAAATTACTTTTATGATGTTTGTAGCATGTAAGTAATTTAACAAGCTTTAAACATTGTAATAACTAGTATGAAAAAATTACAAGTTCAAAGCGAGATCTTACGATAAAGCTCAGATTATTTCTCTACTGAGTATAAACTAAACGTTTGGAACCATCCACTGGTTCATTAAACTTGCAGTGTGCTCTTTCCTTCTTCATTAATTTGGAAATCTCAGTTCCTATGTTGGTTGTTTCATTTTCGATTTTTATATTCTAAGTATATTGCTCATGAGTAAACTTTGAGGAATTATTTTATTTCAAAACTGTCCGTTACATGCCAGAATGTTTGGTATATCGTAATATTTTTCTTCATGAGCTTACATAAGTCAAATTAGAGTTATTGTGTCTTTATTCATCAAACTCATACTGCCGATTTTCTCTCGTACCACTTTTTCCAAACCAAGCTTTTTTATCTGTTGCGATAACATGATCGGGAAATAGAAGATGGATTCATTGGATTTTTTAGTTCCTAAGCGATGACTCTACGTCGTGAAGACGGGGAATCGTGTGTGAATTAACAGGGAGTCATGAAAAATGTCTAACAGTAATATGAAAAATTGCCTTACTAAAACTAAATATCTAGGATAAATTTCTAAAGCGGAGTTAAAAGTCGGTAGTACTGCTAGCACACAATCAGGCGACAGCAATCAGCGGTCTGACTTTCAATTGACAATTGTCACTGAAATTTGTTGAACATTCTCACTGTTTTCAATTATCGCTGATTGACTAGTTTTCATAAACACAAACTCGTGTGAACAATAGGCGTAAATACAATGAAGTAAAATGATCCAAAACGTTACGTTAAAAATCGTTACGTTACTTGCCATTGAAGTTGAAAAATCTAATGAAAGATACATAGAAAAGTGAAGTATTTATGGACTTTGTAATCAAAATCTGGTGCTTTAGAATTAGCCGAGAGACACAAGCATCACAGAAGGAGTATTCTGTGCTCGCTTCCGATGATTCCAGGATCACCCAAATACTAATTGGTTGGAGCTAGAACATGCTCCTTTCGACAAAAAATAGGACATTGATCTGAACAGTCAAAAGTGGGGCAGAGCTTCGCCAGTATTATGTTCAAGTTCATATTTAGTTAGATGAGCAGGTTTACCAGTTGGTTTGAGAAGCCCAATGACTATAAAAATAATTAAAAAAAAGAAAGGTATTAATTTAAAAAAGTTTTAGATTGTTTCAAATTACACCAAAGTAAAACAATCAAGGAATTAAGATTAGCTTAAGGAGATGTATCCAAAAGGCCATTTCTTATATATATTTTAGAAATCTAACGCAATTATTGTTTTTCTATTCTATATATAGTGGTATGAATAGATTATAAAAATAGTTGTCCTTGTAGCTTTGTATAAAATACACAGCAATAACTTTTTAACATAAATTTAAAGCATTTTACAAACCGTTTCGGACAAAATAAAGACCAGTACCTGCAGTGGATTTTTTATTCCAGATAATCCAAGATATTCCAAAAAATCTACTGTATAGGAAAGAAATAAAATGAAAATGTTTTATAGACATTTTAAAATTAATTTTCTGCACTGAAATTAAGCTTGAAATCATTTAATAATTAATATGAGAACTATTACTTGCTAACTAAGCGTAAAAACAACTGGATGAAAAATACCCAAGCCGGGGATCGAACCCTGGACCCTTGGAATAGCGCTCCAAGTGCTCTACCATTTAAACTACTAGAACGATGCAAGCTTGATATTTTTCACTCGCACCTGTTGACAAGGTTTCACTACAGCACAAGATGGAACATGTCTTTATGAGCACACACTCATGAGTCACAAACAAACTCAGCATCGGTGATCACATATAAACAAATTTTAATTAATTTTCTGCACTCAAATTACGCTTGAAATTATTAATATGTGAATTATCACTTGCTAACTAAGAGTAGAACCAACAGAATCAAAAATGTCCAAGCCGGAGATCGACACGGAATACTTCGAACAGCACTCCAGATGCTCTACCACTTAAGGTACGATGACGATGCCCATCCTGACATTTTCATTAAATATTCAATAATTTCAAGAGTAATTTCAATGCAGGAAATTAATTACAAAATATGCATACGCGTTCACCGATGCTGGGTTTATTTTCGTCTCATTTTGCGTCTCCGGATTGTGTGATCTTGAAGACTGTTTCATCTTGTGCTACAGTGCAGAATAACCAACGAAATGTGAGTGAGAAATTTCAAGTGGAGACTCGTACTCGTATCTTAAATGGTAGAGCATTTGGAACGCTATACCAAGGATCTCTAGTTCGATCCCCGGCTTGTTTAATTTTCACCCTGTTGGTTCTACGCTTAGTTAGCAAGTGATAATTCACGTATTAAATATTTTATTCATATGAAGTAGCATTTCTTAGAAAATTTGATCATAAGATGTAATAAAATTACATTATAAAATTAAAATGTATATATATATGTTCAAATAATTAAAATCTAATGCATAATTTCTTTAAAAAAAAAAATTTCGAACGCATTTTTTCTTCATCGATTATATTACGAATAATCTTAGATGTGAAAACTGAGATTTTATATTTTAAAGGCATTTAAAAATTTAAATAATTTTATTTCTGTGAAATTGATTAAAAAAAAATAATACGATTTTGCAGATAACTTTCATACATTTATGATTCATTACTTATTTAATTTATGAGATGCTAAAATCTAGGTTTTAAAAAAAGTGAGTTATTTTCTTTCTTTTCTGATTCAATTTCCCTTTAACTTAGTTATTTCCTTTTCAATAAATTTAATTTAATTTTACTCACACAAATTTTCTTTCCTTACGTTACTTTAAAAAAATTATCTACTTTGGAAAAGATTAATTTCCAATAAATGTTTTCTAGTTAAATTTTTATTTCTACTTTTATGAATGCGCAAATAAAAACTTAAAATTCACTAAATTTATTTACTTAATTTTCATTTAAATATGAACACAATAATTATTTATCTATGTAGCTTATTAAAAATTTTCAATTTATGTGTGCATACTATAAATGTCCCGTAATTTTGCTGTTAATTTAGAAATTATAGAAAGAAAATCGGTAAAACTTGATTTAGAACTGTCCCTTCAATAAAAAATATTATCTCTATAAAAATAAACCCGCGTTCAAAATCTTGTCTTTACTTTATGAAATGCATCTAAAATAACCAAAGATATTTGAAAAGGTGCCATGTGAAATCCTAGCGTAATGGTATTACACTGCCGGCTACGAAAGACGAGGTCGCGAGTTCGAACCCCATGGAAGGTAAATAACATTTCTTCACTGTTGTTTAAATTAAATGTATATAATGTGTACCTGCGGTTAACGTGCCTATAAAAATCATTAAGATGTTAGTTTGTCCTTGAAAAATTCTTTTAACTTTTCAAACGAAATTTTTTACATAAGGAAATATTAAAAAACGGAAATATTTTGTGAAAAAGCGGAACTATTTCTGGAATTTTTTTTTTTTTCGCTAAAAGACGGAAGTAGTACTGGCGTCTAGATTACCAGTACTATTTCCGTTTTTTAACAGAAATATTTTTTATAGTGTATCTTCATGAGGAATTTCAACAGAAGAACCACTTTCTTCATCAATGATGTTAGGTTGATCATAGTTGTATTTTTTACATGGTGGAATTTTTCTATTCCCTTTGAGAGTGGAAGTTGTCATGAGTTTTTCTTTAGCTGAGTGTTTTTTCATAGCCTGGGAATTTTTCACTTTGTTTTTATGCGGAGATGCGTGATCAATGTTGCTGAACCTCCTCGGGCAAGAGTTTCTGGTGTGATCAATGGAGCCTCGCTGATATCTTATTAATATAAAATTATTTACTTAATTTCAAGCAAATCCTCAAGATTAAGTCTATACATACCTACATACAAAATTGCAAGCACATTATTTATCAGGGTTTGACAGCGCTGAAAAGCGTTCCTAATTTCGTCTCTTGTATGAAAATAAGAACGGAAAGGGGTACGAAATTGGAGCAACGCTACTTCCCAATATGGCGATGCTTCAGTTCTTGTAAAATAAACTGAATATTGTAAAACTCATTACATGGTACTGCAAACATTTTACCTACGTAGAATACATGCAATGAATGGGCAATAAATACTTATGGTAAAGTAAATATAGTTCTACAAATGACGTAGTAAGAACTTAGATCTTCTAAAAATAGGAAATCCGACATTAATAATACACGGATTCGTATTGGCGAGTGAAATTTACACTTCTAAATTCTGTTATCTTTCGTTCGTTTCGCCTTGCTTGATCAATGGCGCCACTTTCAGAGAGGCCAAGAAATGAATGAGGACGAAATTAGGGAAGGGGGCGAAATATGGGCACTTTACCTTACCTTTCTTTGTGTTATAGATATTAGAATTACGAGAAGGGATGTGCCCATCTATACATAAAGATCGATAAACTTACATACCAAGCAAAAGTTAAAAATTAAAATTCACATTGCATGTGATGTTGCTGAATAAATTATTGCGTTGTTTCAGCACTTTTTGTACTGTCATCGTTTTGAGAAATACAAACACTTTACTTGATATGTGTAAGGATGACTGGCGTTTCTTTTATAACTTTTTTAATTATTTTATATTTTAGTAATTAGCTATTTAAAATTGATGAAAATCTATATTTCACCGCTTTTCGAATTCTGAAAAAAATTGCGGTCATGTATTCGACATCAATTAAAATATAAATTGTCGGTCACTTTCGGTTTACTTATTATTACTACATTGTTATTTTTCTTTCTATGTAAATATTCAGTCGGAATTAACATTTACTTATTAGTGGCTTTTTCATTATTCGATTTTAAGATTGAAAAATCATTTTAAATATTATTCTGTATATTTCAGAACAACATGAAATAATACAAGAGAAAACACATTTTTGAAAATAATTCTTAAGTCTGATATGAGAACCGTAAAATCCATAGAAAAGGCAATAACTTTGTTGTTTAAAGATAAATCTATAAATGTGCTATTTTTTGCGTACCAGTGAAGGGAAGTAAATATGAAACATTAAAAAGAATCTGCTTTATAGCTTTATTTGAAATATTTTACATAAATTTCGGGCTAATGGATAAACATAAGCCTTAAAATGTATTCATACTAAAATAAATTATGAACTTCAATCCGACCATAAAATTCGATTACATTTTTAACAATATGAAGCGTAAAATCTTTCATAAAAATGTATGCTATTATTTTTGAAAGAAATTTTTCAAGTACATTTTATTAGTAGCATTAAAAAAAAATTATTGACATGAATGTTTAATTGGCTTAAACCATAAAATGTTCAAAAATGTATGGAATGTGTTACCTATAAATAAACTGAAGTAACTAAATAATTTAACTCTCCTCAAATTTTCAAAAAGAGGCATCGTAATTTGAGTACTTGTAATAGTAGAAGCATAGTAATTTGGGCTAGGTATATGTTAACACATGTTGAATTATTTTTATTCCGTTCTCACCACGCTAAAAAATCTTTATGCGTAATTTTTTGTTATATATTTATTATATATATATATATATATATATATATATATATATATATATATATATATATATATATATATATATATATATATATAGTAGCGGTCAAAATTTTCCAGCCAGTTAGTTTTTTTTTTTTTTTTTTTTTTTTTTTATTTGTTTGCCAGTACGATTCAGCGAAGAAAAAGCGCGATTGCTTTAGGAGGTAGAAATATGCAAATAACTTCTGACCACGTGACTTTTTTGATTGGGTACTGAAGACACTTAGCGCAAAGGGGAGGAATTCAAAATTCGTGAGTGCAAAAATTTCCGGATGTTCGTCATTATTTTGTGTTTGCTATCAATAAAGTGTATTTTCATCGTGTATTAATCAGCGTGAATACATAGTTGAACTTCAACAGTTATTGTTAGTAAGTGAGTGACTTGTTTATCGCTGAAGGACCATAATCCTCCTGTAAGATTGCGGTAAAGATATCGATCGGAAAAAAATACTGTGAACGATTTTTAAAAAACATATATAGATGGTCTTAGCCTCCAGGAATTGTCACGATCCGATAAACCCCTGTAATAGAATTTTAATGGTGACAGAATTGTTAGGAGAAAAGCAGCTGATGACCTGCATAAAAATGTCGCGACAATAACCCGCGATTTGCGATGTAAAAATATTTCTAAAATAAATCTGGCTACTGTTCCAAGACATTTACAGGACTTCATGGATCTTATGGACTTAAGAATCAGTGTTAAAAAAAATCTTTCGTAAATAAGAAAAAAATATTCAGTGGCTCGAATGGCGTTTACTAAGGAACACAAAGTTTGGTCATATGAAAATTAGAAAAAAAGTATTATTTTTCAATGAATCAAAGTTCAATCTTTTCAGGAGTTAACGCAGGTGCTATGCCCGATGACCTAAAAACAAAAGGTGTGATTTGAGATATGTTATTCCTACCTTGAAGCATGGCGGAAAACACAATAATTCGTGGGGAGCATTTTTTGAAAAAGATGTCGGTTCGTTAGTTGAAATCGACGGCAAGATGAATGAAGTGCATAAGGACATCTTGCAAAATCATTTGTTGTTTTATTGGAGAAAAAATTTTGGTTTCAGTATAAGGATCCAATTCACAAATGCAAGCTCATCAAGCAGTGGCTTTAGCACAAAAAATTCCGCTTTTGAAATGTGTAGTCCAATAATCCAATCAGAATCCAATAGAAAATTTTTGGAAGAGACTTTATAAGCGTGTGCGAAATCATAAATTTTCCAGTTCAGCAGAATTTCGCAAAATTACAAGAAAAGTGAAAAATCTTACCATAGACGATCTTCAACCATTCATTGAATCGATGGAACGTCATTGCGCTGCAATGATTAATGTTAGAGGTATAACGATAAGATACTAATTGCAAATATTGCTAACCACATTTATTTTCTATTATAACATCATTTTTTTCAACTTGCCAAGATGGCCGGAAACTTTTGAAAACAAGCGTGTTACTTTAGAATTAATTTTTTTAATTAAATTTATTGATATTTATTTGATATTCAATAAATAAGTTCCTAATTATTATGTCAATAAATTGTATAAGTATCAGTTTGCTATTCTTGTTCATATGTGTATACTTACAAATTAATTAAAAATTAATTTTTATTCTGGCAGAAAATTTTGATCACCACTGTATATCTGTGTCTGTGTGTGTTCTCTCATTTTCATTGAATTCTTATAAATTAATGCTACAATTAATAGTAAATAATACAATTTCACCACAGCGGCAACATAGGAGTGCAAAGGATTAACTTTTCTTGTAGTATGTTTTATTGTAGTACGAATAGATTTCCTTTTCATGGCTCCTCTAAAAAAGCTTTACACGAACATTACAGTATCCAGGACATGCAATTCTGAAGCAATTTAGTTTGGTTTTGCCTTGGGAAGCCCTAAACACAGAAGCTGTTCAAAAGATCTATATCGAGGAAAAAATTTTGTGAACTGAGGTACGATGTAATAAAAAAATAATTATTAGTTCTGACTCATTCTAAGGTACATCTGACACATTCCATGCAAAACACTTTTTCAATGGTAATTTTAAAAGTTTCACATAAGTTCATGAATGCATAAAATGTGTTTTGTAATAAAATAATAAAATAGTTGTTTTAAATAAATAAAATTTTAGAGTTAAACTTTAATTTCTTAAAACTGAATAGATCTTTCCATGCGAAAGCGATGGTTTAGGATTTTAATATTCCGAATTAAAGTTCTTACAGAGAACCAACCATTTCCTAGGAACTTTTGCCAAATACAAATCGTTCTTCGCATTCTTTCAGTGTGAAATAGAAAAAATGGCTAAAAATATTCCACAATTTTATTTTAATTCTAGATATTTTAATATATACACTAAAGTACCTTATTTTATTTCGTAAATAGTGAAAACATTAAGAGACTTATCAATAAATATACTTATCCACAGGCATTTTTAAAAGCTACATATAAATAGATAAAAGTATAAAATGTGTTTTTGTATGCTAAATCAGTTTTCTTTTTCAGGCACAAGCGATCCCTACGTAAAAGTAACCCTTTTACCAGACAAAAAACGAAAATTAGAAACAAAAGTAAAACACAGGACATTGAATCCTAGATGGAATGAAACATTCTATTTCGAAGGTAATTTTTTTTAAATCCTTATTATCATTAATACAGATGTTATTCCAGTAAAAGCTTTTTGAATAAAATATGTGTTTCTATTTCTTTTTATTCGTTTTCAAAAATTTGCACAGTAATTCTATTAGCAGAGCTGCCAATTTCTACATCTATTTTAATTAAATAAATGTATTTATAATCAGAACTTGTATTTAATAAATTATATGGTTCATTTATTTCATAGTATGTAGTACTACATATTTCTTGAGTTGTAACGTGAAATTTATTAAGCATATACACTTCATATTCAGGGTACCCAATACATCTGCTTTTTAAAAACCATAAGAAAATTTTTATTTAAAATTTTGTAGAAATGTATCAGGAACATGGTTTTTCTTGGAATTGTTTCAGAACCGACCACGACTTTAAAAAATATTGCTGATTTTCGAACAATGGACTAGTGGGAGTCATGCATATATTAAAACTTTCTAGGGCAGAATATTTCTGTTCAAAAAAGGATTAAATAATTGTCTGACACCAAAATATTAAAGTGAATTTCTTAGAAAATAAAAAATCAGGTACATTGCACGTTCATTACAAAAGCAAAATTTAATTAAAATATTTTTGGTATCACTTGTAAGTTTTGGAATAAAAATTAGGGGGCTAGACCGTCTAGCCACCGCCCTTAAAAGGACTGAAGGGATTTACTTGTAAAAAGTTAATAAAAAATGACTTAAAAATAACTAATAAATGAACTCTGTAAAAATATTGTTTTTTCTTTTCAAAACAAATGTATATATGTATTTAATTCCTTCGAAACCCTTCTACAGGTTTTCCTCTCCACAAGCTCCAGAAATCTATCCTCCATCTAAACGTGTACGACTGGGATCGCTTCAGTCGGGACGACCCGATAGGTGACGTTTACTTGCCTCTTGCCCAAGTAGATCTTACACAGAAGCCAACATTCTGGAAGGCGTTGAAACCAGCGGAGACTTGCAAGGTAATTTTGCACCTCACCTGCCAGCACAACGAAACTGGTGTACGTCAATATTTCCGCGAATTCTGAATTTCATTTTAATTCGGATTTCGCAATAGGCTGATTCCATGGGGTTTTATCATGGAGCTATTAAAGAACAGGAATTTGTCCTTAACCCTCAAATGTATATTGTATCATTTTCGATACCATAAGTGTTCCTGATTTATTGGGGGTTTTATTCACATATTCCGTATTCTCACCAGAAATTTAAAAGAGCAATTTTCACTTTAATAATAGACCATTCGTAATTAAATAAAGAAAAATTTATTATTTAGATTTTTCTGGTATGAATTCTAATTCTTTGAATTGCGCATTTTTTGGAACGTGTTCTATCCTATGCATTTAAGGGTTAAAATAGCAAAACTTCAACTGTAATCGCTTTCACAAGGAGTTTATCACATCCGCGGCAAACTTCCACCAATACATTTATGCATTTTTTTTTATTTAAACGCTTTATGAATGGAAAATTCCAAGCAAAAATAATGACAAAAACTGATATTCATTTATGCTGGTAAGTATTTGTTTTCTGCGATAATAGTTCCGTAACATTGTGACAACGAAAATAACCCCGCCCAATCAGAAGATTATACTATCTAGGTAAGTTGATATGAGTGAAAATAAATAGAAATACTTTACCATATTTGTGAGAGAAATTTCCCACGATTAGGAATCCTAAAATAAGACGCAATTTCCCATTGAATTTTAATGGTGAAATTTTTCACTTGCGGTAATACGAAACGTTAAATCCGATTTTAAAAAATACCTGCTACCTTTTGACAACCTCCTCTGTTACTTTCACTCAAAACTGATAGACAGCAGACAGAATGTTTCCTCCTCTTTATTCAAAACTTAATTGTTTTTGAAGCACAAGTCATATACCTGACAACTGCTGTGGTTGTTGACCACCTTTATTATTAAGAATCTGGAAAAAAAGTTATTGTTCTCTGTAGAGAATTGGAAAATCTAAATCATATCCGAATCTTTTTATTGGTTGAATTCCGCAATAAAGTTGGCTTGGTTATAAATTATATTCGTTTTCTGATTGGTCTAAGTTTAATGTCCAAAAATAGAACACTTCTATTGCCACGATGACAGAAAGAGAATTAAAACTTTGTTAAAAATTAATAATTTAACAACAATTTTTGATACATATTTCAAACAAATTTCATTAAAAAGTGCATATTTTTCTCTACGCAACGGTGTAAAAATTTAAAATGTGCAATATTTTGAAGTTGAAAAATTTGCAGTTCCAAAAATTGTAAAACTGAAACATCATTTAAAATTTGCTTGTTAAGGGTCTAGGAATATTAATGTTTAATCCATGTCGTACGTAATAAAAGGCTTTCGCAAGTCAGTTTGATTAACTCCATTAAATAAATATTCACATTTTAAGCAGTTAAAAATGTCTATCTTTAATCTACTGTTTCTTTATCGTTGGTCTAAGAATGTTAATGTTTAATGCACGGCGTATGTCATGCATGACTCGCTTTGTTCATCCTAAAAATGATGTTTATTATTATTATTAATTTAAGTATAGAATTTATTTATAGGTCTTTAAAATTTGAGTTTTTTAAAATATCATTTTCCAAATAGTCGTTGTAATTTGTTAAATTACATTTTTTTTTTGTAAATTTTGCTTGACCATATTCAATAGATGAAATATCTCCGATTCAATAAGTCACATTTTTTCGTTCTAAAACACAAGTAATGAAAAATCATATCTTGTAATATACATCACTGGTACTTATGGAAATAGTCAATACAGAATTGAATATCCATTTGTCATATTTAACATTTTCATTGCTACGATGAACACATTGTAGAGAAATTTGACATTTATTGAACATGTTTATGCAATTTATTGCGTAAAACTAAATTAGAAAAAATAGTTTTTTTTTTTAATTATTATTATTTTAAATAATTTTCCAATGTTTGTAATACTTAAAAGAGATATCAATAAATACAATGATTTTTTCCAGCATGTAAAGGGAAACCTCCTTTAATCGTAGAATAAAGTTTGAAAGAAAATCACAATTAAAATTTTCTCTTAAAGTATTACTTAGTTTCCTACTCACAAGTATTTATCGAGTTTTGATATTCACCGCTCAACAAGGCCAAGATTTCTGAAACTCATTTTTAAACGCAAAGGCATATAATCAGCAAAGAAGATTAGTGAAGCTATTTCTAAAAGAAACATGTTTAAAATATTTTTATAAATTAACTAATTATTGATTGATAAGCGACTCTTGCAATATAACGATAATTTTTTTCTGCTTTTTTTGAGTTGTCGCGTCAGTAACTCGGTTTCAAAACTCCAACTTTGACACCATATTCTGAAAAATCTTCTACTCTTAAGAAAAATATGTAAACGTTACTTCAATTACATAATTTCTGAATAAAAACCCTTGTCAGTTTCATGAATTTCAAAATCAAACTCTAATTCAGAAAACTTTCAGAAAGTAGTTTCTTTACATTTGAGAACAGCTTTAATAGACATACAGACTCTAAAAATTATATTTAAATTGTTACATGCATCATTAAAATTAGTGGTGGTGGATGTCAATTAGTGATCACGGATTATCCCATTACTTGCTTCAGACGTTTAAGTAAATTACTATGCAAACTGTGATTATTGTACTAATGCTTCATAAGTACCTGCTATATATGTCCAATAATACATTAAAACTCTATATCTCTGCTTAATGTTGGTATTGGCTTCAGTTTAAAAAAATTAATTTTACAGGATTTTTTTTTTAATTTTACATTTTTTAATGTATTGTGTGACTATTGTAAAACTATGTGTCTTATACATTGATGAAACTAAGCTGTTAAAAATTTGCAGGTCACTGTTCAGTTGTTAGACCGTTTCTGTTGCAAAAGGTTACATAACATTAACTTAACTTTATTGTGATTATAATATGGACAAATGCATTTACTAATATTGTCGTTTTCTTTAAAAAAGGTTGAATGACTGAACAGTGTGCTGTAGATTTTTAACAGTGCAATTACAAATTTAAAAGCTGACATTTCTAGAATCTCTTTGTCCACAATTTAGAAAAGTGCTATTTATCTTTAAAAACAATATATGTTTAAATTTTAAAGAAGAATTTATGGAATCAAAGTTTCTTTTGCTGTCGTTGATTTTCTTATACATTTCTGGGATATTTTTATAGTATATTAATCAGATTTCTGAACTCGTAATTTTTTAATACTATCAATTCATCTCCCAGTGAACATTTTAACGTTCCAAAATAGCATATTAAACAAGCAAACATCATAAATTAACAGTATTAATATTAAGATTAAAACGAATATTATTTTGTTACTTTTGATGTATAAATCCTGTTGTGCAACTGAAAATGTCTTTTTTTTTAACAAAATAGAATGAAATAAACCCATGCACCAAATTGAGAAGACTGATCAACTGTCCAAATATGTTTCAATCATTGGCAGCAATAGAAACTTTGCTTTTATAAAGTGCAAAAAATATGTTGGTTATGGGAGTTTTTAATGGTAAAAAATGCTTTTCGAAATCGTCGACACTAGTAGGAGATAATTATATATTTCCGTTCGTGAGTATTAAACCGAAGGCTTTAGCACAATATAACATCTCATCGAGTTGGAGACTGAGATTCTGCAATTAGTTAAAACTCTATTGGCATATTAAAACGCAATTTGTCTGCCAAATCATATTTTGGTAGAATTCACCTGAAAATTAAATTTTAATTGTTGACTCGTAGATTTAATATTGTGTTTTTTTGTACCCAAATGTATGAAAACATGAAGCACTCGGAAAATACAAAGAATGTTTTTAATTATACAGACGATAGATAAACCCGATTCTGAATTGATGCCATATAGGTTTTTTTTCATTAGTTAAATTACACGTAAAGTCAAAATCGTTGTACATGTATGAGAACAGAACCTGTATAAGAAAAGTGTACAAAATATACCATAAAAAATTGTTAAAATGTGTTTCTTCCTACTTTTAGTATTTGTAATATTTTTGAAAAATTCAAAGGATTTTTTTAAAAATAGCAAATAAGTTGATTTAACTCGAAAAACTTTTAAATTTTTAATTAAAAAAACACATTTCACTTTTGACAGTCGACTTACTTTTATCGGCTTACAATACTTTTATCGTGCTTTCCACGAACCGTGAAGAAGAGCATATTCACTAACTTTAATTAAATTTTCTTTACTTAATTTCATTATCTAGTGCAACAAAAAAATTTATTTCAATGAGAGAAATCTGTATTTAAAAAGGAATAGTTTAAGATTTTTTTAGAACATTAAAGCTTCTTAAGAACAATGTATTGAGAATTTTATTTTGTTCCAAGTTGCAACATTTTTTCGGCTATTGTTTAGTTTTTAAATAAATTAAACACGGTGATGTACAGATAATTCTTTGAAAATATGAATTTAATGCTTTTAATTTAAAAGCAATGAAAAACTACAAAATTAAAAGTAAACAAAGCACTCTTTTTCATTTTCAAAAGATGTCATTTTCAATTCTTTTGATGGTTTACAACGGAGAGTTTATTTTAATTGTTTAACTTAATAATTTGTTTATATTTATATATAATGGTGTTTAAACAATTATAAAGAAAATGTATCGTCAAAAAGTAATGTACAAAGAATGAATTAGTTCTAATCTTATTTTTTTCACATATAAATGCTCTCTATTAAATTATTTAACTTTACATGGTTTCATGAAAGAAACTTTCGCAATTTTTTAAATTATTATTTTTTAAAATGTAAGATTTTTTTTTTTGTCAAAGCAAATTTGATGTTATATTTAGTTTATTTTCAAGCGTAAAAATCACAAATATTTCAGAAACGTTCTCTTTTAAATAAATTAAAATGTCTTGGGATATATAGATAAAATTTTAAATGAATTGAATCAAATATTTAAAAGCAGTAATAAAAAAATGTAAAAACAAAGAAAATATGTTTCAAAACACAGCAGTTATTATTAATTAAAGTAATAAAAATTGAACAATTTTTTATTTATTTAGTTAACAGTATCTTAAAGAAAAATTTAATAGTAACAATAAAAGCTTTAAACAATGGTGTTTTTCTTTCTTTTTTAAGAGATAAAAATTTTTAACTGCTTTATAAATAATATTATTATTTTTTGATGTAATTGATACAACGTCTCTCGCATCCTCCCTCCTCCAAAAAAAATCACTTGAAATAAAATATAATACAAGAAATGAAGCAGCTGCAATCACCATATTTCTATATATCACATTTTTTCTGATAAATTTATTTGTTGAATGCATAGTCTGTATTCTTCTGTTTTCAGAATAATGAACAAGATTTCAGAATAATCTTGTTTTGTCAAGTTATATGTTAAGAAAATGTTGCATGTTTTTGCAATGTAAAATTAAACATTTAAATTCAAAATGTTTATTTATTAAACAAACGTGTGTTTTATTTATATGACCTCATCTTAAATGATTGGAAACATGAATCGTATATAAGTATGATTTACGTATCACAAAGATTATTTTTGAGAGAGTATTAATTATTGTATTTTATACTTGTAACGTTACATGCATGCTGAGTGTCATTTGTAACGTTTGGTTGGTCGTGGTGGGAGTTAAATGCAGACATATTCAGTACTTAAGATAAAACAACAAAGTTTATTAAAATGATGAGGGCTGAAGGGAAGTGGAGCAAGTCTTAATTTTACACAACTGAGAATACTATGAAAAGGCTAAACACATACTCACAAGCTTCGGCCTAGCTCAATCGTAGCATCTTCTAATACTTCTCCCTATCTCTTGGCTGAGCTGCTAGATAAAGCTTAATTAAACAGCCCGTGGCTGTATGTATTTCTTTATTCACAAATAATCAAAATGAAACTACTATAAAGTTTCTTACCACGGCCGACTCTCAAGTGAAATGTCGAAACTCCTTTACACTTCACTGGAGGCTTTGCTGCTACTTTCAATTTGCTAGCACTTCGCTGAACAATAATCCACTTCGCTATCTAATGCCAGAGATCCTCGCTCGCTGGCTACCGCCACAGATGCTCTCTCGCTGGCTAATGCCAGAGACACCCTCCCGCTGGCTAGTGCCAGAGACACTCCCCATTCACTCAAACCCAAGCTTTTATATGCTGCAAACTGAGATACTTCACATTAACATATTACCAATAACCGCGAGCTAACTGCAGAACCCGAAAGAGCACACACACTCTAGAAAGTTAAAGTAAAAGAGAGGATAGATGTCGCTTTTACGCTTACACTTGTTAAATTATTGACGTCACGATCTCAGAAATACTAGAGTGCCTTTATGCAAAGGTCACTCCCTCACAACTCCCCCTCGGATTCCGCAGAGAAAAAGGACTGGGCCAAATGCATGCCCAGGACTTTTTCTTGTTATAAATTTCGAACCGTAAAAAAAAACACAGTGATGGGTGAAATTTAGAACCAAACATAACTTTCAAAATATTAACTTTAACCCATCACAACCAAAAAACCTCAGTTTGCCTCAAAAATTCACATATTCAATCCAATCATTCTTCTATCTTACAAATAGCCTCCGTAAAACTTCCAAAAACTCATAAAACTTTCAAAACTAATTACTTCTTCTTTCAAAACAGCCCACTCCACTGGGAGTGCTAAAATTTCTCAAAACACTAAACTTCCGAAATTTTCCTCAATATTGCAATACAACTATAATTTTACCAAAAATTTCTCCATAACTTTCCTAATACTAGAATTCGCACCAAGTCCAAAAAACCCAATGCGCAAAAATTTTCCTCATCCAAATTCCGAACTCATCTAAAATTAAATTTACTTCATACTAAAATAACCCTGCTACTACGTAATACCTACATACCCATTAGCCAATGAACTAACTCCCAAAATTCTTCAGAACTTAACTCCACTTTAACAATAATCGGGGCACATACGTACAACGTCACATCGCTGTGCTTATGCAACAATCAAAAAAAAATATCAAAAATTTACAAAATGACGTCATCATGCTCTTCATCTGTATTAACTAAAAGAAAAATAGCAGAATCAATACATAACACAGGTATACTTCCCTGCATGAAAATCACATTAACATTCAATTTTAATACAATACAATTTCAAATTCAAACGCAGCTTAAAAATTCGCAACTTGCGGAAACCATTCCCAACTAAAGTACAAACGCAACACATAAAACACGAACGATAAGGAGAAAGTTAATTCATTAAATGTTAGTATAAGAGATAGAAACGCGTGTCAAGGACTTCTTGACCGCAAAACACGTGCGCGCCTGAACCGCGGCGCGTGTACAAAATAACCCAAATTACTATCTGTACTTTCTGAAAATTTAAACATACATTAACATACATTTTATAACACATGAACAATATAACAATATAGTAACATTTTTAACAAATAACATAACAATTTAACAATAGATCCAGAATTTTTAAAAGCAGTTAAGACCAAAATCTCAAACATACATAAAACTAACAATTTTGCAAACAAATTTTGAACACAATTAAGCACTAATCGTGAGTCGGTCAAAAAAATCCAAAAATGGCCAAAAGTACCAAACAGTCTTTCTGCTTTCTATTCTTTCACATTGCTACCACATATATGCACTCTAATAGAAATTTAATAAAGAACATTATCACCCAATCATAGAGATGATTCGCTGCTGGCAGGCTTCATACTACAGGATGGCTTTCTCCTCTTGTCCCAGAAACCTTGTACGAAGGATCTTTCGTCATCGGAACTGTACGGTGACGCCACAGTTGACTGTCGTGCCTGCAGCCTGGTTCTGAATGGATGCCGTGGGATACTTGTAGGTTCCGCTCGACGACTCTGCTCTGGCCGGTTCGCTGGGGTCAGTCCATGGCGAGATTCACACTGTTGATGCCGGTAATCTGAGCGTTGTCTCCTCTTTCTAGATGCACCCGAAGTTACTGAAGATCCTAGACCACGTTTCTTTCCGGACCTATGCTGTTTCTTATTGGGCAAAAATTCCGACTTTAAAGTCCTTTTAACAGTTTGGCGAGTGTCCATCTGAAATCTTTTCCGGGGATTAAGTACCGAAGATGGTGAACTATTAGATAATTTGTGTTTCTGAGGTTGCTGTCTAATAAGTGGAGGAACGGGACAGTTTATAATCTTTTGTCTTTTATGGCACACAGAGTCTGATGTATTTGACACTGTTCTCTTATTTTTATTATCATACTTTGCTCTCGGATTGCTAGGCTTTCGACTTTCAGTAACAGTTTTTGGAGCTGTTTGACCAAATTTTCTTCTTGAATATTGATGAAAAGAATTAGATGAAGAAGTGCTGGACTCGGGACACTCATTGGATCGGGAATTTCGCGAAACACCACTCGACACATGAGAACCTTCACTACCATTTTCCCTAAACTTATAAACTCTAACCTGATCTAGATTAACAGTCATTCTTTCACCATTGACATTAACAATCAAATTATTATTTCGAACTTCCAAAACCTCGAACGGACCTACAAACTTCGGACCAAACTTAGCTACTCTCTTTTGACGACTTGAACTTAACCAATGCTTTTCTACTAACACAAAATCTCCAACTTTCACTTCTAACTCCCTCCTACGCATATTATAATACTGAGCCTGCTTTTCTTGCGCTTTTCCCATCTGAACTTGAGCTTCCTTAACCAACCTCTCAATATTCTGACACATGTACTGACTTTCCGCATCTGACACCATAACTAGCCTTTGGAATGGAGTAATGACTTTTCTACCCAAAAACAATTCAGCTGGCGTTTTCCCCGTCGACTCGTGAACTGCTGTACGAAGTGCATACGCAAAATGCTGAAGAAACTGGTCCCAATTTGCATGATGAGAACCAACATACGAAGAAATCATTTGAATTAATGTACGATTTACACGTTCAGCCATATTAGACTGAGGACGATACGGAACAGTAAAAGAATGATCGATCTCCAGCTTCTCACACAGGGCCTTAAATATATCAGAAATAAAACAAGGGACATGATCGCTCACTACCCTAATTGGTGCACCATATTTAGAAATATAATTATCGAAAAATGCATCGGCAACTGCAGGTGCAGAAGCCTTCTGAGGGGGACTAACTCTACCCATTTACTAAAATAATCAACTATAACTAGTACAAATCTATATCTTTTAGGATTAGACAATGGATAAGGACCGATTAAATCTACACCTACTCATTCATTAGGAAAATTTACTTTAATAGGAATTAATTTGCCAGCTGGACTTACATTTTTATAATTATAACGTTGGCATGTGCTACAGCTGGAGACATAAGCGCGCACTGCTTCCCGCATTTTAGGGAAGTAGCAGGATTCACAAATTCGAGCATAAGTTTTCCTGATTCCTAAGTGACCTGCTAATGGATTATCATGAAATTCTTTCAAGATGGCCTTACGAAGACTAGCCGGAATAAAAACTCTTAATTCACCACGTGAATTTACAATTTTAGAATAAAAAAGAAGACCATCGATAAGCTTAAAAGATTAGGACCATTTCTCAAACATAGGCACATCTGCGCTCGGGACATCATCAGGATTTTCCAAATAACGATACAAACTACCAAACTCCTCATCTTGTTTCTGTTCCCTTATTAACTGCTCTCGTGACCTTAACACCAACGATGACAATGCACAACACTTAACTTCCTCCGTAACCTCTAAACCACCATGCGGGTTTCGTGACAAAGCATCCGCTACCGCATTCTCCTTGCCAGCCCTATGTTCTATAACCACATTATACTCTGCTGACTTCAAACACCATCTGACCATACGAGACGACAAACCCTTTCCATTAGTTAACTTTGTCAAAGCTGAATGATCCGTAATGACTTTAACCGGTATATTAGTGAAAAAACAACGAAATTTATTCAAAGCCCAAATTACTGCAAGACACTCCCTTTCCGTAATCGAATAATTCCTTTCCGCTGCATTTAAAATTCTCGACGCAAACGCTATAGGTCGACCTTTCTGTGCTAACATCGCTCCAACCCCCACTGCACTCGCATCGCAATACACTTCAAACTGAGACGAATAATCGGGGTGAGCCAAAACAGGACGGGAAACTACTGCTTCTTTTAATAACTCAAACGACCTCTGAGCCGCTGATGACCATACAAACTTCACCCTCTTCCTTTTTAAATTATACAACGGTTCACATAACTCCGAAAAACGTGGAATGAACTTGGCAAACCAAGCCACCATCCCTAAAAATGTCGCCACTTCCTTACTATTTTTGGGTGGACTCATTGACGTAATTGCCTCAATTTTCTCATTATCTATATTAATACCATCACGCGTAATTTTAACTCCTAAATACTTTATCTCTTTTCTCAAAAATTTACATTTTTCTAACTTAACTGTTAACCCAGCATCTCTTAACAACGTAAATACTTCCCTCAATAATCTTAAATGCTCTTCAAAAGTAGCTGCCATTATAATTATGTCGTCCAGGTAGACCAAGACACCCTTACCAAGCAAAGGTTTAAGGATATTATTCATGGCCTTCTGGAACGTTGCTGGCGCTCCCGATAAACCAAAACTCATTCTCTTAAAAGCAAAACAACCGTCCCGAGTAATAAACGCAGTCTTAGGTATGTCCTCCGGCTTCATTGCAATCTGAAAATAACCTGACGTAAGATCTAACGTTGACATATAATTCGTACTCGTTATATTAGCCAAAATGTCATCAATAACTGGAATAGGATACTGAGGGTATTGCGTTATCGCATTTAACTTTCTATAATCTACTGCAAACCTATATGCCTCTGGATTATCTAAACTTTTCCCATTATTTTTACGACATAACACTACTGGTGATGCAAAAGGAGACTCAATTGGCATTATAATATCGTCCGCTAGCATTTTTTGAATATGATAATCAATTATACCTTGTTTAACTTTATCATAACGATATGGTTTACTAGCAACAGGTGCTTTCAAACCAGTATCAATCTCATGCCACGCAACATGCGTTAAACCCGGTTTATCAGAAAAAACCTCTCCAAATTCATTCAAAAACTTATTAAATTCCTCCTTCTCGATTTCACTTAACCCCGACTCCTCCAAATTAACTGACACTGAAACATGCTCTTTCTTACTCACATTCTCATCATTATTCACGATTAACGACTTTTTAAAGAAATCCAAACTAATTCCTCTATCCTTCATATAATCCACACCAACTATACAATGCACTGTTAATCCATCTAACACACAAAACTCCCAACATGTCTTAACCGAACGAATTTCAACTTCCAATTCTACTGAACCTTTATTATCGCAAGCTACTCCCTGTGCTGACTGAACCACCAGACTTGACCTCTTCAACTTCTTATACGAAAAATATTTCCGATAACAATCAAAAGAAATGAACGACTTATCTGCCCCTGTATCGAAGACACCTTTAACGACAATACCATCTAACACAATTAACACTTCAGGTAACTCAACCGGATTAATAGTAATTTTATTGAAACTCACAGAAGGCTTTTCCGATTTAATCTGTGACTGCATACCTTCCGAAATACAGTCACCTACCAGTTTAACTGACCCGACCTCTGAACACATCTCTTTTGCATTGACCTATTTTCCAAATTCTCATCCGAAGTTAATCTCCTTACTTGCGAAGAAACATTCCTGTCCCGTACTCCCCCTCTCCGATCATAACCACTATTCTGTCTATTTCCATACATATTTCTCTCACCACTTCTAAAACTATTAGCACCACCACAATTCCTATTACCATTATTCGTATTCGACATATTACGACCAAATCCATCATTTCTATTACGCAAATTATTATTCGGAAATCGCTGTCCCCCTCTCACAAAATTACGTCCCCCCTCATTTCTCAAATTACTATCCGCGACAGGTCTCTGACGAGGGCTAAGCAAATCCCGTTGATCCGAGCTATGCCGAGTCTCATACTTTGATAATATCTGATGCATTTCTGCAAAATTCTTCGGTGCTCTAACTTCAATAAAGTCCTGTATATTTGGATTAAAAAGAGGAAAAACAATGTCCAACAATTCCTCAAATGTGGTATCTAAATCTAATTTATTTTTTAGTTCCAGCTTACGAAGATAAAATTTTGACGCCGACTCATAAATATTCTGCCTGTTGCAATAGAACTCTTTTCTCAAAATACTCTTATCTTTAACGGGAGGAAATGCCTTCTTTAACTCAATCACAGTTTGTTCAAATCTTTTCGCTTCATCAGTAATCAAAAACTTTCCTATATTTTCCAACCACAAAAGTGCTTCGTCCTTCAATGAGCATTTAAAGCACTACGTATCTACTTTTCTCAGGTATATTATTGAACAAAATATAATCATCTAATTTAACTAAAAATTCACTAATATCACCCTCACCGGTGAAATACACCCGTGGCACAATCTCACAATGTCCGACATTTTGTTGGGCGCCATTTGTAACGTTACATGCATGCTGAGTGTCATTTGTAACGTTTGGTTGGTCGTGGTGGGAGTTAAATGCAGACATACTCAGTACTTAAGATAAAACAACAAAATTTATTAAAATGATGAGGGCTGAAGGGAAGTGGAGCAAGTCTTAATTTTACACAACTGAGAATACTATGAAAAGGCTAAACACATACTCACAAGCTTCGGCCTAGCTCAATCGTGGCACCTTCTAATACTTCTCCCTATCTCTTGGCTGAGCTGCTAGATAAAGCTTAATTAGACAGCCCGTGGCAGTATGTATTTCTTTATTCACAAATAATCAAAATGAAACTACTATAAAGTTTCTTACCACGGCCGACTCTCAAGTGAAATGTCGAAACTCCTTTACACTTCACTGGAGGCTTTGCTGCTACTTTCAATTTGCTAGCACTTCGCTGAACAATAATCCACTTCGCTATCTAATGCCAGAGATCCTCGCTCGCTGGCTACCGCCACAGATGCTCTCTCGCTGGCTAATGCCAGAGACACCCTCTCGCTGGCTAGTGCCAGAGACACTCCCCATTCACTCAAACCCAAGCTTTTATATGCTGCAAACTGAGATACTTCACATTAACATATTACCAATAACCGCGAGCTAACTGTAGAACCCGAAAGAGAACACACACTCTAGAAAGTTAAAGTAAAAGAGAGGATAGATGTCGCTTTTACGCTTACACTTGTTAAATTATTGACGTCACGATCTCAGAAATACTAGAGTGCCTTTATGCAAAGGTCACTCCCTCACATACTCTCAAACTGATTGCATTAATATAACGGATGTGCCACCTATAATGTTTTCTAAAACATTAATTGAACTTCATCTAACTTTAATATACAGGATAATTCAAAATGAATATAGCGATTAGAAACAGCTACGACTGAAAGGAATTTATTGATAAGAGCTACACAGAATTTAAAAGGAAGTTGAAATTTTTGTTTGCGTGCTTTATAAATATTCTATGTGAATCCCCTTTTGTCTAATGGACGACATCAAAATGACATCGATATGTTTGAATGCGTCGCTGATGAAATCTTCTCTGCACTGTGATGACATAGATCACGAGTGTAAAATCTTAACACACAAACCAAAAAGCAGCGGCACAGACAGTCATTGCATCAATTTCTCGAATGAAAAGCTAGGATTAGTTAGATCTCGTTTCGCATGTCGTCATGTGTTGGTGGAAAACACTTAAAAACCCAATTCTAGTGATAGACTCATAGGTTTACCTTTATGTTTTCCTGATCCCAATCCTCCACATTTTCATACTTTTGGGTGCAGGAAAGCATAATGATAAACTTACGTGTCAACCTCTAAAATGAGGCTTTTAGGTGTTTTTCCACAAACTATGACTTTGCAGACCGTCTGCGTTTTAATATACGGATCGAAGTAGAGTTTTATCCGATGAGGAGATTGTCTGTGTTGCCGCTTTACAGTCTAACACAGAATGCTCCAAAATGCCAACAACACAAGCAGATGATATCTGATGCTTTGAAGAAAAAGGCTGTTTAGATGTTATCCGTGTTATCAATTCGAGTCACATACAATATTTATAAAAAGAGTAACATAATTTTGAACTTCGTTTTGCATTTTGTGTAATTCTTATTGATAAATGCTTTTCGATTAAGTAGTTATAGCTGTTTGTAATCACTAGATTCATTTGAATTACCCTGTATATGAATGGAATTATTATAAATCTACAATATTTACCAATCTAACATATCTCTAATGTTATGATTTTTTTTAATGCATGTGTTGTTATTTATTCTCTCTTTATTTTTATAGCTTGGAGATTTACTTGTAAGTTTGATGTATGTTCCCAGAACAAGCGAGCTTTCTATTGGCTTCATCAAAGCGAGAAAATTAAAGGCAAAAGATATCACAGGGGCATCAGGTAAATATCCTCAAAAAAAACCTTTGTAAATTTTATAATGCCAAAGAATTCTTTAAAAATACTTTATTTTTATTTAATCTCTTTATTTAAATTCTAGCAGCGCAAATGCAAAAAAGTATTGACATTAATATGGCAAGGCATTGTTATTTTTAGATTAACTTATTGAGAATAAATAAAAAGATTTATTCAGTACACTCTAAAAAATAAAAATGCAAAATTACAGGTAAAACAAGTTTAGATATGATATAAAAACGATTTTTCTTCATGTGTGTAGTTGCGTGTAAATAAACAAATTCATGACTGGGGCTTCAGTTTCGAAAGGTACATTGGCCTGTGGATTTTTATGATAAGATATTAAGCTTCTCAAGTATGTAAAATGTTATAGATGTGAAATACACAGTTTGATGTGTAAATTGTGTATGAGTACATATATACAACGTACAATTCATATTTATATGTGTTAATCGGTAGGTTTAGTGTATATAATACATACATTGAGATACAAATTTTACGCTGGATATTTTTATGGTCTCAAAGCAAATTTTCGTGAAGAACAAATGCTTGTTTAAACGTTATTTTTACTGCAAGCCATTTCTCTATTAGAAATGTTTTAATATTTAAAATCGCATGCACAATTAGGGGAACGTGGTGTACCTCGGAACTTTTTTGAATTTTTAATTCTTAATAAAAAAATTGCCAAAACTAAAAAAAGAAAAGGTTTTATAAAACTTTGTGATGTTAAACACTACATATATTTGTATTAAATTTTAATATAAATAATTTTTATGCAAAATTTTTAATTAAAAATAAAATGAAAATAGAACCGAGGTACACCACTAGTGGTGTACCTCGGTCCCATTAGTAAGGATGAAAAAATCTTGTTTTTAGCGAATAAAATCAATATTTATTAATCAAGACGCTGCATATATAAATTTTTAATGCATTTTATTGGTTTTTGGGTTTAAAAAAAAAGAAAAACTAAATACACACAAAGCTTCACAACATTTACACTTACTATAGAAGACATTGAAACATCTATATAATTATATTTATTTTTAACCAAGACTGTGATTAGGTAAGTCAATTCCAAATGTTAACTCCTTGAGCAGCCTTTCAGATCCATTAGACAATATCTAGTATATTTTGGACTGAGTCCAAGATACACCACTTTTATTAGGTTCGAGGTACACCACTTGACACTTAAAAACAAAACTACCAATCATGATGTTAAGGTTAGGCTTAACTTTGTTTAAAGAACATAGTGTAGTAGCTAGAGCATTGCTTTATCATTTATAATCCTTATTTTAAAAAAATAGATACGTTTTAGTCAAAATATAACATAGATATATCTAATAAAAGTTTACTTTTGAAAGGTGAATTTACTTTTTTAAAAATTTTACGAATGTCTGAGTTTCTAAACAAATGCCAAGAACTTAAATGTGTCAAATCTTATACTAATAAAATAACAAATCGCTCTGTCTGCGTGTGTGTGTGTGTGTGTGTGTGTGTGTGTGTGTGTCTGCGATGGCTAGCAAAATCTATGGGACGTACGAAGCTCAAAATTTTTATGAGAGTAGCCCAATATCTCTCCTGATGCACCTGAGCTTCAGAATTTCGAAATTCTATTTATTAACTGAGTAATTAATTAAATTCCAAAGATCACTCTCATAAAAAATCGCCTTTTTTCTTCTTTTTTTCCTTTCATTTAGTTATGGTTGGTTGGTTGCATAAAATTTTTGCATAAATAATTTTAAAAGCTGGAACAGACCTTTAAAATTCATAGACTGTAAAACTGTCAGTTGAAATGATGATTTTTTATCACAGCGGTTGTAAACCATGGAGGAAAAAGATAGGTGGTGGTGAAGTAAACCGAAAAAAGGGTTGCAATATTAAACCATTTATCGCTCAAATTTTAATGTCCCAAACAAAAGCATGTGGAAGGGATTTTGTATTAATAAGACGAATTGAAAGAAATGAATTACAGCTGAAGCATATTTTACGAAGAAATAGTAATTTTTTAAAATGGTCTTTTTTCTATTATATTATTTTTTTTTTTAAATGTTTGCTTTTAAAATAATTGAAATTGATAAATTCGAAACAATTAAATGTCAAAATAAAATTAAATAAAATATTGAAAGCATTTGATTTGAACTAAAAATTGTATTACTAAAAGTTTTCTTTTTTTTTTCAGAACTTTTTAATATTTTATAATGTAGATGAAAAAATGTTTATAATTTAACAACATATTAATAACTCTATGTCAATGTATAAAATATATTTATGAAAACATTCTTTTAAAATGATGCGCGAAAACTTAAATAACAAATATTAGTCTAAAATCTAGATTTCAGAGTGCAGACGATTTTAAGACATTAACGAAAGAATGTTAACTTTTCAAGCAAAATCTTAAATGATGCTTCTATATTGATATTTCAAAGTGACGGCTAGGTTACATTTATGTTATATTTAAGTTACGGTAGGGTACTGTGAAGTCGCAGTTAGGTTACAGACAGATTATGGTTATGGTACAAAAGTTTACGGTTAGGAATTTGTCCACAGAGTGAACATTATGCATGCTTTGATTAAAAATATGCACTTACTTTTGTTAAATGGCTCTGAAATTATAATACTATATACCAATCTTTTATCACCGCGTATCGATTTCATTCACGGTGTAGTCGGATTTAAGAGTGATATAATTAGTTTGAAATTCAAAATATTTCACTTCGGATTTCTATGCGAAAAAAATAATTAGTTCCGTGATTTAAAAGTGATTTTTACGGGTAAATATCAACACTTTAACACGAAACTAACGCAATCGTTGGATACATGTTCCCTCCCGTGTTTCTCATTGCTCATTTTGAGTATTTTTAGAGCTTAATATTAGTTATTGTTTTTAAAAGCGATTTTTCACAAAGTCAGCTGCGAGGTATTTCAGACAATGCATTTCTGCATGTTTCCAGTTAATGATAAAATCATACAAATTTCAAGTTCGTTTAATACTATTAATACGGACCCGGGCAACGCCGGGCGGGTCAGCTAGTATTTAATATACAAATGTTTTTGTTTAATGATCTAAACAAGTAAAGCTAGAATTAGCATAGGTCCGAGGTTAGCATATGTCCAAGGTACATCACTCTCCCCTAATGCATAGAAGCTGTATATGCTAAATTAATACAGTATGAAATAAAATTAAATTAAAAAACAGAAATTGCGATGCTAGTACTATGTCGGTATTTCGTGAATTTTTCTACAATAAATAGTCAAATTCACATAACCACTGGTTCCTCACTTTCAAAATACAAGCTATCTTGTCCATTTTGATGATATGATATTGAGCTGCTCAAGTGTTTAAAATGTTATAAGTGTGAAATACTTAGTTTGACGTATAAATTTTTTATCCATACATACATATATATATATATATATACAGGGTGTCCCTAAACAAATGGTATATACGCTAGGGGGTGATAGAACACATCAAGACGAGTAAAAGTAAATAGGAAACCAAGAGTCCCAAACGTTTTCCAAAGGAGATAGCCGCCATTAAAGTTTAGGGTCCAAAATTTCAAATACATATAAAAAACGGAAAAAATGGTCGATTTATTTGCGGTTTTCACTAAAATTATTCTTTATGTTGGTATTTTCTTGAAAATAAATTATAAAGATAAATTTCGAAAAATGCCGATAGAGGGCGCTTTAGACTTTGAAGTAATGAAAAACTATTTTTTGCCGTGATTTTCTGCATCTCATTAAATGGTTTCGTAAGTTTAGATTTAAATTTAAATTTTGAGCTCAAAATCTCAGTAATTGGAAGCGGTTAATTAGCACAAACTTAACTGTGTTCAGAGGGTTTAAATTTCAAATGATTATAAAAACGGAACAACTGGTCGATTGATTTGCGGTTTTCACTAAAACTATTCTTTATGTCGGTATTTTATTGAAAATGAATTATAAAGATAAATTTCAAAAAATGCCGATAGAGGGCGCTTTAAACTTTGGAGTAGTGAACAACTACTTTTTACGTTATTTTTTGCATCTGATTAAATGTTTTCTTAAACTTAGATTTAAACTTAAATTTTGAGCTCAAAATCTGAATAGTTGGGAGTGGTTAAGTAGCACAAACTGAACTGTGTTCAGAGGGTTCAAATTTCAAATGATAATAAAAAACGGAAAAATTGGTCGATTCGTTTGCGGTTTAAAATAAAACTATTCTTTAAGTCAATATCTTCTTGAAAATGAATTTTAAAGATAAATTTCAAAAAATTCCGTTAGAGAGCGCTTAAACTTCAGAGTAACTAACAACAAATTTTAACCGTTATTTTTTGTATCTAATTAAATGCTTTCCAAAACTTGTTAAATGTTTTCTAAATCTTAGACTTAAACTTAAATTTTGAACTCAAATTCTGAGTCGTTGGGAGGGGTTAAGAAGCGCAAACTGAAGTACATTCAGGAGTTGAAATTTACCCCCCCCCCCCTCGAACACAGTTCACTTTTGCGCTAATTAAACACTCACAACGACTCAAAATTTAAATCTAAGCATTTGAAAGCATTTAATTAGATTTAAAAAATAACAGTTAAAAATAGTTGTACGCTACTCCAATGTCTAAGGCGCCCTCTATCGGCATTTTGTGAAATTTATCTTTAAAATTTATTTTTAAGAAAACACTGATTTAAGGAGTAGTTTTAGCAAAAACCGCAAACGAATCGACTGATTTTTCCGTTTATTTATAGTTTTCCGTTTCGTTTGAAATTTAAACCCTCTGAAGACAGTTCAGTTTGTGCTACTTAACCACTCCCAACTATTCAGATTTTGAGCTTAAAATTTAAATTTAAATCTAAGCTTACGAAACCATTTAATGAGATGCAAAAAATAATGGCAAAAAATAGTATTAGGATGGATTATTTCGTCTATAAAGTCTAAAGCGCCCTCTATCGGCATTTTTTGAAATTTTTTCTTTATAATTCATTTTCAATAAAGTACCGACATAAAGAATAGTTTTAGTGAAAACCACAAATCAATCGACCAATTTTTCCGTTTTTTATAATCATTTGAAATTTAAACTCTCTGAAGACAGTTAAGTTTGTGCTACTTAACCGCTTCCAACTATTCAGATTTTGAGCTCAAAATTTAAGTTTAAGTCTAAGCTTACGAAGCCATTTAATGAGATGCAAAAAACCACGGCAAAAAATAGTTTTTCATTACTTCAAAGTCTAAAGCGCCCTCTATCGGCATTTTTCGAAATTTATCTTTATAATTTATTTTCAAGAAAATACCAACATAAAGAATAATTTTAGCCAAAACCGCAAATCAATCGACCAATTTTTCAGTTTTTTATGTGTATTTGAATTTTTGGACCCCAAACTTTAATGGCGGCTATCTCCTTTGGAAAACGTTTGGGACCCTTGGTTTCCTATTTACTATACTCGTCTTGATGTGTTCTATCACCCCCAAGCGTATATACCATTTGTTTAGGGACACCCTGTATATATATGTACAATATTTACATATGTGAATGGTGAGGTTTTGTGTACATAATGCATAACCATATCTTTTGGATGCAAATTTTGAACAGGATATTTTTATGGTCTCAAAAAAAATTTGCATGAAGAACAAAACGATGTGTTTAAACATCATATTTATTCTATGTCATTTTCTGTTAGAGTTGTTTTGAAGTTCTGAAATCACGTGCACAATTTATGCACAGTAACAATCTAATTTAAATAAATTTACTGTAAAATAGAATTTAATTAAAATACAGAAATTGCGACGCCAGTACTGTATGGGTATTTTGTCAGTTTTGTTTTCTATCAACTACAGTCACAAGTTTTGATAGATATGTTTACATCAAGAGAAGGAATTCCCTATTTTATCCTATTTGCTGTAAACAAATTATATCCATAGAAATAGCATAGGAACTAATATAAACTGAAACTTAAAGCACCACCTTGAACATAAAGCTATTAATACATCTGCCAAGTTTTGAGTCATCTATATTTATTATGTTCACATAAGTACATACATTTCTGAGTAAAATTCTGTTCTTACATATAGTTCTGTATAACATAATTACACATAATCCTGTGAAGTATTCTGATCTTAGTCATTTTTACACATAAACATGCGTAAATTTTGTACTCATACTTTTGTGTGATACTCTGTTCTTACGCATAAGCCAGTGTAATATTCTTACACTTATCTCGGTGTAATATGAAAAATACACAAATATTATGTGCAATATGAAAATCTTGTAAATTTACATTTCATACCAATCCGTATAACTTTCTACCACTTGCACACTTCTTTGAGTTTTCGAAGGAATGGAAAATTGCATACTTCCGTTAAGCCAATAAACATATATAAATACAAATAAATTTTTACAGTAATAGTATAAATTTTATGATAAATGTGCAATTCTACAAATTTATACTTTTGTAAAAGGGACTAATTTGCGCATTTGTTTTTTTAGAGTGTACAATGTAGGTAATGCAAAATACTTCTACGCATAAAAACTTGCCTTGAGGTACCATTATATGAATTGATTTGTTTTTAAAAATTATCTCGTTTTTCATTCCTTCTCTTAAACAGTTTAGTCAATTGTATGAAAGCTAAACATATTAGATATCACATAATATCCGTGTTTTTCATGCTGACTTCTTATTTTTTAACCCTGTTGCTATTCAATACAGTTATTAGGATTTCTCCAATATTGTGAACTTCAGATCTGTCAAAATTTGGTGCCTATAAACGTGATTTTTGGAAGAAAATTTATAATTAGTCACAAATCATGTATTATAATATACTAAATTAGATAATAGAATTAAATAACTCTCTCATTTATAAAATGTAGAAGCAATAAATTTTATACAGATGTACAGTGACATTATGAACAATCGAGCACGAATAAGATTATTTTTCCGGAAATTATTGAGCATATCAAAATAGAAAATACTAATATTGTATACCAATGTGTCTTGTTAGGAATTACATTTTAAACCAATGTCGATTATAAGATGCATTTTAACCCGTTTTTATAAAATATAATTACTTTTAGAGTATAGGATGCGACTGGTTAGTTTAATTCAAAGTTTTTTTTCCATTCTTTTTTTTAACCATTATTTTAACTTTTACATTTAACCATTAGCGGACTTCAGCGATGTACATATTTTGCGGTTACCGATTCTGCTCAAAATTGGTAGTCTTTCTGTCGTATAAATGTTATAGTCTGAGGTATTAAAGCCGTTACTTGAGAGGAGTCAACTGAGGAATTCTACAAAATATTTAACAAGTGTGCAACGTAAATTTTCAAATTCGCCCAGAGGACGGATTTATGAATTATCTTTGAGTTACTGCTGCAGTTACTATAACATATATATATATATATATATATATATATATATATATATATATATATATTGTTTCTGGTGCAAATGCCATTTTTTATACATATTCAAAACGCACAGATTTGAATAAGACATCACAGAAAAGACTTTTCAATAGTTTTTTGACTTACCCACGTTCACGTTTAGTTAACACTAGAACCGCGGGACTTTCGGTATACCTAGAACCGCGGTGCGGGTCAATTTGACCCGGGATGGAAAAGGATATATCAATATGCCCAAATGCTTAATTTGGTTAGTTAAAAGATTATATTTTCTTATAATAATCAATATTTCTTAATATTTACACATCAAGTCAGCAGAAATTTCCTGTATTTCAGAAAATGCTATTATTCAGAATTACATTTTTATCAGTATGATGAAAACATATTAAACAAATATTGAACATATATTTTAATCATAAATAAACTTGGACTTAATAAACATTAAAAATAGACTTTCCCATTTAAAATAATTTAGATATAAAATCTAAGAATATTTTTTAAAAACATAAAAAATACAAGTTATTTCTTGATTTGTTTAATCCAATTTATAGTATGCATTGCTTGAAAAACATGGTTAAAGATTTTAAACATTTAACAGAATCGTGTGAATACATTATATTTTCAAAAATTATATTTAATTTAATTTTCATTTTTTTGAGGGGGGGGGGGCGCAAGAAATAACAAAGTTTTGATTAAATTGACGTATACTAATAGATTTTCAGTTTACAGATTTACATAAAATCCAAGAAGTGATAACAGCAAAATACAAAATATTATAATTCATAATATTTTGCTTGTTATGAAATGTCATATAATATTATCATATGTTAATATTATATTGCATTCATTATCCTCCTATAAGAAGCAGTCTTGACATAAGCAGACTTCATGTCATCGGGGTAATCACACAGTGCATTTAATTTGAGTGCATTATTGTAAAAAAAGTGTCTTTAGTATTTTTTGGAATTATCTAAAATTTCAACAGTTAAATGTAGACTGTAAAGCAGCGAACCTTTTCTCCTTGGTAAATAGTTATGCTGATATTTGATTGTGATAGAAAATTTGCCGCATGCAATTTCTATTTTTACAGAGACTTGTATTTCTCGCATTGGGCGATTTTCAGTTTCTATATTTTTTGAAATTTTTCTTGCTTCGTTAAACATATACTGAGTAAAACTACTCACAGAAGTGCTCATCTACGCTTATGTTAGGCCCATTTATATAGTTAGTCTTGCAATTTTTGTCATATTTTTTATTTAAAGGTGTGAATGTGCAAGTTATTGAATATTTATTTTTCAAATGTTCATGAATATTTAAGTTCAAGTTTTGTCACCTTTCGTTCAAATTCTTAATTCTTTTTTTTTCGATTTTTTTTCTGATAAATATCACAAACTTTCGCTCAATACTGAACATTTTTCATCTATATTCCAATGAAAAAGTCCAACAATGTTAAGAGTATAAGCAGAGCCATCGTCACTTTCATTTCCATCATTAGAAATTTATTTTCTACTTTTTCAGGCAGATATTCATCCTCAATAATTTGCATTCTCAATCATTCTCCCAGATAATAGTTACTAACATTCCAAAGCTTTTTTGACGTGATATTAAGCCTTCGGAAATCTTATTTAAACTTTTAATAAATGCATAATAAGAGTAACACCAATGCTACTTCTAAATATTTGTTGTAATTTTCTACTGCAATCTTCCATTCTACACATCAAGAATATAAGACCTATAGGTAATATAGATAACATAAATAAAAATGTTCACTATTCTTCCTTCCGATTCTGCCTAATAAAGGAATTAGGAGTGGAATAGATATACTTTCTCATTACTTCTGAAAAATGCATCTCTATTTTGTCATATATGCGTAAAAACTTATTACGGGTCAAATTGACCCGCTTCGCGGTTCTAGGTATAAGTGGTTATAACTCAAAAAAATTTTAAGTTATTCGCTATTAAATACGAAAAGTTGTTGTTTACCTTAAAATATTAAAAATCAGAAAAGGAAACCTTTTTTCAATTAATACCTTTCGCGCGGCGAGAAATTAAACATCGATTTGGGTCAAATTGACCCGCTCCGCGGTTCTAGTGTTAAAGAAACGTTGTTGGTTAAATATTACAATTAATAAAAATATTATTAATAAAACATGAAGAAAAAATATTTATGGGTTTATGCACAGCCAGTAGCATCGATTTATTCTAATATCATAACTCAAGTGCTGCCATTAATTTCAAAGACTGACGTAATATACGAGTACCGGAAATCGTGAGGACGTGGTAATACTTGTATTTGTAAGGCCGTTTTTCTTCACATATAAATTGAAATCGTGCCATTTAGAAGCAAATGACTGACCTTGAAGCACAGGTTAAAACACAGCTGTTAAATTTTTGTTGTCAAAGTAGATGTGGAGCAGAGAATAAACTTTAAATTCTGCTTCGAATTGTGCAAAACTGCAACAGAACCTATCACATGTTGAAACAATTGTCCGGAGAGAAATGATTATCCCATTCACCGATTTTTGAATGGTTTAGCAGCTTTCGAGTTGGCCGCGAATGTGTCGAAGATGACTCACACACTAGACGTCTCCGTTCCAAGCGCACTCTAAAACAATCGAGCTTGTGACTTCTAAATGCCAATTAATTATTCAAATACTCGCCAATGAAATGAATATTTCAACGGGAAAAACGGAAGAATTTGCAGAAGGAGGCAATATTTGAGGATGTCGAAGCCGTCAACGGTGACGTCTACATGAAAGAGCATTCCCAAAGATATCGTTTAAAGTTATTTCCGAAATTATTCAGCCAATCACAGAAATGCAATACAGCATGAGAGTATTACTTTGAGAGATATTAATTGGATATGTATTTTATATGATATTCTCGAGTAATTACTAAATTAGTCCTGGAAATTAATGACTGAACCTTGTATAGTCAGTGAATAATGGAAGTTATCAAAATGACTAAATTATATTTAAATATAAGTGAATTATAATTAAAGAAACGTCACATGCTATTTTTTTTTATCTCAATTAAGATTATAGATAACTATTTATGTCAAATTTTATTTTTTTTATTCATAATGGCTAACGTCTTTGATTTAAAAAAATGTTTCTTTTTAATGCTGTCGTCACCAAGGTATCAAATTTAGCCATTTGTTTTGTTCAGAAATTTCGAGTTCATAGCAGAAATATAGAATGCTACTTTATTCTTTATCAGGATAAAGAAATTAAGAACACTATTTTATTCTTTATTTAATGTGAAACATTTATCAATCATATAAAGTAAAAATTCTTCTTTCAAAGTTTCCAGTCTGAGTTTAAAATTTCGAATAAAAATTGGAGGTTAAATTCACAATCCTTGTAAGCCACATTTTAGAAAGAAGATGTACAATGAAAAATTATATTTTCTTAAATTTCAGTAATCAACACATGGTTTTATATTCCAAAAGTAATGTTATATGTATTTTTAAAATGTACAGCAGTTTTTTTAAATATTAAAATGAAAAGTGACAGCAAATTAATAAGACAAAAGGATGTTATTATTATGGGATTATATTGACGTAATTTTTAATCATTTCCACGGCCACCAAACTATTTTCCAAGACATTAACATATTATGCATTTTAAAATGCATTTTTTATATCTATTATTGTGATGTTTCATAAAATAAAATGAAAGAAACTTTAGTGTAGAACACATAAAGAATAAACGGGAGGTATATGAATTCATGTATAGCAATTGGGGGCTGGGGAGTATGAACCCAGCTTTCATGTTTCTTGCTTTAAAAAATTTAGAATTTTGCCAATAGGTAGCGCCCAAAGCTCCCGAAATGCTCAAATAATAGTCTGTTTCATGCAGATAACTGAAACAGATGTGGAAAAATAAACTGTAACGTGTTTTTAGCTTAAATGTGCATGTTTAGGGACATTTTGTAAGATTTTCTCAACTGAAATATGCCATCGAAATTTAAGTGAATGGGTTTTACATAATGCTGAAATATTCAGTTTTGATTCCAGACATAAATATTACACAATAAATTAGGTTAAATGTGTAAAAAAGTGGCTATATGGGATGCTTTATTGTTGACCACATGGTCAAAGTTGCCTTAAATTGTTTTCGAATTCTTTTGTTGTACACTGTATATAATGAAGAGTTGATAATTATATTCCTAAGATAATGTAAATTTATTATGTGAAACTACAATAAAATGGATTGATAGAAAGGAATTATTTAAATTGATATAAATTGAAAAATTGAGGGGAAATTTTATTCCATGTAAATAAGTATTCATATTAGGAAAGTAGGAAGAGTGCTTTTACTCACACTTTGACAAAATTTTAAAAATAAAAATACTATAAAACGGTTTTTTTAAATAATGGTGCGAATAGAATATACAAGTAGTTGATGGCTGACAACATGTTAGAGTGTAAAATGATAGACCACATTTTCAATTTGAAAAAAAAAATCCTTATATGAAAAGATTGGCCCACATAGGTGAAAGTTGGATACTATATAAAACCGAAGCAGTCAAACAATCCTGATCCAGCTGGTGTAGTTATAAAGGTCCCATTCCTGTCACTAAATCCGCATTCATATAGAAGAAAGTTTTCGTCTCTGTGAAATTAAATTAGATATACTACAAGATACTTCCACGAAACAAAATCATCAACTATGAAAATTACTATGCACAACTGGGCGGATAAAATATCGCCACTATCAAAATTTTTCATGGTTTATATTTTTATAAAAAACATTTTGAAAGAAACTTAGAACATTTTGAAAGAAACTTTTGGGACAGTAAGTGATGCATTTCTTTTACAAAATTATGATTTATTTACATAATCAATGACAGGCTTATCGAACTTTTAAATTAAGAAGTATCTTATTCTTTTTCTGACACAATTCTACCTGCACTTTCGAATTAAGAATGTTGATGCAACATTCTATATACAGTCAACTCTCGTTAATTCGAACTAGTTGGGATCAGAAGAAATGTTCGAACTATCCGGAGTTCGAATTATGAAAAGTATGAGAGGAAAACGTTTAAAAAGGTACTATTACAAACAAATTAATGTTATAATATGATTTTAATTAATTTCGGCTATAATCGTTAGAATAAGTTTTAGTATTAAACTGAAAGCTATAAACACATAAAATAATTCGTTATATTAAAATAATATAAATAAAGTATAAAAAGTGCAAAACAACTGCATTTTAAAATTTTATTAACTGTGCTATAATTCTCTTACCTGAAATTAGATGAACATTTAAGGAATTATTTACACTTATTCACACTATGAAAAAAAATTATCAATTGTTGTTTGCTTAGACGTATTCAATTTTGATTTTTTATCCAGTTTTTCTATTTGTAACAAACAGTTAGGTTCCTTGTCCGATGACGGCTGCATTAGGATAAATGTGCGCTAACATACAATTGATTGTACAATTGACTTTTTTGTGGGTAAGGAAAGCACCTGGGATGTAGTAGCAGAATCGCAAGAATCTGATTCCATCTCCTCATTGCATTTTTCATGAATTGTTTCAACAATTTCTTCTGCAGTTAAAGGTCCAGATACTTCTAAACAATTGTCAACTGCTAGATACTCTGAGAAAGTAATATCACACTGGAACTTTTCAGAAAAGTTTGGAAATTCTATTTCTTCGAAAAGTCTTTCCTTTTCGTCATTTTCGTTGAAACCACACTTTTTAGATGAATGGATAAATCCAGCATGCCGAAAGCATAGCGGCGCATGTTTATGAAATTGCTTTCGTTTTTTTTTAAATTGGTACATTTTCTATATATTATTTCCTTTACCTAAAATCAATGAATCTTAACCAATAGGCCCGTGCGTAGGATTTACATTTAGCTGAAGCAAACCCCTTTGTTATCTTCTGTTATCTCCTCTCTTATCCCTGCACATTTGAAAAGTGAAATTTAAAACAAGGATAACGATATTTCTAACGCTAATTAAGTATGAAATGTCAAATGTGGACATAAAACCTATTACATATAATAGTTAAATTCAATCTCAATTAGTATGCAGTAGTTAATATGCAATGTCAGATTCAAACAAAAAAAATATTATCCACCAGTACCATTTTTATAGTTGTACACTATATATTAGTTGAAAAAATAATATATATGACACAACTATAACTTTGAAGTACGTCACTAGTAAATTAGCAAATGTCTTTCGTCGATTGTTTGTTACTTCTATCTGTAACAGTTTACAAAGGATTTTTTTACATATTTATCTTTTGAAATTTTCACTAGACAAAATCATAATCATCATGTATTAACAAATTATTTAGGCACGAAATTATATTGAAAAATCATAATTTATTAAATATATACTTTATTTTGAAAAGCACATTTAATATAATCTAAGACTATTTTTTTGATATTTTAATTGAAACTATTTTCAGAATCATTTTCTAAGGTTTCCAAGTGTTCATATCAGCAACAACAACGGAATAACAAATTAACTTTCGCATCGCATTATTGTATCCGTCAAGGAATATATAGTTAAAAGAACGCGCCTAAAAATTTTACTTTTTAATAAGTTATCTTTTTATACAAATCATGTAGAAGAAACCCACTAAAAACACATAAATCAAACTTCATTGAATATCTAATGTTTTTGAGAAAGAAGTTGTAATACTTATGCCGTATGCCTACTAAAAATGTTATACATGATAAAAGGATTGGAGTATTTATTTTTCTTGTGAGTAATTGAAATTTTCTTCAAATCTTTCTGCATCATCATAATTATATATAAATATAAATATATATATATATATATATATATATATATATATATATATATATATATATATATATAATGAAAAGAATAGATATTCTACTGGACGTGGAGCAACTTGAGTAATTTGTTTTATACAAAGTACAATTTTAGGTATTTTAAAATGCGCAATAAGTAATTTAATGATTATTTCTTAATTAATTTTCATTAAATAATTAATCTTTTTATTAATTCTAATTGAATACATTTCCGTTGCATTACCACAAAGTAATATTTTAAATAATGTTAATTATTCAAACTTGATAATTAATTAAACTGTGCACAATTTGATTGAAAAATGTAATATTTATACTATTATACTGTCTCTTTGAGGTAACTTCTCTGACCGAAACTCTGTTTTCATTTCAGATCCATATGTTAAGGTTTGGTTGATGCGTGGAGACAAACGCCTAGAAAAGCACAAGACTCCGGTCTATAAGTGCACTCTGAATCCAGTTTTCAACGAAGTTTTCACTTTCATTGTATCTTGGGAACACATTCGAGAGACGTCTCTTGCGATCACTGTCATGGACTGGGACAATGTAGGCAGGAACGAACCTATTGGAGGTATCGTTTTAAGTTCAAAGTCGGGCCCTGCTGAAGCCAAACATTGGGGAGAGATGCTTACGAAGCCTAGGACCCCTTGTATTCAGTGGCACAAGCTGAAACCCCTCTGAGAGGGAATGATTGCCGATAAAATCGACGTGTATCTTGTGAAAATTTGGTGTGCGTTTCTCACCCCTTCATACATCAATGTAGCTCGGGTGATTCAATGCAACGACAGCCCCGGTGCTTCATGGAATTAAAAACATCAACATCGAACTGCGTCGCTTTTCACTCGTGCAACGAACGACTACAATGATATTTATGTCTGTAAACACCCCGGATGGAACTGTTGTCGATTATTGTGTATGTGTGCGTGTGTGTGTGTGAGTGCATTCTTTTGATCTACCACCTCCCTGGAATAACAACAAAACCCCGTTCTTCGTCGCAACGCACAAAGGCGGGTCTGTTCGCAGCCGAGGTTTGATGCTCACTGCTTAAACATTGGGGCCAAAATGTAATTGAAAAATCGAATATCGTATTTTCGTTTAAAAATTCAATTTGTACTCCTATACTCTCCCTTTGCTCTTATATGTGGCGCCTTTCACTCTACAGAGACAATTTCTTTCATAGATCTGTGAGAAATTACCTCTGCATCCTGCGCACTGCCTGACCGAACAACGAAAGGACTGCAAGGGCAGACCTGTTAAGGGTTAGCCGATTGCAGCTCTCGGGCTGCCTTTTTTGCGCTATGGCTTTACGTTTCTCGACGCATTCCCAGAGCTAAGGTGTGTAATCTGTTGCCTAGGCTCCTCTATGTTGCAAACAAACGAACAAAATATTTATTTAATTTGTCTTATTCTGCTGTAATTGAGAGTTATTTGCAAAATTATATCCCTACTAAAACAAGGTGAAATAGTTAATCTCAATATGTTTTTAAAAGAACACAAATGTCAGGTATTTATGTATAAAAAGTTCGTTAAAATGCATACTTATGCAACTTAGTTTCAAGCTTTTTGTGTGATGTTTTGTTTTGTTTTTAATTGAACGACCAAATGCTCACACGCTAATTTTCTGCAAACTTGAAGTTTCTTTACAGATTAGACAGTATTAGATATTCAAATGCTATTAATATAGAAGTAATCGCTAGTTTAAAATGGATATTGTGTGATAACAATAAAGTAAATTTGGCTGTACTAGAGCCTGTTTAGGCAATCGATCTCTCACTGCCTTGGTGTCTCTCTATGTCTTCCATTTGTTCTTTCTCTGCGTCTGTGTATCACAGTATTCTAGCTTTGCGCGTTCGTGTAAAATTTTTAATTGCAAACATTTTCCAATTCTTTTTTTTTTTTTCGTGGGTGTTCCTCGGCGGCGATCAAGACCGCATTTAAAACGACCTCCCCCTCAAAAGATCAACAATTAACAGATTTATGGAAAAAAAATCGAAAACAGGAAGGTTTTGGCATTGAAGTTGCTAATTAGTTACTGTGGAAAACATCTTCATCACTTCTGAGTATTGGGTTATTTGTGTCGTTGTTTCTGTTGGGAAACGTGAAATGCCGTCTACAAGGTTATCGGTACTATTTCCCCAAAGTAGAAAATTAGCTTTATGGGGAAAGTTTAGTCTTAGTTCAGTTTATTTTGGCTGTTTTGTTATTTTTGTAGCATGTATATGAATATATATGTAAAGGTTACATTGTGTGTATGGGAAATTAGAAAACAGTATCTGAACATATGTAAACATATGTATATAACAAAATTTTTTGCTAGGTGATGCTATTTTATTTTACAGTGTAAATAAGAATAATATTATGTACTATATGTGTAAATCTAGATTTAGAAAATAAGCAGATTTGAGATAAATATATATGCACAATAATATATTGGCAGAAATGGGTGTATATTTAAGTGTGCTTAACTATATTATAAAGACTTCAGTATACAACATTAGTCGCGCAAATGCCAAACTCATAGTCAGAAATAAAATTATAAACGATGTTTAGGAACTTTATGTGATAATAAATATTTGTATCAATAGCAAGTACTAAATAAATTAATCGAAGCAGAGTTCCTCCACCTTAGAGCATTTTAATTTCCAATTTTGCATTTTTTTACTGTGGAAGTAAATGGTGAATGTAAAACTTGTGCATTACTTAATAATTATTCATGATAAATATGCTTGTGATCGAATAAGAAGTGTAAAAATTTCAATCTTTGTAACATTTTTTACATTTTTTCTTACATCCGACAAATGTTGAAATTATGTGTGTCTTGTTCAAACGTAATGTATAAAAAAACTTTCTACTCGAACTGAAACGAAAATAATATGTATTACGAATATAATATATATATATACCTAAGGAAACTAATATGCAAAACGAATTTAACTATAGGAATACAAATGAATATATCGCTATAAAACATTCATAAATAAAATTAACAATTTGGTTTCTTTAGAATTTTTTTTCTTTAGAATATTAGTTTTGAAATACTCAAAACTTCAAGTAGTGCTGATTATAGCGCCGACTATGTTCAGTTTTGAATTACATTTTGGATCCACGACCATTTATTTATTCATTATACCTATTGCGACTAAGTTTTATCATTTATTGTAATATTTTTTGTTCAAGGGTTAATAATTGAGAAAAAACTATAAAATTTGCTATTTGCAATGATTATTTCAATTGAACATTTTTTGCGACTAATCAAAACTGTCATAAATATTTATTATGTATGAAGGAAATATATGAGGTTTTTCTGCACACTTTATTCAATACTTTGTATTATTTGAAAAGAAGATGTAAGTTATCTTGTCCCCTACATCATCTAAGATATTGTAATTACTGCAAAAAATTGCATAAATAATAATTACAATATACACTACATCCATATATACTAGTAACTAGTATATTACAGTCTC
Source organism: Maratus speculifer (assembly GCA_964019185.1). NCBI lineage: Eukaryota > Metazoa > Arthropoda > Arachnida > Araneae > Salticidae > Maratus > Maratus speculifer. The sequence goes on from OZ025292.1 coordinate 344,993,221, forward strand.
TTTATGACAATTAATTATTTTGAATAGTTATTTAATTATGAAACATTAATGTATTGTACTTTTCTTTCAAAAAGAAGGTTTTAAATTACGATAATCGACAAAACGAAATAATCACAAAATCACTGTATTTTTAACAATACCTATGTCAATGATGTAATTAAATCTTTTTATAATACTTATTTATGTATTGAAAATATTGTTAGAATATTATGTTAAACGAACTTTAACAATCATATCTCTTTTAAAATTGAATAAAAAAAATTATATTTTTATATGCGCATTTTTCACGCTCGCCTCTTGTTGAAAAAGAGCTCATTAATAGAAAAAAATAGATTAAAAGATATATGTCTAGGTTTAGTGAGTTTCTGTGGTAGACATAGATCATTAATTAAGGTGCTTCAGCCTAAACGTGATACAAATCCCCTACATAAATACTCATGTATATTAAATAATATACATTTTGTAACAAAATAGCTGTTGAACGAACATAATAACTGCTTCTGTTAATCGTTTTTTAAATTGAACTGCTAAAAATTAATAAAAAAAATATTAAATATTTGTTTTTTTATATGTTGCAACGCATTATTGACTAATATTTGAATATGAAATCGGAGTTTTGAAAAATCGAATCCCTCCCTTTCCTAAAAACTGTTTGGTACAATTGCTGCCCAGATAGGATTTTAAAGTTTTGTATCGAAAAGTAAATTACAATATCTTGATATAATATTAAAATGAGTCAAAATATAAAAAATAAATGAAGAATATTTCGGATGAAATTTATACTCAATATTGTACGCAAGAAATAAAACATATGTGGGCACAAACATTTAGTCAATGGCGTTTGTTTTTATAAGAAGTAGTACCCGCGAGACCAGTCAATAATGGGTTAAAAATATTTTTTTTTTTCTAAAGTAATCTAAAGGAAATGATGATAGCAGTTTTTGGTAAGAAAATGTAATTTTATATTTTTCTATGCATACAAAACTGTTACATGGGGATTTTTATTAACAATATCCTAATTAATATATTATTTAAAATCACATAAATGTTTAACAAATATTAAAGGCTCCAAGCAACATATCTAATAAATCTAATCTAAACACACCATTTTTATTCAAAAAATTACTTTTATTATTTTGTATAAAAGTTGTAGTTAAAACCTTTTTTATATCTGTAGTGTAAATTAACAGATTTTCTTCATTTTTCTAAATAAAGTCAATGTCACATCACTGAAAAAATATTAAAAAAAGAATATTAATATAAAATAGTCAAACTTAAAATGTGATTTTTTTTTTTTTTTTTGACAAAAACCATTTTCAATGATTAATTATCTTACCAGACTTTTTAGATTATTTTTAGACAAACATGAGAATTTTAATATATTCTATGTGCATTTTATTCTCAGAAGCTATCTAATTTTTTTTTCTTATTTCATTGGTCAGTCATCTATAAAGTTTGTAAGGTAATTGGCAACGTGGAGCCAAAAATTTTCCAGTATAAACTTTATGTATATATATATACACGTTCTTTCTAGTAATGTAATATCCTATTGTTTTACCCTTGATTTACATAAAGTGTTAAACAATTACATTCAAACTATTAAATTAAATTATATTAATCGTACATTAAACTATCTTTATGGAAATGTATATATTTTTTATTCGTATTAAAGTAATATTCCGAAAAATGTAAAGAGTATTTCTTTGCCTTATTTAACAGCAAACATTGTAATTTTGTAAAGCGAGTATTTTTATTTAAATATAATGGTTGCCTAGAACCCAATTCATTTACACAACTGAAAGGGGTTTAAATGATTAGGGCAATTTTCAAAGGATACAAACCTATGTACTTATGAAAATAATTAAGTATATATATATATAGACTTATTAAAATGTAAATAAAACGTAAAATACAAGAAATGCTATAAAAAGTGTAATAAAAAATAACTTTTTTTTAATGCCGTATGTTTTTGTCAGTGGTATTTTTTTTCAAATCTATGCCTTATGTAATTCTAGAGTTTTATAGATTAAATATATCTTATAAAAACTTTGTTTTTCATAAATATGTTTTTCCGTTCTTTTCAAAGTGTGTTTATTTACATATATTGATGAATATTTGGAATCTTTAAATTCTAAAATAGCAAGTATAGTAAGATAAACAAAAGCAGCACGTTAAAAGAACATTTAAAACTGAAAATAAATATAAATACTGTTACATGCATAGTCAAAAAATTTTATAATTTTTTTAATAAATGAATATGTTCCGAAGTGGCAGTTGGTACTATAATACTAAGCTTACGCAAATGTTTTGATTTTCAATCCACTAACTTATGTTTTTAAAATTTGAGACTGGTCTATAAATGCCGTTCATACCGTTCGTTATTTTAACTATTTCTCATCTTTATTTCTTCATAAAGCCATTTTAGGCAGAAAATAAATAAATTAAATTAAATTCTTTAGGAAAACAGACTTCCCACCGCCAGTTTAAAAACAAATCTATGCATAATGCTTATGGTACAGTGCGTTTATTTTATATTAATTTACTTTTTTTTAAAGATTTTTGTAGTCCTTGCTAAGTTGTAAACACAAGTGTACTTATAAAAACGTGTATTTCTTTCTACTTACATGCGTTTACAACTTTTCTCGTTTGCATATGTTAAAAAAAATATGTTTTGCATGCATATTGTATTATAGTTGTTTCAAAATCAATATTGAATCAAATATATAAGTCTCTAAAGTGTACATAATCATTATAAAGGTATAGATAAGCATCGAAAAATCACATTCATAAAATTTCTTTGAAAATTCTAATGAGTTTTAAAAATTTATTCTTTATATTTCATTTAAAGAAGCATTTAAAGCTGCTTAAAATATTTAGTTTTAAAAACTTTCGAAAACATTACGGGATTAAGTAGTAAAGGAGATAATAAGTTTTGGAAACATAAATATGTACTTCTGCGTCAAAATAATTATTAGTATTTCAAAAATTCTGATTTTTTTTAATTAAATGTAAATACAGTGGATGCCGCCTAATCTGATCACATTTATTATTATCAATGGCTTGATGTTACCGAAATCAGCCTAAACCATGGGGTACATTTCATTCTTCATCAAAATTAGTGTGTGGTCAATATTTGTTTAAAATACTTCTACTTTACACTACTTTCTAAATTTAGTATAATTGAAAGACAAATTCTGTTACAAAATTCATTCAAAGCGTGATTTTTTTAAATTGAAATTTATAGATTTCTATCAATATCTTTTTGTTCTGTTCTCTGTTTAATGTCAGACATACGGGAATATATAATCGATCAAGAAATGCAAGTAAATACCCAGTGTAATGCAAAGTTAATGACCAATATCAAATTGTAATGTAGGTTTTTATCAAAATTTAATATTGACCAATATATGATGACCCCTCCTGAAAATGATACTCGTAAATATTATTTTCCGAGTTAAGTCAATATTAGCCAATATTTTCAAGCATCTGTGACTGAGGGTTGCTATTTTGAAATTTGGTGATATGTTTTTCCATTATTGCTGAATATCATCTTATCACAGTAAGCGTGCTTTTCTAACAGTCCTAAATAACATCTTAGATATCAAATGATATATTTTTGACGTTACTCAATAACATTTTTAGATATCAAATATGTATATATTTTGTACCCTAAATAACTGCGTTGAACGTCAACTGTGGAACTATGTATGAAAAGGAATCCAGCCTATCATCAAAATGCGAATCTAACGCTTTAATCGGTTTCACAGTCACTCATTACCACCCGGGCAAAATTCTAGACAGAAAATTTTTCCTTATTTAAATGCCTTATTAGTGTAGAACTTCAGCAAAATTTATGGCAGAAAACTAACATTTATTTTTACAGGTGGAAGTTCATGTCGGCGGCAGTTAGATCTTCCGTATCTATCATATTGTGACAACTTAAACAACCTGATGACAGTCTTAGCGAAAGAGATTAAAATACCCGAACCAAATTTCCATTAAAAACAAATAAAATTTTTCGCAATATTTGTGCATCAATAAGTGTAAATAAGACGAGATTTTCAGTTCGAAGTTTGCTTGGTCATTATAAAAAACTATTGATCCGATGTAAAAAATCAGCCGTCATCTTGTAACAATCTCTTCATTTACTTCACTCGTGGCTGGTAGACACTACATTTTATGTCTTATCCTCTTTGTCCATAATTCCATTCACTGTGAACCGCCTTCTGAATACTAGGCCTAAGCGCTGATACATGAATGGCGGCTGCCGAAAGAGAATTTTTTTAACGTACGTATAATCCCCTAAATTCTAATATCAGTATTTTATAAAAGATTTCTTTAAGTAGCTTAAATTCAGAAAAATCGATAAAAATTTTTAAAACTTATTGATACTAAAATTTTAGGAATTCTAAACACTGTGAAAAAAATCCACCTTCGACAGCAAAAAAATTTTGCGTCAGGATTTAGGCCTAGTATCGAGGAGGCGGTACACAGTTTAAGGAGCTCAAGGTAGGATAATTTAGCTTGTTTATGTAGCAATATAAAGACGAAAGGACATCTTGGTACTACTGAAAGTGTGCAATAAAACGAGCAAGTAAGAAAAATACCTTTGATTTTAGTAAAAATTGTGTTAGAGGATTTTTCCATCAGTCAGAGAGAGCTGTCATTTGATTATTTCATAGACTTTTATTTGTTCAAATCACAAACGATTTATATTTTTACATTCTTTTATAACTGTTTTTTTTTAAATATCCCTCTTTATAATGTAATGATCATATTGATCGCTCATTGTTAAATTTTTTTAGAAATTTTGAAAAAAAGTCAATTTTTGTAAAATTTTTTAGAACTTGCTGTCTTATAAACTCATTATTATTAATAAACATAACAACAATACTTATTATTTATATTAATAATATATAACTTAAATAACCGTCTGTTGAAACAATACTTCTATTCTTTCAAAAATAAAAATATATAATTATTATGAAAGTTGAAAATTCAAAAGTATTAAATAAAAGAAGCGATTAAAAATTTACATAATTTTTTTTAAATAAAAAAATTACACATAAACCACATCTTAATTTTTTAGAATAATTTAACATCAGTAACATTATTTGTTTAAATGATAAATAATTTTAGAACAATAATTACAGATTTCTTTATAAAAATTTCTCTTAATCAAAATATATAGATTCTTATATAAGATGTCTTAAAAGAAAATTTTCTATGTCAATTCTATGTCTATCTATATAATTCTCTATGAACTTCTATCTAACATTTTCTAATGAAAATTTTCTATAGCAATTTATGCTAATTTTCATAGAAATTTTTTTTTATTTTTTTATAAATAATTATTAATTTTTATAGAAAATTTCTATATAGGCATCGTTTTCGGTACAAATTTACCGGTAGATAATGCATGTTTCTTTATATAAATTTCAGAACTGTTCGTTTACTTTTGTCAAGATCATAAGCTGAATGATATTGATTTAAAACGACACTGTCTTTATGCATGTCGATAGATGCATATAAAATGTTATAAAACCAATATAAAGCTTCAATGTTATAAAAGCAGTATCATTTTAACGAATTTAAACTATATATGAAAAATCAAGCATTAAAAAATAAGCTTATTAAAAAAAGCCAAATTATCACATTTTATTTTTTAAAATACCTTTCTTGATTTTAATATTATAATAAATGCAAGTATCTTTTTTAAATGTTTAAAAAAATGAACTTATATCAGTGTATATTGTCAGATGTTGTAAATTAGATGTACGTTCATTCATCGACATTCAAAATATTGGCCAATATTGGTAGAGTATTAGCCCATATCTTTGTGCTACCTGGGTAATGCACAGTAGTAACGATGTGATAAATTGGTATTCTAGAAATATTTCACCATTCTGATGATGTCATAAAATCATTTATCGCTTGTTACAATAAACAATTATTTTGATAGTGCGTAATTCTCTAAAACTATAAAAGATGCCGAAGTCAAAAATGGAAAATCTCTTAAAAGCATTCGCAATGATGTAGATCGGGAGGCTGCAGCACACACACAATCACCTCATCGAGTTCACAGAGGAAAATCTAGCATTAGTAAAATCTCGATTCGCATATTGAAACGCAATCGGTCTGCCAAGACATCTTGGTCGAAAACATCTAAAAATCCGATTTTAGTGGTTGACTCATAGGTTTACCACTGTGCTTTACAGCACTCAAAACACTGAAAAACATTTGTGGTAACGTTACTCCATAAAATTGGTGGCAGCTACGATTCAAAAATTTTGATTTGAAAAATTGAAAATTTCATTGAGTAATTTTTCACTTACATAATGCTGTAATAAAAACATGCATTACTGGTGTAACATTGCAATGTTACACCGATTATATCGGTTAAAATACTCCACCAAATTGAAGGCAGCAAGGCTGCCACCAGTTTTATGTAGTAACGTTACACAAATGTTTTACAGTGAAGTATCGAAGCATGGTGGATTGGGAGCAGGAGAATATAATGTTAAACCTATGAATCAATACCTAAATTCGGGTTTTTAGGTGTTTTTAGACGATATGACTTTGCAGACCGATTGCTTTTTAATAAGTTACTCGATATTTAGCTAATTCTAGATTTGCACGCGTGAACTCAATGAAGTGATTGTTTGTGTTACCGCTTCCCGGTTTAATATGAAGACCGATGAGACATTCAGGCCTGGATTGCGATCGACGACTACATTCCTTCAATGCGAGATTCTCAGAAACTGACGGTTTCTAAAAAAAACTTCCGAAGAAATACAAATTAGAAATACGACGAGATATAATTGAAAACAATCAACAAATTCTCAATAGTGGAATGTGTAAAAAATTTAATCTATTTACGCCCTTGGTCACATATTAAATCACGTTTAGTTTATTACAATTACAATTATAATTAATGTCAAAAATAAAACGAACAAAAAAGTTACAATTTTATGGTTAGCTGCATTGATAGTGGTTTTTGCCATGTACAGTTAAAAATCAAATGTGAAGCAATTTTTCAGCAATCAGTATTTTTATTTATTTATTTATTTATTTTTGAACAGTGTACTTAATTTTTGATAAAAATATTATAAGATACATTAGAAATATTAAGTTTTTAGAATCTGTAGACAAGTACGGAAAAAATTTCCAAAAATTACAATATTAATTGTAATTGTATTTGTTAATTAATTGTAATTGTTTTTAATTAATTATGAACAGAAGTAATATCGTTTTTCACTTTAAAGAAAAAATTACTGTTAATTTTTTTATTGTATAAGAAATTATTTCACTCATAAATACTCGTTAACGCTCAGTGGTCCCAAATGAGAACGTTATTTTGTTAATGAATTTTTATTGTTTTCTATTTTTTTTTCTTTTGAAATTCCTGTAAATATAAAATAAATAAATTGTTTTAAAAAGTTACTTTTTATCTCTATAGAAATTTGTAATTGAAAAGGATAAAACAAAATGTGCATAATAAAATTCTTTTTAACGATTATTTAAGATTGCATCTTAACCAAACATAAATTACTTAATTCTTTCATTTAATGTTTTCTGTCATTTTTTTCAAAGCCATCATTGATAAAAATTGAGATCTTTGTTTTTTGTAAGTAATACTAGATACCATCATCATCATTTCATACATCAACATACATTCAATACATCAACCATTTCCTAAATCACATATTATTAACAATTGGATAATTTTTTAAAAGACTCCTGTTCCATAAGTGATCATATTAAGGGACATCTACTGTACCAGTGTTTTTAACTCACTATAACAGTGCTCCTACTCTTCAAAAAACAAGATGAATTTAGAACTATGTCTAAGAAAATCTTTTCCAAAATATGGAATATTTCAGGGATGTTTTTTGTCATTCATTCATATAAAAAGCAAAAAAAAAAAAGATAACCTGAAAAAAAATGAAAAGCATTCACCAAAATGTTTTGTGAGAAATCTTCTTAGCTAGAAACATCGGAAATTTGCACATTTAAAGCGTTTTATCTTTAAAATTGTAAACACCAATTGTTTACTAAAAAATGCAAAAGGAATATTTAAGCAACGCTTTTGAAAACAACTTTTAATTTCTAAAACAATTTAATTTTTAATTCATTTTAATTTAAAAATAAATGCGTACTCATTCACCACGGACAGAATTATACTCACTTAATTCAACTGTTTTAGTCAAATTCTTTATAAAAAAAATTACATATTTTGCATATTATAATTGCATATTTTCTAATTAAAATTATCTACAATTAAAAGAAAATAATATGTATTCTTGTAATAGTAATAAAAAATATTTAATAAATTCGTAAGTTCGGAAATCTTCTTAAATCAAATGCACACACATTTCAAGAATATTAACATACTAATAAAATTTTAAGTAATTTCATGTATATTCATATATATTCATATGCTAATTTTTATGCATAGATTACTCAATTAGACTCAAGATTTTGAATTCGGTTTTTCTTAAAATATTCCAGTTAAACTTAATAAAATTATAATTATAATGAAAACAAAACCAACTTTATTTGTTGAAATGAAGATACTTAATCATAAAGCTTCTCGCCATATCTTATAAATGATTTGAGTTATAAAAAATGAAAAATTCAAAATCCTCATCCAAATACATTTGGAAATTTTCTAAATTAAAGTACATTAAGTTATTTTCTCACAAATAGATCTATCTACATCTCATTTTGGTTTTGCGAATGAAGGTTTAATGATTTACTAAGGATCTGTCAAGGAAAAATTTAAGTCAGCTAAATTTTCATTCACAATTTTTTCCCCAGAAACAGAATTACACATAAGTTTTTATTATAAAACAAAACCCTTCATAACACTTTCATATTTAAAACCCTTTATTTTACAAGATTTTTTTGTTTTAACAATAGGTCTTTCACAAAATATTTCCATCTCCAAACTGAAATCCAAATCATATTTTTAAAACAAAATTTGACTTATCGCAATATAGTTGAAGTTTCCAAAGATCCTTTGAATCTAATTTTATAATGCATAAAAAATCTGTATATAATGGTAATTTTTTAATTCAGAAAATTTGGACTACAGTTTTCGCAAATATAAAAAAAAATGTTCACTACTGGACAAAACCCTGTTTACAAATGCCAATACTTTAAATTTTCGCTTTATTTAATCATATTTCTGTGAATCAAAAAATTACGATTGTTATTTAAAAAGATCGGTACTCAGTATAGTAAACCTACATTCTTGCATTAACAGAAATAGTTGTATTTTTTCTTATTTTTCTTCTAAATGATAAACAATTGCAGTATTTTTATGATTGAATCACATGTTATATTAAAAGATGGTTGTATACTTTGCCTAAAATTATATGATATACCGAAGGGATATGAAAAAAAACTGCTGATTTGTATGAACCTTGTAGAATTTTGAAATTTCCTTACATGAATATTTTAATTTATGTCCATTCATTTTCGAACGGATGAATTAATATAAAGAATGCGAAATGTAGACATATCTTTTTGTATGTTTTTTATGTATTGGAAATACAATATATAAAGGAAAGTCTCTACTGTCAGTGACTAATAACATTGTAACAACTTATTGTTATTTTAGAAAAACATATTAGTTTGTTGCTATTGTGTATCTCTTCAAGGTCTAACACTATGATTTTGTGTAATCTTGCTTGTATATATAATTTGTATTAACAGTTGTGAGAATAAGCTTCTATGTGATCTCTTTGTTAAGCCAGTTTTAGTTAAAATTATAATACCTAGATGCACTGTTAGGTATTAACTAATATTGACTTGCATGTGAGCATAGGTCAAAAGATATTTGGGGGAGGTCGTCTACAATATCCAAAGGGACCTTAGAACGAAAAGTACCCGCTGCCTAGGTGTACAAAAGAAGACATCCCAATGACTTATCCTCCCCCCCATGTAGAGTTTAGTCAAAGGTGCCCTATGAGCGGCCCTGGCTATGTAGACTCATATGTTTGTACAACTGGAATTGGAAGAAAATATCTATTTATGTATCTGGCTGACAGTGTAAATAAAAGATGAAAATGTTTCAGCGTCTGTGATTATATTAAGCTTTTGCATAATACACTGAACAATGGGTAGTAACAAAATTTTCCTGGGCATTAGTAGAAAATCATACATGCAGCGTTAAACTCTTGAATTCATGGTCTATTCCAGCGTGTCTCCATATTTTTTCTTCAAAGTACACCTTTCTTATATATTTTATTTCGGAGTATTCTTACTTCTCATAAACACAAAACATTCCATTCAACTCGATGACGCAAACATCCTTTTTCTCATTAGTAATTTTATCACAACCATACAATTAATCAATATGAATTACATTGACAATTCTAGCTCTTTCTTACTTTAATAATATTTTTATTATTTGTGCCATTACCGCAGGAAGTACTGGATTCGAACCCAACCTAATCGTTTAGAGTTTTCTGTGGTTTTCTTCGAAACTTGGATTTCCTTACGTAAAAACGGATCAGGTTCCCTTAGAAAGTCCCTCACGGAGGGCTCTCCTCCCCCTTTAAGGCTTATATCCCTCATGTTGGCAATCATGAACACAACCAATTTCCATTATTGATATTATTTTCACGTACCCCTTGGAGGACTACCACATACCCCCAGGGTTATACTTATACTATGTTGGGAACCACTGGTCTATTTCGTCACATATTTTATTTATCGCTCAAAATAATTAGAGAGTGAATAGTAAGAAATAACGAAATTATTTGGTAAAACAAAGAAAACAATATCAAATGGAATGTGATTTTAGACAGTGCCTTTCGGAAAAATAGCATTTTGAAATTAATAATCATTATTAATTGTAGATAATGAGTTTAAAATTGAAAATACTCCGTTTGCAAAACAAATTTTTAATTATTTTTTTAAATATTAATAAGAACCTATTAGTTAAAAAATGAAAGAAACAATAGTTTAATTGTAGCCTTGACAATTTCATATAATTTTTTTAATTTTCTAAAAATAAACTTGATATTGTATAGATTGCGTTGATATAGTGTATAGATACACAACTTTAACAAAAAATATCGTAATTAATATTAATGAATAAATAAAAGTTTATATACATGATATGTTTAAACATGGATGGTTAAAAGATGCTCAAAAACAAAATTAAAGAAGTAACAAAACTGAATAGGTTTTTGACACGGTAACACTTGCTTCTTCTACACGGTTATGAAAAATAAATATACATGTATAGAAAAACTAAGTACCGTTATAAGAGCATATTCTTTTTCTTTTGCTATCATATGTTGATACAATGTTTGTTGGCCTTTCATTTTTGAAATGGCGTTAGATTCATTAAGCCGTACTATGAGTTCAGTCAGGATTAAAGATTTATTTAATTACTCTTCTTGCCTTCAATCCATCTTAAGATAGGCCTACTTTTTAGCGTGTGGATTAAATCAATGTTCAAACTAGCATTCAGAGACTAGACAGATTTAAATACATCTAAAAACAATTAAATTAAAAATACATTTAAAAATATTTAAAAATAAACTCAAAAACATACAAAGTGCATTTTTGCTCTGTCATCGCATAGTCTGCTCAGTACTTATATCAACCACAGCAACAAAAAAAGGAACACAATGGGTAGATCAACACAATAGGCATAATAAATGGAACACACTGGATCCAGTATGTTTGATATTTTGTTGTGGTGGTTGGTGTTAATACTGCGGAGGCTATGGGATGACATAGCAAAACGTATCTTTGTATGTTTCTTTTTTTAAGCGTTTTAAATAATGTCTTAATTTAATATTTTAAAAATGTATTCAAGTTTATCTAGCGTCCTACTGTTAATTTAAATATTCATTAAATTTCAGATTCACTCTAAATTGTAAAACTTCCCTAGAATAAGAAATTTTGATTTTTTTCATTCTTCTTATGCTAATCAGAATAATCACCAAAGAGCTTTTGTTCATCTACGGGACTATATTCAAATTATATAAAAAAAAGGTTCAATATTAAAAAATTCTCATATTCCATTCTTTATTTATTTAATTTTTTTTTAAGAATCTTACCTTATTACGATGTTCTTTACGTAGGTTCACTAACATGTTTTAATTTTTCCATGGAAAAGTTCTCTTTTCAGACCCAGTCAAGTATTTACCCGAATATCAAGTTTTTAAGAATTTTGTCTTCCTGTAGGAACCATGGAACTGTTAATAACAGGAACTGACATATCCTGAAATTAAAGAAACTTCAACTGTAACCGCTTTCGCAAGGTTTAATTACCGCGGGGATAAACTTCTAACAGTAAATTTAAATAGGAATTTTCGTCTTATAAATGTGAAATATTGGTCACAATTTACGGCAAAAATTAATTTTTATTTTTACCGGTGGGGGTTTATTTTGTCGATAGTCAGTTTCTGTGTTCCCGACGTATTGTAGGAACCTAGACAACCGCCTGTTAATGTCAGTTAAGATATATATATATATATATATATATATATATAAGTGGGGAAACTCCTACCAGTAAAAAGAAATAGAAATTTTTAACAGTATTTGCAAAAGAAATGTTTCATGAAAAATTCCTTTAAATTAATTGAAAATTTCTATCAAAAATTTACTAGTGGAAGTTTGCTTAAGCGGCAAACAGAAACTGTCGATCCTATATGAAAAATCAGACGCTGCACCGTCTTGTGATAACTTCCTCAGTTACTTTACTTACAACTGGTAGACAAAACGGCTATTTGTCTCCTTTTCTTAACCCATTATAGGAACACATTTTTTGAATTACATATTATAGGTCACAGTTTGTATAGAATAGCGCGCAAAGTTAACGGATTAAGACATTAACACAAATAAATATGATAAGGTTTTAAATGGTTTTGTAAACTGCCGAAAAAAGATAAATATTTCATAATCTAGAAAAATATAGAATAAACATGAATAAAAAAATAAAATCACTTATTTTGGGTTAACCAAGGATCCGAAAAACGTTCTTTAGCTTTAGAAATCTCAGATACGAATATGCTTCGATATTTACCGAATGATTTTTTAAAACAATTTTTTTGTTACCACTGATTTTTGGAAACGCTTCCCAGTAGTTGTTATTAATTTTAATGTTAATATTATTGTTAATATATCACGATGGCATGGAAAATACGTCTTTTTCAACTTAAAATATTTACTTAAGAAATAAGCATCCGAAAAATCTTTGTTCAGGATTGTGAAAATGGATTAATGCACTACAAAAACTACTCGTAAACGCTTCCAAAAATGAGTAGCAGCAGATGAAACTGTTTTTTAAAACCCTTCTTTAAGGCGGTTTTCAAATTCTCTGCTCAGCAAGTGAGAAACTTTATAGCTAATTTTCTGACTTATATTTAAGCGTAAAAGCATAAAAGTGTTTATTAGGGTGGGCCGAAAAAAATTTTTTTTTCGATTTTCGATGATGGCGGGTACGGAAAAGTGGCCACTGGTGACACCCAGTTCACACAAAAAATTTGAGATTTTTTTGTACATTTTCTTACCCTGCCGCAAATGGCTTCAAGTTAAGCAAAAATGCTGATTTTTGAACTTTTTTAGCAAAAAATTTTAAAGTGTTAAATTAAGTTTATTTTGGTTGTATTTAGTTGAAAAGATATATTTAGTGTGCCAAATGTTTAAATAACCTTTAATTATGTATTATTTTAGTGCTATGTCTTTAAAAATGCACAACTTTTAGCTTGTTTTTGCAAAACATCTCAAAACTCATCACGAGGTGGTAATTACACGCTGAGTTTTACCTGCCCTCCTAAGAACATAATGTTTTATTAAAAATTTATTCTTATTCCTTTTTACGCTACAAAGTCCTTGGTAGAAATGAAATTTCGTATCTTTTTCCATGCTTGCAGTTTTGCATCTCTTTTTTCACTCCCCCATACCTTTGATTCAGCATCTGTCACAATTTTAACGACTCTTTCCATAGCCTAGGAGTGACTTAGAAAGCAGAGTAATATTCATCCAATATGGATAATGAAATTACGTTTTCTCCAATTCCTTCTACTGAAAATGTTTTTCTTAAAAGAGGTTTGCTGATTTCGGTGGTGATCCAGTCGATACACTCATAATGTTCTGTTATTTTAAAGTTCAGATTTGGAACTTGAAACTCTCGCACTATGTTGGTTTTTATCTTTTTAAATTGCGGAATATTTTTATTCTTTCCCATGCCATTCTTCCAATATCTTGTCTATTGTCGTTTGTCATTGATATCAGTAAATTCTTCGGATGATCATAGTATCCATTTGTTTGAATGACCGAATGCACTGCCTCCTTTAGGTCATCAAGTAAAAACGTTGAAAGTTTAACTATCTGCCACATATGTCTAGTTTCGTCCAAGATACCTGGCGTTTTGCTTACAGAAAACCACACTGGCGTATAAACTCGTATCACGTACTAAGGGAGATATATTTTAATGCTTTATCAGGATTTAAACGCCTAACATACAAGCTTAAAATTCTGTAAGCAGTTGTAATCCATCTCGATTTCTCAATTAGTCTCGGTTTTCTGTTTTGTGGTTCTAGAGGACATACTTCGGTTGAAACTGCTGCATAAATATCAAATAAGTACTTTTGATCGATATTTAGGTCTTCAGTATTTTCCATTTCTGATGTCCATAAAACAGCAATAGGGTCGAACAAAGTGACATGCAGATTTTCACACCCTTTTAGTCCAGCACCAATTGGATCAGCAAAGGTCTTAGGTCCTCTGGTTCCACCATCAAGTTTAGAGAGTAGATGTTGGAGTGGGACCTTGTTTGTACGAAGGATACATATCAAATGTTGCAGCTCTCTTCTTATTCTTTTTTTAAGGCAGGCAATGACACCATTGCGTTTTCCTGTATTAACAGTGGTATCATCACACCTGAGTGCTGCCAGTTCAGAAAACTAACTTGTACTGACTTATTATATTATATAATGATTTTCTATTTCTTTTCCATGACCGGAACGAGGTGTAAAGTGACCCAAGTATTCCGAACCATGTTCAGACAGCACGATGATGTATTCTTCGCCTTTCTCTCGACGGTGGCGCTTGTTCTTTTTTTTCTATGAAAATAGTTTTATTCTTTCTACTTCAAAAAATATGCTTTTAATTTTCCTTCCTTCTTCCGTCTGTATCTTCTTTCCAAGTTTATGTTTCTCTCTTCTGATCTTTTTTTTTTATCGATGACAGGATTCTTATCCTCTGCTGTCACAACTCCTGCATGTTGAAGCAACCAGTAGTAGTGGCGCATGATATCATGATAAGTTGGAAATTGCAATTTTTTCAATATGCACGGTGTCCCAAAACGGCTAATATTACGATGAGTCATTGCAGTCCTGCTTCATCCCTTTCTCACCTTTCAGATTCACTTTTGAAATACACTGCTGTCCGTTTCCCAAAATATGACCTTTTACGCATAGAAAAAAAATAAAGAAGACCAAGAGATATAAATAAGAGAGAAACTAATGAAAGATTTAGTAACTAATACAAGTTTGCCTGTTATACGCGAAAAACTTATAAAAATCGGCTAAATTAAAATATACATAGCAATTAAATAATGCATTATCAGAAATCATTTAAACATTTGGCACATTAAATATGCCTTTTCAAGTAAATGCAGCCAAAATAAATTCAATTTAATGTTTTAAAAGTTTTTACTAAAAAAGCTCAAAAATCAGCATTTTTGCAAAACTTCAAACAATTTGCGGCAGGGTAAAGAGATGTCCAAAAAATCCCTTTTTTCTTGTGTGTGAACTGAGTGCCACCAGAGGCCACTTTTCTGCACCCGCCATCATCGAAAATCGAAAAAAAAAATTTCGGCCCACCCTACTCTTTATTGAGGTGATTTTAAATTAAAATGAGTTTTGTATATTTTGATAAATAAATTACTTATTAAGTTATAAGCAATTGTGGTTTTGTCCAGACAACTTTTTCTCATTTCTCTTGATATCGTGTTCAAAAATTGGATTCAAAACGCCCATTCTGAATTTATTTTCTTAAAAATAGTTTGCCTTTATATTCACACGAAAAATGTCTTTCGATACGTGATTTTTGAATAAGAGGGCATCGAATTTTATGTCTTTCCGAACAAAATTGAACAAAGGAATATGTCAGAAAATAACTTCCTTGGATTTGAGAACAGTCTTAACCTCTTCAAATCTGAGGTACACAAATGTGTACTTCTATTCGTTTCCTCATAAAAACTAAACTGTTCGAGTTTTTTGCATTTTTACTTTACTTCTACGCAACTTAATGTTTTTTGCGTTAAAACAAAACCAATTAATGTCAGCACTGATGAATAGTACCTCATAAAATAAATATTATTTTCATCCGAGTTTCGAAAATACCTTCAAAACATTATAACCAAGAAAGTAAGAAATATTCATGATTATTCAACTTAAATGCTTTACAATAAAAGATTTTGAGGATTTGCTGATCATTTACTTGTTTAAAGACCTTAATTTTGTTATTTCGTAAATTTATATTACTGATAGTTAAACTGATGTTTTAAGGGAATTAGTACTTTTATATCCATATTTATAAAACTTAATTACGAACCCCCTAAGGTACTGATTTCATAAAAATGACTCTTTCTGTCATCTATGGTGTCATTTTGATTATGCAAAAGCAATAAATATACATTTGTAGAGTTATTTTATGCTCAAATCTGAAGAGGTTAAATCTCTGAAATATACTTGTTTTTCAATTTTCGAAAGATAAAAAAACTATTTTCGGGCGCGTTAATTATTCGGAGTTGTTACTGAATATTTTCATTAGTGTTTCTAATATACTTTTGTAGACTAAGAAACACCTATTTTTTTACAGCGAATGTTTCTTTTTACATCGACTGAAACAGTGGGCAAGACTGCAATTGGTCACTGCTATTACCTACATTTTTTATTATCAAAATATCCTAAAACATGTGATAAATGCTATTCTTTGCCACAAAAACTATAAGTTAAATTCTGTGGAAAATTGGAATCTAACTTATCTGAGCTAAAACAAAATTAACTTTAGAAGAATATTTCTGAGATCAGAAATTAATTTTTTACATTCCAATACCAACAACTAACTGTGAAAATAGAATAAGCGAAGTCAAAATATTTGTTCTCCCTTTCCCCTCGCGCTTTCTTTACTGAAATATTTTTGAGCAAATATTGCAATTTTTAGAAATTCTTTATTATTTATTTATTTATTTATTTATGTATTTTTAAATAAATGTCGAATTATTGAGATATCTGAAGACCATCAAATGACTTTCTAATTACAAAAGTATTCAGAATAAGTCTACGAAGAAAATTCTCTTCTAATAAATGCCGCCTACTAGAGATGAGACGGGCTAAGCCCGAGCCCGAAAGCCCGAGCCCGGGCTCGGGACCATTCTTTCAGAAACCGGGAAATTATTTATTCATGTGTAGAAAGAATTGAAAGATATTTTTCTTTTCCTTTAAAATTACTTATTGTTTTTCAAGTCATTTCTGTACTATTTACATCAAAACGAAAGGGGAACATAAATAGTGCTAACATATGTAATTTTTCCATTTTGAATTTTGGGTAAAAAAGTCTGGGCCAGGATTCGAACCAGGGATGTATTGGCTGAAGCCGCCAATACTCTACCAACTGAGCTATCCCGGACACGAACAATGGAGGACTATTTCACCCAATTAACCTCAACGATCACTTGATTAATTATTATTATTATTAACATTATTCTAACAAACATTAATCTAATAAATAGTGCTTTTTGTATTTTAATATCTAATTGCTGTTTCAAAAGAAAATTTTTGATATTTGAAGATTTATGTCTACTGCATTTCCGGCGACGATCTATACAAATGACGCCAATCAAAACAAGCATAAACAGTATATTAGCTTCTAGATTGATTTTAGTTTGTGGCATAGCATATTTTTTAATTCTATTGTTTATTTATTTATTTTATCAGTTAGTTTATAACACTTAGAGAATGATTTCTTTTTTTTTTTATATAGACTAGAAACTTAAAGTTTGCAAATTCTTCAATTATGCATGTGTTATAATCGTTCGTCATTTGAAAAATGAATTATCGTAATTATAAATCGTGATTATTATTATTTTTTGTTTTTGTTTGACATAATGAACCCAGCTTATGTTGATAATTTATCTTCATAAGTAAGCATATTTTCCATGTTATTGCGATAGAAAACAATCAGTGTTTCTTATTTTTCTAAAAAAGCATCGGACCTTTAAGATAACTGTATCAATGTTTTAATTTGCGTTTATTTTCAGGTTTACGTCAATCACGAGGAATTGTTATGAGAAACTAATTGATTATAGTTAAAGATGTACACGTTTTACAGGAAATTGAGAACGTTGTTCGATTCTTTAGCAAACAAATAGTAATTTCTGCAAAATTCATCCATTTATTCGTTACACTTCTTTAATATGTCCATCAAATTTTCTTGATGAAGGCAGGCGCGTGCAAAGAGAAAACTGCGCCAGGGGCAAAGTTTCAATTTGGCGCCCCTCCACCTAACTTTTTTTTGTAATAAGCCAAAAATGACGTTGATAATATAAATTTGGCGCAACCGAAATTTCACTGGCCAGGGAGAGCGCCACTTTCGCACGGCGCTGGTTGAAGAAAAAAAATATTGGGATTCCTTTTAACCCCTTCGCGACGGGAGCCTTTTACGAAATTTTAAATGTTTTGTCACCGGTTTTAAAAAACAGGAATTTGTTTGTTATTAAATCGAGAAAATGCTTCGATTGAATGAGGCAAATTTTACAGTATAATTTTACTGATGGGAATAAAAAAGGATTCTTAAGCCTATTTGCGGCACGTATACGTGTCGCTCACCCCCAAGGGGTTGAGGGTGTATTCGAAAAAACGCTTTTACACCTTCAACAGCTCGAAATTTTCTGATACAATTACAGACACATTTTTAAAAGTAGAAACATAAAACTTGCTGACGGGATTTTTAAAGAGACGTATAAGGTGCATTTTACGCTGCGAAGTCATTTTACGCTCAATTCATTAGAATTTGATTTATAAAGAATTATCTTCTCAGAACGACCCTTTTCTTCGTTCCCAGATCTCCCGCTTAGAAAAAATCGGTTCAAAATGCCGGTTTTGATTGCTTTCTTTACAATATTTTCTGCATTTATCAAAGAATCGACAATCACGCCACCTTGTGTACTTTCTAAATAAGACAATTTGCCAGTTTGATGCCTATGAGAGCAAAAATGAATGTTAGAAATAAATCGGAAAAAAAGCATTTTGAATCGAAATACACCCTTAAATATGAAGATATTTTTGTTTGATACCAAATTACTCTTTTCATAAGATTGGATTTAAATTTTTATTTAATGGTAAATTTTATGTTTTTTTTTTAAAATGAGATATCGCATTTGAAATAGTTTTTAAATATCATGCAATTTTTATTTATTTATTTATTTATATATTTTTTATATCGGGCTCGACAAAATGCGACAAAATGACAAAATATCTTTAGGCTCGGGTTGACCTGGGCTTCGAAAAATGAGCCCGAACTCATCTCTTCTGCCTACCTCTGATTAACAAAACTGTTTTGCAAATTCCTCTAATGTCTTAGTAATATGGCCTCCAAATAGCATAGCTTAGTATTACGAACTTGACAAATACTTAACACGTTGAGTGCCGAGTCTCTTTTGTGTGTCTTTCCGTTTCCGCCGCGAAATAAGATTCCCATTACTCAATCAATAATAAATAACTAAAATAAAAAAAAAATCTGTAAAAGCCTCTAAAGTGCGACGGTATTGTAAACCATGCTACGAAGAAAATTCGGTAGGGGAATGAGCTGAAAATTAACTAAACAAGTTGAAACATTTATTTTATAACTTCGAAAGATTTTTTATGCTTACTGTGTTTTAATAAAACCCATTAAGCATGTTTCCTATGAAATATTTAGTATATTCATGATATAACCCTGAAATTACTTGAACATTATTTAAAATGCATTTTTTATATTTTAGAACGTAACTTATATTGTTCGTCACCGATGACGGAAGCGATCTAAGCAGTAATTTTAGTGTCAGTCACCGGTAACTGACTTAGTACTCAACGCGTTAAAAGCACTTCAGACACGGGAGGGATTAAAAACACTATTGTTAAGCCTAAGAGGACGTTAATTCCAAATTTCTTACTTTGATTTTAAGATTTTTGAATGATTTGTTTTGCAAAAGTAGTTGGAAACTATCTACATCCAAGATAGCTTTTTTTTCAATATTATTTTTAGTTTTTCCATGTTAGGATAATTTCAATTTCAAAGTTCAACCGTTTTCTATTTTGTCTATTTTGTGTGTCTTTCCGTTTCCGCCGCGAAATAAGATTCCCATTACTCAATCAATAATAAATAACTAAAATAAAAAAAATCTGTAAAAGCCTCTAAAGTGCGACGGTATTGTAAACCATGCTACGAAGAAAATTCGGTAGGGGAATGAGCTGAAAATTAACTAAACAAGTTGAAACATTTATTTTATAACTTCGAAAGATTTTTTATGCTTACTGTATTTTAATAAAACCCATTAAGCATGTTTCCTATGAAATATTTAGTATATTCATGATATAACCCTGAAATTACTTGAACATTATTTAAAATGCACTTTTTATATTTTAGAACGTAACTTATATTGTTCGTCACCGATGACGGAAGCGATCTAAACAGTAATTTTAGTGTCAGTCACCGGTAACTGACTTAGTACTCAACGCGTTAAAAGCACTTCAGACACGGGAGGGATTAAAAACACTATTGTTAAGCCTAAGAGGACGTTAATTCCAAATTTCTTACTTTGATTTTAAGATTTTTGAATGATTTGTTTTGCAAAAGTAGTTGGAAACTATCTACATCCAAGATAGCTTTTTTTTCAATATTATTTTTAGTTTTTCCATGTTAGGATAATTTCAATTTCAAAGTTCAACCGTTTTCTATTTTGTCTATTTTGTGTGTTTTTCCGTTTCCGCCGCGAAATAAGATTCCCATTACTCAATCAATAATAAATAACTAAAATAAAAAAAATCTGTAAAAGCCTCTAAAGTGCGACGGTATTGTAAACCATGCTACGAAGAAAATTCGGTAGGGGAATGAGCTGAAAATTAACTAAACAAGTTGAAACATTTATTTTATAACTTCGAAAGATTTTTTATGCTTACTGTGTTTTAATAAAACCCATTAAGCATGTTTCCTATGAAATATTTAGTATATTCATGATATAACCCTGAAATTACTTGAACATTATTTAAAATGCATTTTTTATATTTTAGAACGTAACTTATATTGTTCGTCACCGATGACGGAAGCGATCTAAACAGTAATTTTAGTGTCAGTCACCGGTAACTGACTTAGTACTCAACGCGTTAAAAGCACTTCAGACACGGGAGGGATTAAAAACACTATTGTTAAGCCTAAGAGGACGTTAATTCCAAATTTCTTACTTTGATTTTAAGATTTTTGAATGATTTGTTTTGCAAAAGTAGTTGGAAACGATCTACATCCAAGATAGTTTTTTTTTCAATATTATTTTTAGTTTTTCCTTGTTAGGATAATTTCAATTTCAAAGTTCAACCGTTTTCGAAATTAAAACCACGGTGTAAAAAAATCTGAAATCAAAACAAAAATAGCAAAAAGTAGCCCAATTTTCATCCACAGATATCCTATGAAAAAATATATAAATAAATGAAATAAAATAAAAAATGGCGCCATAGACTTAACATAACGTGAATGAAGTGGGCTTCTTTGAGCTTAAGTTTCTTTGAGAACTACACCATAAACTTTTTTTTTAAGTTTTACTTCTGTAACTTTGGAGGAAAAGTGTTGAAAAATTGCTTTTTCTTTTTTTGAAATAAAAATTTTTCAAATATACAGTGGGAATTCAGGATTTCACATTCGTAATTGCTTGCCCTTCAAAGGATTAAGATTCTCGCACTTTTACATGTAATATTATATAATAGACAAAGACTGAAAATATAGGTTAAAAGCAATGAGAGTGAAACAACTTATTATTCATATTTAACAGTCAATCGATATATTGTTTCAATGTAGATATTTATTAATTGTTATTAGTTCATAATATTTGTCACTTCAGTTGATATTAAAAGCCAAAAATTTAGTGCCTATAGTGATAGACCTTTATCCCAATGAAAATCTTCCCACGCAGTTAGAAGGTAATCTCTTTGTGCATTATTCAACGAGAAGCATGTCAAGGAAAAATGTCTTATTAAAAATTTTACCTCGAATTAAATATAATTTATTTTGTGCATGCCAAATTTCTGAAAACATAAAAAGTTGTGCATTTTAATTAAATTTTAGTATTTAAAATACAAAGAGTTGTTTAATTTCCATGCTACACATTTCAAAGGAGAGAAAAGATCATATGAAAATAAACATGCCGGAAGTTCCATCAGACTATTTACATTTTAAAATTTAAACGATTAATAAATTATCATTTGAAAATCCGTATTGCAGTATACAAATTGTCAAAATATCTTCTTTTGTGACATCAGAAAAAATATTTCATAGATACACAAAAAACAAAACCAATTTTCAAAAAATCTAGAAAATTTACCAATTGTCTGCCACGAAATGTGGTTTAAAATATGCAGGAAATATGTAAAGAGAGCTCATTGGATGTAATCGAGCTCATATTAAAGATTAGATGTTATTTAGTTCTGAAGTATTGACTCTTTCTTTCTTTCTAACCGATGATCAGGTCCCTACCTGCCGAGTTACCTCAGCTTAACGGTTAGATACCTGGTATCGGGGCGGGCGCTTTCTTCGCTTCTACGTCATCATATCTGCAGTACTTGCTTGTCGTTTGAGCATACTTTGTTTTTTCGGTTGCTTTATGTTACATCCCGTTGTTTGTATTGCAAATGACTATTTAAGTTGGTCTCGTAATTTAAAATCTTGATCAGATGGTGAGACCTTCGCCTAGCAAGGCACCTCCAGAGGTATAATTTACAGGTAACTTGGAGGACTTTGCACCAATGACGAATTTTACATATACTAGGCGCCATTAGCGTACATGTTCCGAAGTATTGACTCATGATGAAACAAATTCGGATTGGAATCTTGCATCTTGCCAAATAGTTTTTTTTTTCTTTTTGTCAGCGTGTGTGTGCTGTTGTTGAGATTCACGTTGTCTTTCATTGTTTTGGATTTAGTTGGTTGTATTCTGTGGATTGATTCCGGTTTTAACTAGAATTTTCAGAAAATGTCTAGAAAATTTTTCTAGATGAAAAAATTATATATTTAAACATTGAGGAGTACATTATGTTATTTTTTAGGATAAAACTTTTGTAGTATTGCGAGATGTAATTGATGATAATGTTCAATATTTGTTTAACATATAGATTAAGTAATTTTCCATTTCAAGTTTAAATATTTTAACTTAGGATCGGATCGTGTTCTAGGAGACGTTCGGATCGTACCTTATGGGAAGTCGTTACCTAAACAGAAAGTTATTCGTTCAAATAAATTAGCACTTATGAAGCTTTAATATAAGGAATTTCTAATTTTAAGTGCTGTAAGGTAGTTTTACTCATCGTAAATTCACTGGTTGTGAAATTTAATGGATAATGAAAAAATATATGCCTTTAAAGTTAATGTTGCAACCGATGCTTATTGCTGCAATTATTTATATTAATTAAATACTACTGAATACAAAATTACACTTCAGCGCATACGTTTAAGTCAGAAATATGCAAATTATGTGATTAACAATACGTTCGCAACGGACACAGATGTCAGAATTCTGATCGGCATTGTTGCTCAAAGCGAATCTGATGTCTAGGAATAATCAGTATTCATTAGTTATGGCTCAAAGGCATCGTTTAATTGAAGGTCAAAAGTGGCACATAATTGACAGTCAAACACAAATGAAGGTCGCCCAAGATCTAAATAAACTCCAAAGTGTCATATAAATAATTTCGAGTTACTTTTTAAATACAGGATTAGTTGATAGACAGCCTGTTTAAAGGAGACCAAGAGCAACAACTGCATCCGAAAACCGTTTTCCGTCATTTTCGGATTTTAGAAACAGCGAAGCGACTACAAGAGATTTGGTTTCAGATCTTCAGGCTGTCACTGGAATTTGACATAGCCGCTCTTCTTCCGCACGAGTCTTAATAAAGGTGAGCAGTATGCGAGAAGACCAATAGTGTGTGTCCTACTCACTCCAACTTTCAAACGGGCCCTTTAAATTGTTGCCGTCTTCATGTTCAATGGAATCGAAAAGACTGGAATCGAGAACTGTTTAATGACGACTTCAGATATAGTCTTAAAATTCATTTAGACATATTTTTATCTTGAAAGAAGAAGGAGCATGCAAATTGCCTTCCCTTGTCAGTGAAATATCCCGTTCGAGCATTGTCTTCTTGCTTACTTTGAACATGACGATATCAACAGTTTAAACGGGCCCCTTAAGAGGGCTGAAATATGTGAGACATAAATTAATATATATATATATATATATATATATTGTATACAGTTAGCCCTTGTTGAGCCTTTGTGCAGCAGTAGAATTGCTAATTAGAATTCCTGTGGCAGCCTGAAGACCTGAAACCAAATCTCTTGTTGCTACTTCGCAGTTTCTTCGAGTCGAAAATGACAGAAAACGATCTTCGAATGCCGTTGTTGCTCTTGATATCCCTTGACCAGGATTTTAATCAACGTATTCAGTGCTTAAAAACGCGGCTCGAAGATCTTGTTATAACAATTCGAGGAATATTAAAATATTTGATGACCTCCATTTGTATTTGACATTCTCGATTCTACCAATTATTTGTTATTCTTGACTTTTATTTAAATTATGCTTTTGAGCCATAAGTATTGAATACTGATCCCTCCCAGATACGGCATTTATTTTAAGCAACACTACAGACAAGAATTCCAACATACGTCCATTGCGCAGTACAGTTATAATCAACTAATTTACATATTAAAGACGTTAACGTATGCGCAGAACTGCAATTTTTGTATTCAGTTTAATTATAATAATTATTTGATGCATTGGGCATTGTTAGCTTCTTTAACTGAGTAAGCATAATTTTACTCACAATCCTTTAATTTTGATGACTAGTGTAGAACAGACGAAAGAGTTCACGCCTATGTTTCATATCTCCCTATAACGTCAGTAGTATCCAAGTCTAATTTTGAATAAAGCACGTTTGGCTTTGTATGAAGTTTTCATTTTTATAAAAAAATATAATACATTTATTTAACATTATGTATATGATATTACTCAGAAAGATGACACTTAGAACACATCCTAACTGCACATTTTTAAAATTCAAGTTTACATTTTATGAATATTTTCATTTTGAAGAATTTTTCAAAAAGGATCATCTTTATACAATTTTTTTCACCACATTTATTATTTTAATTAAACTTATGCGCAAAAAGCAAAAATTTTCTTACACTTTCTGTTTTATTTCAGTATTTCGGATCCAGTCTTAGATATAAAAATGGAAAGGTAACGTAAAGGTTACTGAATATGAGCGTATTTTACTTAAAGTTGGTTTTAAAATAAGTTATGTATTTGACGCTGTACTGCATTCAGTTTACTAAAAATTGCTTGCAGAATATAGATAAAATGATATATAGTGTCACGCAAAGAATTGGATACGTGGAGGCCTATAAATGATAATTTTTAGAAATGAGATTTAAGTAGTTTTAAGTGGTTTTTAGTTTAAATTTAAATTTTAACTAAATACTGGCGGGCAATAAAGGTAATAAGTAAATCACAGGATTGAACAACAGTATTCAAGTACGTTTTCATCTATTAGTATAAATTGCTGAAAGAAAAATTTGAACTCGCTAAACTAAACATTCCCACTATATGGTATATACAGGGTGTCCAGTAAATGACTGACCCATTTTGAATAAATAACAAAAAAAGAGTTTGACATAAAAATACGCAGTTTTCTGTATTGTTATTAGAAAATCAATAAATTTTTAAACATGTACTTTGTTAATATAGTTCGAATTTTGGCCAAAATTTGGCGCTGGTGGCAACAGGCTGTTTGAATAGTGATATGACTCTAATTTTCAAAGGTATGAACTTTTCGGCTAAATTTGAATCTATATGTTGAATCGACTCTCGACTCATCTTTAGAAATAGTGTGCGTTGGTTGAAAAGACATTTAAAATAATTTTTATGATTGAACAATCTGTATTATACGGAACCTCAGTCCTGAGACTGAGATAATATTTTATATATTACTATATTACATTAACAAACTACATGTTTTAAAATTTATTGATATTCTGATAAGAATACAGCAAGCCGCAATTTTTATTTCAAACATTTTTTTTTTCTTTTTTTTTTTTTTTTGTAATTAACATTGAAAATGGGTCAGTCATTTACTAGACATTCTGTATATCAACCAAAAGATGAAATACAGGGTTGTTCAAAAATATTGGAATACATATTTTGCTATAACCAGTAACTCCCTTAACTCTAAACAACAAAGTTTTGTTAAAGATTTCAGGAAGTGTTGGAAATAGTTTCATAATAATTACTTAACGCATATATTTTTTTTTTTACTTTTTAATATTTAAATTATATATATATATATTAATCATTATTGTCGAATTATAGGATGCTATGATCCACCTACTGTGTCAAACATTTGTGCGGCCTTTGAAATAAAAATGATTGGGTATGGTTGGATTAGATGCTAATTTTTTATATGCAATATATATCATCGCACTTGGTTGTTAAATAGCTTTTGATTGCTATAGGGTGTTATTAAAAAACTTGGTGCAGTTAGGGTTTAATAAAGTAAGTTTGTTACTAAATGTTATAAACAGCTATGAAAAAAGGCTACCAATTTTTGTGCTTTTTTATAGTGTTTATATGTGTATAATGTACATGTATGTATATAAATATGTGTTCTATTTTTATATAATATACATATAAAATTTAGATATTTTTATTAACATTACTTCTGCTACTATAAAGAATTAGATAAATATCATCTTTATATTTAAGAAACTGTATATATAAAGAAAGTTTCTGTGTTTGAAACAGTGAGATGCAATAAAAATATCTAAAAATTTTATTTCACTTTCCAAGGTCATTTTCTTTTTTGGGTATCGTAGTGTAATGTTATCGCATATTCTCATACATAATAAGTTATTAAAAGAACCTTCTTTTCAAAATTCAGTATTTGGAATTTACATACCGCTTTTATTGATTTTTAGCTATCTCAAATCAAAATTTTATATTTTGAAGTTTTCTTTTTTCTCATAAATTATTAATACGAATTATTTAAGAACTATTTAACTTTTTATGATAATTGTAATTAAAAGATAAATGGTTATTCAAAAAGAAATATTTTTTAAAGAAATGAAGACTTTTTTTTAAACTACTTTCATTTTACAATTGGAATTCTCTTTTCTGAAACTTTATTAATGAGAAGGACGTACAGAAAAACGCTTCTTTGATTTTTTTCTCTAATAAAATAGCTTAAACATTTGCTAAAAGTATTTATAACTTTAAGAGGAAGACGTTACAAAAAATTCTTTTGAAATATTTTCCAATAAAATATTTTAAACATAAAATGTTTTTTTTAACTTCAAGTAAAATGAGTTATATAATGTCTCGTGTTATGTATTTTCCAGGTGATGCTCCAAAGAGTATTTTTCGAACACTCAAGGCTTGCCAAAGTTTTATTTATTCTTTACTAATTGAATCTTTTGCATAATGTAACTGTACTGTGAGAGTTACTTTAAAAAAATGAAATTCAAAAATTTGTAAAAATGCTAGTTTAAGTACCAATAGCGTTTAATTTTTTGTAAAGCTCTTAAGACCCTAACTGTATTATAAGAAATATTTTCAATAAAATTAAATTAGGAAATTCTTTAAAGAATAGTTTAAGCATGAGTGACATTTGAAAATTTGCAAAATTCTTTTCTTAAAGTGATCTAAAATATTTCATTTAAAACAATGTATTTTAAATAGTCTACATATTTGATAAATGTAGACATTCCATTAAAATTATATTAACATAGTTATTTATTTTCGCCATTTATATAAAACAAAATTTATGTAAAGAAATCAAAGAGAATCATTTAAAAGCATAATATACAACTTTCAATATTTTCATACTGAATGTTCTATATTTATTCAAAATGGATTTACCAATTGTGAAACAGGATTACAGAATTAAATATAACATAATAAAAATCACTATTACTATAGACTGTAAAATGTAGAATGTAAGATAAATCAACAGAAACATATAGAATAAAATATAACATAATAAAATGCACTATTTTTATAGACAGCAATATCTGGAATTTAATATGCAGAATGTATTATAAAAGCACTGAGATATATAATGAAGCGCTACAAAAATTTTAAATGTCCACCAGACAGAAAAAGTCGCACATAAATGTTGCTCAAAAAAATATGGAGAACGTAGAACGTAGAGTTGAATTTTCTATATACAGTAAAACTTCTAAATAACGGACACCTCGGGAACGCATAAATTGTCCGCTATTCGGAGGTGTTCGCTATTGGGAAAACTTCAGAGATTCAAAAAATCGCTAAGAAATGTTTAAAGTTTCGTTAATTGACTTTTATATGTCCTAAAACCACTATATTTAACTAATCAGAAATTAAAAGTATTTTTTAAGCAATAAAATTGAATAAAATTGTAAACAGTTTTATCCATTAAATAAGCTAAATAACTTTGTAAAATCACCATAAAAAGAAAATTAATCAGGACGTGTTTCGAGCTTCAAAAATAAGAGCTCGTCATCAGCTAATCCAAACACGTGTCACACGGGGCAGTGTCGAGATAAAGTGTCCGTCCTGGTTAATTTTCTTTTTATGGTGATTTTACAAAGTTATTTAGCTTATTTATCAATTTATCGCCAGTGATTACGGTGTTTTTCAATAGTTTTGTCCATTGTTTATTATATTCTTGTGAAAAATATCTGTTACAAAGCTTTTCTTTTGTTTTGCGATTACATGCGATTACAATTTTTTTTCTATGTGACGTTAATGGACATTGTAGAGTTTCGGGCGGGGAGGGAGGAATTGCACTTTTTAACCTTTAAAAGAATAATATATCAAAATATTCTTGGGTGACATTTCAATGCTCTGGGCAATTCAATTCCTCCGGGGCAACTCGATGAATTTTGTTTTGAATGTTGGGGGGAGGGGGATTTTCCACAGCTCTTTATCAACATTTATCTGTTATCACAAAATTTGTGACACATTGTCCTGATAAATTCAGAGGTTTTTTTGCTTTTTTTTATTTTTTTCTTTAAAAAAAATACTTTTTCATTCTTTATTGCCGAATAAAGTGTCCGCTATTCTGAATGTCCGTTATTCAGAGGTTAAACATACAAAAAATTAGGTTTTGGGAGTGGGGATTGGAAAACTGTCCGTTAAATAGAGGTGTCCGCTATTCGGGAGTGTCCGTTATGGAGGTTTTACTGTAGAATATACAGCAAACTTTTGAATAATCTAATTAATTCATTGTTTTTTCAGAGTAAAAATATTTAAAAAAAACACAAAAATATACAAGACATTAAAAGAAATACAAATTACCTTTTAACTTTTCTAAGATAGCATAAATCCATTTTTTTCTTTTTGTTACACAGAAATTCTTACAGAACGGTATTATCCATTTTCAGCTGTAACATACTAAATATGAAAACATTTATCCTTTCGAAATTCAACTTTTAAAAATTAAACACTGTTTTTAACTATATCTTTTAAATCAAATTTTATTTTTTTTAATTTGTTCGTTTTCTGAAACATAAATCATTCAAAATAAAAAATATAAAAGCACAGTTAAATTTTACTACATCTTTGCCTTTTGAAATGAAGAGGCTTCAAACAAGAACAAAGACATTATCATTTTCAATTACATTTTTTTTTATAAAAGAAATATTCTTTTTGAGGTTTTAATTATGAGAATAATAAGGAGAAAAACTTAGAAATATTTTTAAAAAGAAATTAACACTTGAAGGGAGACAAAAAGATAGTATTTATTATTGATCAAAGGTATTATTTTATAATTATTGGGAAATGGAGTTCTGTATTTCATGTTGTCGAATTATAAGTGTTTTCTTTTGCCGTAAAACAGCACTAAGGAATATTTTATAAGAAAAGTATGGATACCAAGAGTTTTGTTCAAATTTGCAAACATTTTTAAACATAGAGTTAAAATATTTCATGTACACTTTGTAACTTTAAATATTTGATTTAAAAATATTTACTCAAATGTAATAATGCATCATTTCGGAGCAGATGTCATACACGCACCGGGTTTTGCTTGCCAATATGCGCCAATTTGCGATTTCCAGTACCAGTTACGTACGTATTATTTATTTTTTATTATTATTATTTTAAAAGGGTAATAGAAATAAAATAAACAGTTTAATGAATAAATTTAGAACAAAACATTAAACATAATTTTAAAGAGGAAAATAATTGTAAATAAACAATTTATTGTTAATTACAAGAGCTTGGTCACCATATCAATCAAAATAACCCCACTTTGGCGCCAGTTAGGTATTCCGGTGTATTTATGACATCTGTGCCATCAGTTTAAGCATGTAAAAATAATTAAAATAAATTAGAAAATACAAATAAAAAACTATTGTCTAAAAGGTACTATTTAGTCACTTTCAGCAAATAAAAAACTACATACTTCTCATAGATATATATTGAAAATTTTCTAATACAAAATTGTATAATATCTAATTTAACGTTGTAAAAATCTATTTTTGGACGCCTCTAGCCTTTTAGGTAGATTTTGAAAGAAAATTTGCCCATTACATTCTCCTCTATCTTAGAATTTCTGAACAGGTTTTGCAAATCTACAAGGAGCATGATCTCTAGAAATCAAAATCATCCCCAGCGTAAAACTTTATCTATCTATTTATCTCTTTCTCTTTTTTCTAAACCCCCGGTAACTTCCGTAATTCTGTACAAAACTCTCGCAAACTTGTATATAAAATCAAAGAACAAAAAATCCCAGTCAAGCATGTTAATGGGCGAAATCAGACGGGGGTGGAAATAGTGATAAGTTTTGGGAAAACCGAAAACATTCCACAGTTTCCTAATTGTAATATCAAATCCGTTTCAAGTTATTGTTATTTTTAGAAAAAAGGACAACAATTTATGTGTCACAGACTTTGATAAAATTACAATTACACTTAAAAAGGAAAAAAAAGGGGAAGTTTAGGGAGAAAAAAATTCATAACTTCGTCAATTCTTAAGATATCACATTACTCTAAGCTTATTATAAATCTTCTTAATACTATCTACAGCAATTACATTGACAAAAGTTTTTGATAAAACCAATTCTTACCGAATAAATTTGCTTCGTCAGCATTATAAATCTGTCCATCTATGTAATCTTCTTTCTGCCATCTCTGAAACCACCTATCACTCATTCACAATTTGTAGTTTGGATAATAGAATAATAATAATCATCTGTTGAGTATAATTTCATAATGTCACCTCTGATTCTTGAATTCTATAACTAAAATTTCTAAAAATAAATAAATAAATAAATAAAATAAAAAAAATAAACTCTTAAATTAAACTATTCACACTGAATAATAACAATAATTCAACGATATAATAATTTTATAATGTTTTAAAAATTAACATAATTAAAGTTAGTACCTTATAGCAATAAAGAAAAAACGACATTTAAGCAGTTTGCAATCAGTATCAACAAAAGAAATTATAACCTGTTCGTGAAAAAAAATCACATCAAAAACTATCAAAACTTTAAATGCATGTTATCACATGTAAATACTCCATAATAGATTCGCCAAAAGTCCATTTATTTATTTGTTTTATTAAACACATACATCTGATTTGTGTGGGGCGTCCGTGTCCAAGTGGCCAAAGCACCACGCCACCAATCGCCTTCGAGCGTAAGAGGTTGGGGGTTCGAATCCCACTGGCTCCATTGCACGCACATTTTGTGTAGAGCTCCCAGGTGTATATCTCTTGTGTTGTAAATCTCTTGTGCTATCTCGTCCCTGTAATATTGACGATGATTTATAAGCAGGCTTCATGTCAAGCACAGAAATGAGATGTATGTTGTTCAATAAATAAATCTGATTCGTGTGCTTGATATAAAAGTCCGCTTATAAGTCATTGTCAATAGACAGGGACGAGATAGCACAAAGGAATGCAGAGCACACGAGAGACATACAACCGGGAGTTCCACACAAAAAAATGTGTGGAATGGAGGGAGCGGGAATTGAACACATAACCTCCTACGCTCGCCAGCGATTAGCTGCCTGGTGCCTTAACCCCTTAACGCGCAGTGTTGCCGGGTCGGCAACACCTAAAGTTCCCCCTGTTTAGAGACACAAAAACTCCGTGAATATTTCAAAAACTACTCTAATGGCTACTTTAAATCTTTCTTATGAGTTCTAGATGGCAGCACCACAGAGTTCAAACTCTACTGTTTTTAAATAATAGGTAAAATGTTTTACTGTAATACCCGCTTCACAGCAATGCTCTTCTCATTGCGCTTATCAATGCTTTACTTATGGGAGGTTACCACTTCGGCAAGAGCTGTATAATTAAAATGGTTCGTGCAATCTTTACAAAACAATACCTGTGTACTCCTCAGAGCCTAAATAGATTGCCTAATTTTTGTCTTCTTTAAATTCCAACTTTAAAGAGTAGTGCGCCGGAAAGGGTTAAACATTCGATCACAGAGGCTCTACCAAAAGGCCTATAGAAAGTACCAAATATAAAAATAGTTCATGTAACTCTTGAGTTACACTATATGTTTAAAAGATAATGTCTGTAGTTAAACTAAAAGTTACAATTTAAACTGTAAAGACCGCTAACATCAGTTGGAATAACATAGGATTTCAAATCTGTATAACTGCATTAATACGTAATCGATATAATATTTCCCTTTTTGGAATACACGAGTTAATTTTATCGACGAATTTAAATAGCATGTCAAAATTAACTGGTAATTTAGAAAATTTTAAAGTTCGTTACAAGTTCAATATAAAGGCGACTTTCGAATTATAATTTAATGTAACATTAATTAATATACATTATTGCTGATGAATTTAACCAGTCACATATTTATGCGATGACTTGCAGCTTAATTGTTAGAGGGGCGGTTTCCTTTTATTTTCCATGTTAGTACAAAAGTATGCATTGAAACACACTCAATATTTACCGTTTTTTTCAAATATTTAATTCTTTCAAAGGCAATATGCTTCTATTTATAAAATACTGATTGAATCTTGCCAGAATTAACAATAACAAATATTTAACAAGTGCGTATGAGTATCGCAGATAGTACGGAGGGTTTCGTTTAATATATTTTTTTTAACAACTTATCCTTTAATAAATAAACCCAAACTGTTAATTTATGATTATTAAATTTACCAGTATCAATAAAGTTAATTTAAAAATAATTACAAAAGGAAGTTATTTATTTTAATCAAATAAAAAATCATGAAATAAAATCATCTAAATAAAATCCAAAATTACAATTTTTTTGGAAATCCGAAATTAAAAAAAAATGGGAGAATTGTAAAAAAAAAATTCAATTTTTAAAAACAAAAAAAAAATGTTTAAACGAAATTAAAAATTCTGAATCATTAATAAATCCCAATAGTTTTTAAAATAAAAAAGAAATTGAATTCCAAAAAATATTGTGAATGTCAAGGATAAAAAAAGAAAGTATAACCCTTTAAATTAACAAAAATCATGAAATTTCTTTTCGTCCAAAATATGAAAGCTACACGAGAAACGTTTAAATTAAGATACCCTTTTAAAATTTAAGTCGCATAAATAAACATATGACATTGATAAAATAGCTTTAATTAAAATAATAGACGTTTTCAAAATTTTATGAATTGTTGCATGATATGAGGTATTCAGCTGAAGTACACAAAATTTGAAGTCTATGATTTATATAGTTTTTGTATATGGGCTGTGTGACAGGCGGACAGACAATGACAAAAACGAATTGTTAGATAAGCGAAACCCTAAAAATGAATAAACTTTTTTTTCTGCTTACTTAAAAAAATACAATTTTAATGCAGAAATTTTGATGCTAATATGGCATTTGAGGCTGAAAATTAACCTATCCATAGATTAACCACGACTTCAAGAGATTATTTTGCTCTAAATATGCGAACGATTTCAAATTTCGTATTTTGTGTATTAAGTATTTTGTGCATAGTTTAAATACAAAAGAACCTATATGGCAAATGACATCTTTTTTCAAATACAAAGATAATTTTATTTGCATTTTATGATAAAAGTATGTTATCATTCAGAATTTCAGTACTTAAGAAATAATAAATGTAATACTGGAATTTATTTTAGTTAAATTAATTTTTTTAACCCTAACAGAATTGTAGAAATGCAAATCATCGGAAAGCAATTTGGTAAATTAAATCAAAATGGCAAAATATAAGCCCATTTCTAAGTTTAGAGTCAATGGTTTTAAAGGTTTCTTTTCAAATTTTCATGCTAAACTGCATAAATGAAACTTTTGATGTAACAGTGCATAGTTACAAAGTGTAAACATATGAATGAAAACAGTTTTAATAGACATAGTTTTTTTCGTAATTTTAAAACTTGAAAATGATTTTTAATATCATTTCTTATGTATAGTAATTTGGGGATAGTAAGACATATGAGAGAAGAAATTGGAGCAAAATTAGATTTTACAAATGTTTAGTTCAAGCTATACCTAGAAACCTAATTTCAAGTGATTTGAATGAAAAGTTTTTCAATTATAAACATTCAAAATTCAGCGCTTCTAATGGTAAATTATGTTTTCATATTTTTATTAATATCTCTTAAAATTATACTTCTAATGTGCTTATTTTCTATATAGCAATAATACTACATTACTCAAACATAAATTCGTTAAATTTAAAATTTTTATAATTTTGTTATATGAATTATGAATTATTAAATTAATATTTGAAAAAATAATGAGTTGCGGCATAAATTTTTTTGATGGATTTATTAAATACTAGCGAGATACGCCCGCTAGCTGGGCCAGTTTTTCCAAACGAACCTCGACATTAAGCAATATATAATAAACAAAAAAATTCATTTAATAAGCAAGTCTTGGTGTTCGAATCCTCAAGCAAAAAAAAAGTAAATTAAAGAGCTATGGTTGTTATGCGCCCATTATCCCGTTAAAAATATGTGATTTCGCACAGTGGGCTCTACGCTCCATGGTCGCCATCGTCCCATTAAAAATATTTGGTTTTGTACGGTTGGCTCTGCGCGCCCATATGACATTTTCTCGTATTTTTTGGTTCATCAGAAGCAGACTTTTACGCAGATTCTGAATATGTAATCAGTTTTTTTCTACTTTAAAAACTGTCTCCATGATGGTTTAAGAAAAAACGCGCAAAAAAGGGAGAAAAAGAGGTTTTCGACTGCTTCTTCTTTTAGCCAAAGGGGAAAAGTTCAGGTTCTTCACCGCAAGGTGGCGCAGTGTTCTGCCTCAGAGCTCCGTTTGAGCGCCGTTTGGGATTTGAGACATTTTTGTTCCGATTCCCAAGGGGTTTTTAATTCATAACTTTTTTAATTTTGGTCCCACGGTCTCGAAAATGCCCGAAATGACTTCCCCGAAATTTTTCCAATCGAAAGACACCTCTCGCGACTTCCAACTCGCCCGCGTTGCGAACTGTAATCGGCTTCAAACAGACAGAAGCGCACGGATTTTATTAGCATAGACTAGCGAGCTACGCCCGCTAGCTGGGCCAGTTTTTCCAAACGAACCTCGATATTAAGCAATATATAATAAACAAAAAAATTCATTTAATAAGCAAGTCTTGGTGTTCGAATCCTCAAGCACAAAAAAAGTAAATTAAAGAGCTATGGTTGTTATGCGCCCATTATCCCGTTAAAAATATGTGATTTCGCACAGTGGGCTCTACGCTCCATGGTCGCCATCGTATCATTAAAAATATTTGGTTTTGTACGGTTGGCTCTGCGCGCCCATAAGACATTTTCTCGTATTTTTTGGTTCATCAGAAGCGGACTTTTACGCAGATTCTGAATATGTAATCAGTTTTTTTCTACTTTAAAAACTGTCTGCATGATGGTTTAAGAAAAAACGCGCAAAAAAGAGAGAAAAAGAGGTTTTCGACTGCTTCTTCTTTTAGCCAAAGGGGAAAAGTTCAGGTTCTTCACCGCAAGGTGGCGCAGTGTTCTGCCTCAGAGCTCCGTTTGAGCGCCGTTTGGGATTTGAGACATTTTTGTTCCGATTCCCAAGGGGTTTTTAATTCATAACTTTTTTAATTTTGGTCCCACGGTCTCGAAAATGCCCGAAATGACTTCCCCGGAATTTTTCCAATCGAAAGACACCTCTCGCGACTTCCAACTCGCCCGCGTTGCGAACTGTAATCGGCTTCAAGCAGACAGACAGAGGCGCACGGATTTTATTAGTATAGATTTCTTTATAAAAATCCAAAATTTCAAAAAAAAAATTCCAAATAGTTTTCAAATTGCGCTTTAAAAACGGCAAAATGATGGTTTAAGCATAATGACGGTCTACAATAGAAGTGACTATATATTTTGAAATTTCTTATGCTATCCTGTAATCTAGCAGCTTTCAATGGCTGCTTGAGTGTCTTGTTGATATACTTGATCAAGAAGGGTCCCCTATCGAATACGTAACTTCAATTTGGTTACAACCCTTTATAATGTGCTCGTTTTAAAATAAATAATTCCGCGGAAACTTATTTGCGAATTGCGTGAAAATTTCTTTTTAGACCTATTGAAGGGTGTAGAGTTCATGTCAGAATCAAATACTGCTATTGAAGAAAAAAATAGGGTTCGTTTTATTATGTAGATGGTCTCATAAGTAAATTTTATATGCATCATATGACGACCTCAGAAGCCAAGGGGTAC
The DNA here is from genome assembly GCA_964019185.1 of Maratus speculifer. Classification (NCBI taxonomy): domain Eukaryota; kingdom Metazoa; phylum Arthropoda; class Arachnida; order Araneae; family Salticidae; genus Maratus; species Maratus speculifer. The sequence continues at coordinate 345,030,167 of OZ025292.1, forward strand.
AAGTGGCAAAATGTCGATTTGGAGTAAATTGAGTTTAAAGATAATTGATGTTAAATTGGAACATCAATAACAATTGACTAAATTGAAATAGGAAACCTCTGCTTTTTGCATTCTAATCTCTGAACTCTCATTTCAATAACTGTTAAAAAAACAATTTTCTTTAAATGTATAATTAATCAATATTGTTTGTTTTTCGAAAAAAGTGGTTTGCCTCTATAACTCAGCAAATAATCAGAAAATCGCTTATATTTCTTTACCTGAAATGAAAAAAGGATATTTTTAGGTCGTCTATGGATTTAGTTTATTTTTTTCACTTTTGTCACTTATACCCCTTGGCTTCTGGGGTCCTCATATAAAAGTAACTATTATTTCCAACCGTTTGGTATTAGTAACTTACTTCTATGATAATTTTTTTTTCCAGAGTTAGTAGGATGTGATTACTTTTATTTTCTACGATTGTACATTAATATAAATAGTTTACAATTTTTTCAAATTTATACATATTTGATGAGCACTGAAATAAAAATTTTCTATCCATGTAAGTTAGATTTCAAAAACAAACATTTTTTAACTGTTACTAATGTAACAGAATAATGAAAAACGATGCACACGTCTAATCTATCTGTTCCTAGAAGATTAAATGAAAACAGACAGCAACTTAAGTTTTTTTGGTTGGAAAGAAGCTTTAATTAGTAAAGTTGAAAAGACGCGCAGAACTAATTGAGAACCTGATGTTGACAGAAAGTTAATTTTAATGAAGATTAATTTTAAGTAATTTAGTTGCAGTGTTCTAATTTCATTTAAATGTGCTTAATTAAGCATTACGAATTATAATTGATTTTTGTATTCTAATATGGATAAGAAAATTAATTTTCTAATTTTCCTCAATCAGCTAAATTACTTAAAAATTACTGAAAATTTAAAAAAAATCTGAGTCAAAATTTTACATTTTAAAACAATAAAGTAATGAAATGCGATTAGTTAATTATTTGTACGGACTTCAGTTTCAAATACCAGTGCGAATCGCAATCATATATTCGATTAATATGAAAATTTTTGCCACTAAATAAATTTAATATTTTTAGTCGGAAATAGTGGTAAAAAAGTCAAGCAAACTTCGAACTCTGTAGCTAGTATTTATAGTGAAAATTACAGTTCTGACACTGGGGACTATTTTTTAAATCTATTTTACACCAGTTTCTCAAAAAAAACGATAGTCCATTTGTTCTTTGAAAACGCGTAAAAGAGACACATGTTTTTAAAAAAAAAGAGTGGGTCGAATAGAATATAAAAATAGTCGCGCATGGCAACCCTGCAATTAGCTGTTACAGTGTTCAACATGTAACTTATGTAACTTATACTTTTTATTTTACACACAATAAACTAAAAATATGAGATGAACACAACTTTTTAAGCTAAAATATTCGTAATATTTAGTGTAAACATTTCGTTATAAAACAGTATGAAATTTTAATTATAGAAATTAGTGATGCCAAAACGCTTTAAGTGATGGGTCAAGCTTACTTTTCCTGCCGTACGACGCACGGGTAAATCACTTAAATGTTTAATATACATTGAATCAATACTTTAAAATACATTAATTTGTATTATATACGTTTAAAAAACATTTTTCCTTCAATTCTTCTTTAAAAAATGGTTTTGTAAACATAAATTGAAAATTCTCAACACAACTGAAATTTGAAGTTTGTTTACCTTTGAAAGTGTATTTGCATTCGACGTTTAGTAAAAATCTCGCATATTTCCTATACAATTGCACCCCGTCTTCCATTCCATTTAAAATGATAGATTTTTCTAGGAAATAAATATTTTCATACCAATTTTTCTCCAAAGAATACAATAATTTCTTAAAAATGCTTTAACCCTTTAACGTTTATTGGCTTCTCTGCGAAACAGCAAAATTTTAATACCGACATCGGAATATTTATTTTAAAAAACCCATTTTATTATGCATGTGAAAAATTATTTTTTCTTATTTACAAATATATTTGTTTGTAATTACCGGTGTCATTCATTTATTTCAACACGTTATCAATAAAAGTGCTTTGTCCGTTAAAGGGTTAAGAGAGGTCAATATTTTCAGCGATGGTGAAATAAATTATTATTTTAATAATGATTAATTTAATTAAATTTCGTTTTGCCAGGTCAAACCCTATTATGCGTAGTACATTTTGTTCGTGGAGGTTTTGTTATCGATTTACATAAAAACTTTTCAATTTCGCTCTTATAAGGCTTTCGATGTCAGAGGCTGCCGAGAGAGGCATATCGATAGAGCCAGGGCCTTAGCTAAGGGGGCGCTATGGGCAGCTCAGCGCCCCCTAAAATAATTTGATTCCCCCCCCCCCCATGGAAAAGATTCCAAGATCACTAAATGAATTTCTGTTCCAAAAATCCAAATGAAATCCTGTACAAAAATCTAATTTAATTTTGAGACCCTTTCAGAGTTTTGAAAAATTACTAAATTGTATCTAAAATAAGTATTTCAACACTCCCTCGTCCTATTTGTACATATGAAGTTAACATGGTGTTTAATTCTTCACTAGTTTTACAGTCAAAATTTTCATCATCATATACATTTCTTAGCATAAAATGAATTCATTACAACAGTTTGATAAGAAATATAGTACCTACAATGTGAATAATGCGCTAATTTATCTTTGTGCATCAGAGCGAGAGAGAAAAAAATTACGACCCCCCCCCCCACAATCTCTTGACCCCCCCCTATTATTTACTTCTAGCTACGGCCGTGGATAGAGCTAGATGGAAAGAGCCAATAGGAAAATAGGTAGCAATAAGCATTGAGAAGATGACACAATTATAGTTAGAAGAAAATGAATCAAATTAAACAAAACGAAGGGAATAAATATAATCTATTAAAAAACACTTTTCAAAAGTAAAAAAAAAGCTAAGCAAGAAGAAAAAAATAAATAAAGGATGAAAGTTGTGTTTAAAAAATCGTCTGATATCAAATTTCCAAGCTTATATTATGATATTTATTTAACATTTTCCATTAAAAAATTGGTATTTGTAAGTCAATGCCTCTGCATATGTTGATAGAAATCCTTTTCTCTTGTACTAAATACATCGTAACGTGCTTTGAAAAATCAAATGTTTTAAAATTATGCATGATGGGCTTGGCAAGAAGTATATGTATAAGAAGTAGTCAGTTGTTGTTTTTGAGTTAGTATAAAATGCCTAAGTAGAAAGAATTTTCGTAGGAGGAGGTAATAAAAATCTGGAATACGACAGCAAAATGTAAGTCTGTTTCTGAAATTCCAAGTGCATTAAAAAGATCAAAACGAGATTCTCATCAAATTTTGGCTCGTGGTAAGGATTTCAAACGAAAATTTCGTTCAGGAAGGCTGCGAGTGACTAGTTTGCGCGAAGATAGCCGCATCAGAAATTTGACTTAAACTGGTAATTACTCCCTTTCGCAAATAAAACATGCAGTCGGAGGACAAATATCGAAAAAAAACTGTTCATAAAAGAGTTTTGGAATTCAAATACATCAAATACCGTAAAATGGCTCGATTACCGTATCCAAATGACATCATAAAGAAGCTAGATTACAATGAGCCAAAGAGCATATGCCATTTGGTGAAAAGTGGCTGAATGTCTTATTCAATGATGAAAAAAAAAATGGAACCTCGATGGTCCTGATGGGTTTAAGTACTATTGGCATGATCTCCGAAAAGAACCTGGGAGTGTATTTAGCCGACAACATATTGGAGGTTTTGTAATGGTATGGGGGGGGGCTATTTCTTTCAATGGTCAGACATCTCTAGCATTCATCAGTGGTCGTGAAACCTCTGAAAACTACGAAGAGACACTTGCCAATCATTTGCTTCCTGTTGCCGAGGTTTAGGGGGCAGAAAAATGGTTATTTCAACATGATAATGCTTCGATCCATACCTCAAACTCAACTTCATAGTGGCTTAAGTCGAAAAAAAAGTGTCTGGTCGGCAATTAGTTCTGATTTAAACCCTGTAGAAAATATGTGGAGTATTCTCACTCATAAAGTTTATCCAAATGGAAAGTAGTATTCTTCAGTTAAAAATTTGAAAGATGCCAATGAGAACGCTTGGTTTAAAATTGAACCAGAAACAATACAGAACCTCATTTTATCGATGGAGGACCGAATATTTAAAGTAATTCAGCAGAAAGGAGCAATAATCAAGCATTATTTTTTTTTATTCTTGTTCTGCTAAAGACAAAAAACTTTTGTGTTTAAACTTTTGGCATACTCATTTTTGTTGGTTTGATAAATTTTATTATTTAAGATAAATTTTGTAATATAAATCTGTTAATTATCTTTTTAAAACTACAATTTGTAGGTTATGTGAAAAGAAAAGTAACATTCACTCATTAATAAAATTTTATTTTGAAATTTTCTGTTGTTCTTAAACTTTTGACACGCATTGTATAACTGTACAAATTGATTCAGTAGTTCCATAGATTACCCCCCTCCCCCCCTTTAAATAAACATTTTATGGTAAAATCGTATTTCATCATACATTGACGTCAAAGCTGTTATCTATGTTTATTCGCAGCTCAAACCCAAAGCGAATATCATTTACGATGGTTCTCTTTTTATATAAAAATCACACCCAACTCAATTTTTTTTTCAAAAGTTTTGATTACATCAGGAATGAAAATTTAAATACTAATAATTTTAAATGACTTTTATTTAGAAGATATTTCTTTCTTCAAAAGTAAATTTTATTTCAAAGACCTTTCTAAAAATGAACTTTTACACTGTTTTATTAGAAAAAATAATTGAAATTTGAAGTGGCAGCACCTAAAATGATTTGCTCTACTATAATGTAACTTGTGCACGATTGGCAGGTTTAACGTACTTTGGCATAATTTGTTAATTAATTAGCAGTTTTTTGCTTATTAAGGATAGAAATTTCATTTTTTAAACTGAATTTTGCAAAAGCACGTAGCTTGAATAATTACTTGTCCGAAAATGTACTCTATAGATTTTTCTTCCCCTTATTTAAGCCTGTACCTTGATTAAAAAAAATGTTTGACGAAGAAAAAAGTGATCATTTTCAGTATCTCGACGTTTAAAAAAAATCTTGTATCTTTCTTTATAATTATTTTATAAACATGAGTTTGATATCAAATTAAAGTTTTTCTTCATTAGATTCTTCTACCTTTCGTTTTATTTTTCTATGATATTTGATTTCTTAAATATCTGAAATTTTAAAATGTCTTTTTTTTGTCGATTTAACATGTACAAATTATCTCGAGTATAATAAGCAGTTAAGCGTTCATTATGTTCTTGGCGTTTGTTTGTTTGGCGGACATATTTTTTTCTAGTTTGGCTTGGCAGAACGACCGTTCTGCTTGATAAAACTGAAATATATATATATATATATATATATATATCACATGATGAAATGCTTCTCGCTAAGTGTATTTTTTAAATAACGCACTATGTACATGCTGAAAATGTTCTTTTGATAGTAAATTCATTATGCATTCGAAAATTGTAATATTTATTTAAATTATTCATAATTTTATTAATTTTTTCTAGCAGTACTTGTTCAAATACAAAAATTTAAAATAAACGTTAATGAATCGATTTTGCTGATAGTATATGTAAATGTCATTAAATCTATAAAATAACTTTAAAATATTCTTAAAATTTACTACATTTTCTTTGCAGAACAATGAAATGAAATTAAAAAATTAGTATAAACTGTTTAAAAGGATATTTTGCATACGCGTCATGAATTTTAATTTCAAAACTATTAATTGAATTTCAAAAATACTAAGCATTAATGAAAGAAATGTAATTTCATTAATAGTATTTTATGTCAAACTTTATACAACTTGATTAATGGAAAAAGTAACTATTAAACTCATTGATTTACCGTACGAGTATCTGTTTTCAGAGAATTAATTTCTTTAATTTGATAATTAATTTCGATAATTTTTTATAACGTTCAATTCATTTTTCAGTAATGCAATATTTTATGCCAATATGGTGGAAAATTAATTATTACTGTCAACCTAAAAAGAAACTTCCAGCAATTCCAAGTTTATGCATAGTTTAATTACGAATGAGAATTTTACAAGTTTTTAATTATAGAAATGTAATTAGCAACCTCTTAAAAAATGAATTATAAGTAATTTAAAGAAATATTTTACTCTTTCGAGTTTGATTTTCATATTTTAAGAACATGTACCTGCATTTTTATATTATTTTGTCAATTTAAATGTCCTTGTTATTTTCTGTTTGTAAATATAGTGCAATGATATATGATTTTACATTTTTTATTATTATTTCATTTAAATTTAAAATTGTAGTAATGAAACAACAAAATAAAACTTTGCTTAAAACTCTAACGCTCAGTGAGACTTTATTTCAAACATGTTTTACTCTCCCGATTTAACAGTAATGTTTATATGTTCGAAAATTAATTTATAAAAAAAGGATGAAATAAATACTGAGAAGTTACTATGCCCATTTAATCCGATTGTAATGCAACATTTTCTAAATCTTTTCACAAAATTGTTCCTCTTGTTACTGTCAAAATAATAATGCTCACAATTACTATGTTTGTTAGATTTCTATAAATAAAATATTCTTGTTTGGATAGTTACATACAATTTTTTAAGCTATTTCTACAATTTTACATTTTTTTTTTTTTTGTAAAAGTTAAGTTTTTATATGTATATGTATATATTCGATATATATATGTTACCGGCCAAACCCGATTTTAGGCCAAACTAGTTTATCCTAACGTCCATCGGATAAACTAGTTTTTCCTAGGCCGAACGGTCTATCCTATCGCTCATAGGATAGACTAGATTTTCCTAGGCCAAACCGGTCTATCCTAACGCCCATCGGATAAACTAGTTTTTCCTAAGCCAAACTAGTCTATCCTAAGACACATAGGACAAACTAGTTTTTCCTAGGCCAAACTAGTTTGGCCTAACTTTTATTGGATTTACTAGATTAGCCTGCTGTTTGTTGATCTAAACTAGTTTATCCTTGGCCGATCTAGTTTTTCCTAGGCTAATTAAATTTGGCGTGATTTATTGAATTCAATGACCGCGTCAGCGTTAACATTCTAGTCTGTCTTAGGCTGATCTAGTTTATCCTAGGCCAATGTAATTTTATGTGTTTTTAGCTCACAAGCGTCAAAGCCTGAGAAATAATGGTCTCGCAGGTTTTGTATGTATGTATGTACGCATGTATGTACATATGTACGTAACGCAATAATTCTTGATAGAAATATCCGACTTGCTTCAAATTTTGGATGTAAGTTCATTCTGATAAGGTACTTTTCTGATTAGTTTTGGGAATTCATTGGATAAGAATAAGGGGGGGGGGAGAACGGGAAATTAATCCCCCACCGTTAATATAGAGAAATGTTTTTTTTTTCATGCAGAATTATCAATTCATTTAAAATTTTAGATATAGGTGAAGAAAATATATTAAAAAATGTATCTTTGTAGCGCTTACGCCACACAAGGATTTTTATTTAATATCGTTTTAAATGTTTAGTTCATCATATTATATAAGAGATCAATAATAATAAGGCAAGAATGATCTTACCTTTTATACTTCTTGTTCTTCAGTATGTTCCATCCGTCATGACCGCCATTTTTAATAATCTGCGATTGGATTTCAGCCTTTTATAATTTATTTATTAATTAAAGTTTGCTGAAATTGTAAATAGTTGATTAATAGTTGTTCTTAATGAAACAATGGCCTGATTCTACTTTAAACTAATAATTATTATTACATATTATGCGGTTACATTGCTGCTTTTAAGCAGCGAACAACAATACGACGTTTACATAATCACTCACCGAGAGCACAACAAACACTGAAAAATTAAAAAGTAAAAAAAAAAAAAAGAGTTCTTTTGAAATGTTCTTTTCATTTATTTTGTTTTTTGTCGTCACGTGACTTTACTGCAGTAGAAAAGGTTAAGCGTCCTTGAATGAATCAGTTTATTTCGTTGTTCGGTGTATTCCGAAATAGGCGGAAAAATAATTACTTTTTTTTTTTATGATATGCAAGAAACGAAATCTTTATATTGTGAATAAATCTAACTCAATTTAAAGATGATTGTTTTTTTTAGCTGAAATATTGATTAGTTTATTTCAACAATAGGATCATTCTGACAAGGCTGCCGCAATGATTAGTTATGGATCTTTGTTATTTAAATGTAAAAGAAAAGGCAATGTAGGTAACCAAGCATTTAGATAAATGGTTTTTGACGCAGAATTTACGGATTTACTCCAAGTTTTGGATATGCGTTCTTTCTCATAAGGTGATTCTCTGAGTAGTTTTGGGGGTTTAATGGTTAGCTAGAAAAGGAAAAATGAAGGATTGGCCTCTTATCCAGGAAAAACTAGTTTATCCTATAGGTATTTAGATAAACAAGTCTGGCGTAAGAAAAACTATTTTATCCAATTGGCGTTCGGATAAAATAGTTTGGCCCAGACCAATCTAATTTGGCTCAAAATCGGGATTAGCCGGTAAAAAACATATTTTTCACTAGAATAAGTATAAATGTGTAACAAGAGTCATTGCTTATAACATCAATACATAAATTTAATATGTCCAACGTAGAGACATGATGCATTGGACATGGTGTTTGCTTATTTTTTTTCATTGCAGATTCGTGCCATGCTGATATCATATTTGCATTTATTATTATTATTATTATTATTATTATTATTATTATTATTATTATTATTATTATTATTATTATTATTATTTGGATATTCGAGCCAGATCAGAGCTGAATACATTTTGGAATCGAACAGCGTTTTACATTTTTGAGAAATTACCTGTCGAGATATAAGCCATTCTCGTCACGGCGTAAAGTTTTTCTTTTCTGTGAAGTCTTAATCGGAAATTCGATTCAAAACATAGCTTTAATAATATTTTCTAAAAAAATCACTTTTATGAAAAAATGGTAAACGCCATTCGATTACATGTTTTCTGAGTGAGAATGCCTGTTAATTTTATGCTTTTCCGAAAAGCAATTAGTTCATAAATGCGTTAGGATGTAGCTCTTTTGGATTTGAGGAAAGCCTTAAAGAATGACAGAGAAATATATTCACAAATCTACATTTTGTTAAACAAATGTTATAATATTTATAACTGTCCTTTTTTTGTTATAAAAAACATTAATTATTTAATAAATCCCTATTTGAATATTGAAAGGTCTAAGAATCTAAATAATCAATAATAACATTGTGCATTTTCCATCTGCAACCACATCATTATTTAAAAGTACGTTGTAAATTAATCCAATAAATATGTATGCAGTAATTTTTAAAGGAATCTTAATTGTATGTGAGGTAAAATCTGATTTTTTTGCAGAAATTGAGTAGGGCCAGATCGAGCTGGATCGAGTATCTTTTCACTGATTATTGTACAGGCAGGGCTCAGGCTGAACTTTTAATTTTTACACCGGGTCAAGGCAAAATTACTTTCCTTTGGAAAGGACGGGGCTCGGGCCACCAATTTCCGGCCCGTGCAAACCTCTAACAGTATTCTACTACCCTTCGAATAAAATACATTATACAGGGGTGATGGCAAAACCAATTTGCACAAGGTTAGCAATGGAGCAGTAGTCAGGATCAAGATTTTAAAAAAAATACTGCCCAGTAAAACTGATGGCTTTGCATTCATAGGCTGTTTACACTACTTGTGTATTACAGCCTTATTTTTTAAAGAATAATACCCTCGAAAAATAAAGTAAGGGGGGTTACCTTTTCCCATTTCCCTCAATTATACTTAAACATTGAACATCCACAATAAACATGAAATAAAATAATAAATATCCACAACTAATCACGGAGGCGCCTTGTCAGAATGATCCTATATCTAAAATTTTAAATGAAAACTGATAATTCTGCATGAGAAAAGCTTTCTCTAAATTAACGGTGGGGGATTAGCTTCCAGTTCGCATCCCTCCTTATTCTTATCCAATGAACTCCCAAAACTAATTAGAAAATTACCTTATCAAAATGAACCTACATCCAAAATGTGAAGCAAATCGGATATTTCTATCAAGAATTATTGCGTTACGTACATAAGTACGTAATACGTACATGCATGCGCACATACATACATACAGAACCTGCGAGCCCTCAGGTTCTCAGACTTTGACGCCTGTGAGCTAAAAACACGTAAAATTACATTGGCTTAGGATAAACTAGATCAGCCTAGGACAAACTAGAATTTTGGCGCTGAGGCTCTCATTGAATTCTATAAAACCACGCCAAATTGAATTGGCCTAGGATAAACTAGTTCAGACTAGTAAACAGCAGGCTAAACTAGTCTATCCTATAAGAGTTAGGTCAAACTAGTTTGGCCTAGGAAAAATTAGTTTGTCCTATGGTCCTTAGGATAAACTAGTTTGGCCTAGGAAAAACTAGTTTATCCGATGGGCGTAAGGATAGATCGATTTGGCCTAGGAAAAACTAGTTTATCCGGTGGGCGTTAGGATAGACCGGTTTGGTCTAGGGAAAACTAGTTTATCCGATGGGCTTTAGGATAAACTAGTTTGGCCTAGGCCAATCTAGTCTGGCCTAAAATCAGGTTTGGCCTGTAACATATATATAAATATATATACAGTCAACTCTCGTTAATTCGAAATCGGATAATTCGAATCTTTGCTTAATTCGAACTAAACATGAAGTCCCGAAATTTCAATGGCAGAATAACGTTAAACTTTTTTATTAATTCGAACTCATTTTTTCTTGACATCGTTTAATTCGAACTAACGAGAATTCCGATTTTGTATTTTTCTTTTCTTTTTCACGGATTTCAAATCATTTGAATAACTTTCTTCCTTTGATTTTTGTGAAAATTGTTCCGAACGAGTATACATTGATCCAATGCATTTGATATCCACTTTCTAAGTGCCCCGTCTATCCATCAGTGACGCTTCAAATTTTTCTTCCCTTGTGCTTGTTTCTAATCTTTTAATTAGTTTATGTATTTATGTGTTTTAATTTAATATTAAGTCTTATTCTGATGACAACAACATAACAGACATAATGAATTTAAAAAACACCATAACATTAATTAATTTGTAATAGCGCCATATTAAGCATGTTCTTATTTCATACTTTCCCTAATTCGAACTTCGGATAATTCGAACATTTGTTGTGGTCCCGACGAGTTCGAATTAACGAGAGCCGACTACATACAGTTGGCTCTTGTTAATTCGAACTTGTCGGGACCACAAGAAATGTTCGAATTATATAAAGTATGAAATGCAAACATGCTTGATATGGTACTATTAAAAAGGAAAAAATGTTATAATGTTTTTTAAATTTATTTCGTCTGTTATCATTAGATATGACTTAATATTAAATTAGAATGTATAAATACATAAACTAATTAAATGATTAGAAAAAAGCACAAAGGAAGAAAAATTTGAAGCGTCACTGATGGACAGACGAGGCACTAACAAAATCGATATCAACTGCATGGGATTACATGAATACTCCTTTGGAACAATTTTCATAAAATCAAAGAAAGTTATTTAAATGATCTGAAATCTGCGACAAAGAAAAGAAAAAAGAAAAATTGGAATTATCGTTAGTTCGAACTAAACGAAGTCAAGAGAAAAAGAATTCAAATTAATGAAAATTTTTAAAGTTATTCTGCAGTTTAAAATTTTGGTACTTCATGTTTAGTTCGAATAAAGCGAAGATGCGAATTATCCGATTTCGAATTAATGAGAGTCAACTGTGTATATGTATAATTTTTGTAAAACTGTAAAAATTTTTATAAACATTTCATATCTGAAGCGAAACGTTTAATTTATGAAAAGAAATTTCGGGTATCATTTTATTTCGCTTTGAAAACGGAACATCTCAAAAACGATCGGAAATCTTCCTGCTACTATCCGTGTTGTCGGCTATTTATCGTTAAAATAAAACGTTTCATTCTCAAATAGATCTATTCGTTTCAGAAAAGGCGATTAGTTGCCGTTTCCAAAACGGAACCTATGCAACATTTTTTACAATATACATAAAGCAAAATTGGAGCCTAAAAATATTTGCTGAATATTTAAAAGATATACAGAATATATATATATGTATATATATATATATAAGTATAAAACAGGACTGTAAAGAGTTTTCTTGTTAATGAAAAAAACTAATGACTTCCTCGCCCTTTGTCTTATCAATATCCTTGAGATTGAAAGGATTGTTATACATCAAAAATCACAAATATCGGTATGATAATAACAATGTTCTCAAACTTTTATTATATTTTAAACTAACATCTTAATGAATAACACAAAATATTTTCTTGCATGTTATCTTTCTAAATTTTAGAATGATCTCGATTTTATAAAATTTGATTGTATCGCGCAAAACCCTATTCAATTAAATTGTTCAACTATAAAACAATATTCTAACTATTAAATTAAAATGTCTGTGTTTTTTGTATTGTTTTTAAATCGAATATTATTATTAATTGTTGCAGTTTTTTTTTTTTGGGGGGGGGGGTGGGGGTTATAAGTTTTAGCAAATTCGCATTAATTATAAAAAGGTCAGTGATATTAACCAAGTTCAGTATTAGATTAATCACTATATTTATTGTTGTGTTGGTCAATTTTCCTCTATGCTAACTTGTTGATGACTGAAAAGGTTTTTTTATTTTTCAAGAAGACGCGTAGTGTAATATGGAATATCAGTTAGACAGCTGTTTCAAGGCGATTCTGTGGAAAATTAGTAATCACTCCATTTCGGCATATTATCTGAGATAGTCTTTTTATCAGCTTTCACACCAAATATGGAAGATATATTTCAGTATGTAAAATATTTAGATGATGGAAGAGGGAAGAGGGAAGGGGTGGTTAAAATACATTATCTGTGTGATGTGAGCAAAAATAAAATGTCCAAGATTTATTAAAACACGACGTATTTATAAAAATGAAGCAAAGAAGACTTTTTAAATTTGTGTTAAGTGAATAACATACCAAAAAGATAAAGAAAAATGGCCAACAAAAACGATGATTTATGCATATATGTTTGATAAATTATTTAGAATCCTATCAATCTTTAGTAAGTTTTAAACAGATTTAAATTGCATCCTTAATTAAATAGATAAAAAGTCCCAGCGGTGAAAAATATTACTTTATTTTTGTAAACAACTGCAACTACTTTACCTTACTTGAATTTATTTACTCAAAACTTTAATTTACTCAAAAATGTAGGAAATTACCTGTTTTAAAAAGCTATTTGAATTACTTGTTTTAAAAAGTAGCGACAACAAACTATTTTTCAAAAGCGGTCGCTACTGTCAAAGGATTAAATCTAACTTGAAATTGCAGACACTTATTAATGCAATAGCCTCTCTAAAATGCCCTCAAGAAATTGTTTATACTAATCTGAAGTTCACATATTGTCCAGAAGAGTTTTCTTTTTGATATACAGAGGTATACAGCATTTGAACTTCAGATCAGAATTCTCTGTTTCTCATAAAATCACAGCAATTTAAACTTTGCTAATTAGACTTCTTTGCTATTGCAGTAATGTAGAACTAACTATTCGAGATTAAAAAGAAAAAGATCTTTAATGAATTGAAAAATAATAGATATCCTTCAAGTTGACGTAACAGAATCTTTTCTGAAATTATTCATGCCTATACACTGACGTCTCCAACTTTTCAACTGAAGACTAACAAGCAATTCACTTCCATACCTTATTGCAGAAATCTACCAGAAAAAATACTTCTATCTTTTTAAACCTTTAAACATATTTACAATTTTTAACCCACAAAAATCGTTACAAAACGTCCTATATAATTTTATATACAAGTACCCAAGTTTTAAAAGGAAAGATATAATATATTGAATTCTATGCAAACAGTGTGACGCAATACGTATTTTATTTTATTTTATGCATAAATGGAGGAAGATCACCAGATGGCTAGATTCCGGTGTAGACCCTATTTGCCCCATCCGGTAAATTTCCCGTCAATTGGAAAATCATTGCAAAGCTCATTCTAGTCCTCAAACAAAAAAGGTACATAAAAAGAACATTAAAACATAAAACACTTGTATGTATTTTATTTGTTAATCTTTTGTTTTGTTATTTAATGTTTTTAAGTGTTAGTGTTTGTTTATTATAATAAACTAGAGAACAAAGCTCCATCGCGGCAGACAGCAATGAGTTGATGCTTGAGAAGTTCATTGGTTAAAAAAAAAAAAAAAAAAGAAAAAAAAAACTGAGGATCATGAATCAGGATTACATCGTCACAACAGTATGGGTATCGGAGGCCTGCTTCTTTCCAATAAGGAGCGCTAGAACTGCCAGGAGATCGACAGAGGCTCCAACGAAGCAAAAGGGCAAGTCCCAGAGTACAGATGCAGAACTGCTAAGATGTAAAATTGGACAGGTCCATCAGGAAGCGAAACATTTCTATTAAATTGCTGAATAGTTTGGGGTGAAATAAAATATTTTTGAACCAAGTATCTGGTCGCGGATTTAGGCACCTAAGGTGCCAGGCCTCAGTGATTGTGCAGAAGAAATGGTAATGCTCTGGTGACTCAAAAACATAACAGTTGCAAAGGTCCGTGTTAGAGCGTTTAAAATATTTTAAATATGTCCTGAATGAACCATGACCGCAGAGGAAAGCTGATGGAAAAGCAGAAAGTCACAAGATTATATGAGGCTTTACGGACTAGAGAATTGAGGCATCATGGTATATATGCCAGTAAGAAAGAATTTTCCTTCTAAGCAAGTGGCGAACATGATATGGGAAAACAGAAAGTGGGGATATATGTTTGGGCATGAGGTGGCCTCCTTGGCCAGTGTATCAGCCAACTCCTGCTAGCTATGCCAATGTGAACGGTGACATGACCGAGAGAGAATCAATGGACGAGAGATTTTAAAATGATTTTGATTTTAAGTATCAGAGGATGTTTAGTCCTATGGATGAAGATTTCTTGCGGGCTGGAATGGCGTCACTATAAAGATGAAAGTACGTAAGTTGAGGATGGAGAACAATCCATTTCAAAGCCCTCAAGATTGCGAAAAGTTCCGCTAGAAACACAGAATTGTCATCATTGAAAAATTAGATAATTTATTAAAATTTCTGAAAAACTGTGAGAAACGTAGTTTTGTTCCTATTATTCAAATATTCCTCACGAATTTAATCGTGTATGTCGATTTTAAAAAATTGGTAGCAGAAAAGTATCTATTATTTGCACATCCACGTATTTTTATTTTTATCTCAACAGACATTTGTATTCAATAAATTTAGAGAATTTTAAAAGTAGGGCAGAGTGTACATGAATAAGGCAATTTTCATATTTAGACAGTAAATTTAAATGCATACAAGGTTAACTTTGTATAAAATTTCATTGTTTAAAAAAATAGTTTAATATTTAATAACTTACTGGCACAAAAATTTCGATTACAGATGAATTCTTGTGTAATTTTAATAATTTTATAATTTTTTTTAATGGATACTTATTTTTTCAGAAGTAAGTGGGATAGATTTGAAAATTTGCGAAGAATGTATTTTATTCCACACTACAATGATACTTTTTATCAAGCAATAATTCATAAAATATTTTTTAATATTTTACTGTTTTAACGATAGCAAATATTGGATTTCAGTTCAATATAAAGGAAGGGGTGGACTCGAAAAAAATAAAAATATTTTATTTAAGAAATATTTTGACCTTATAAAATAACTACAATAAAAATAATAACAATTTTTTTCACTAACTAATGTTATGTATTTATCTCTTGTACCACTTAAAAAGCCTGCCAATAAAATTTTTAAGATTTATAATAAATCACTAGTTTCATGAAAATATTTAAAAGATTAGTTTTAATAAATATTGTCAATTTTTTTCCCACTTACATCAAAAATTCAACAAGAGATTAAATCATTTAACATGCAGAATTATATAAAACTTTAAGATTATCTATTTATTGAATTAAATCTCAAACAGAAACTTACTTTAGTTGTTGAAAAATACAGTTTGTGAAATACTCTTATTTTCCTTAATATTTACAGTTTTGAAACTATATCTAATCATCTCAGTTATACCATTTGTTAAATGAAATACCAGTTTATTTATGCTTGTAGACCATATAATCATTTTTGTTTTCGCATTCATCCTCCTGTCTCAGTCAACTCCACTATTCCTACAGGATAAAGTAAGGCGCGCAATAGGACTGCATAAGCTAAATCAAAAAATGTATTTTAATAATGGTAGTTTTTACAGGCTATTTAACAATACTTTCTCATTTTAATGGCACTGTAGTAGAATTATTAGTGTACCGTTTTTAAGTAATACCTTTATCCTGTATAAAAGAGATATCGGGATCAATTTCATCTAGAGGTATAAATCCAAAAATATAAAAAAGCACAACATTAGATATTGATCTCATAATCCATTGATCTTATTTCCCATAAAAAACTCATGCGTACACTTTAATATTTCAAAATTTAATTACACATGTTTAATGCGTTGCTATTATTAATTCAATACTATACCATTTTTGATTTTTATCTTAAATTTCTGCTTCGGTCATTATCGGAGTAAAAACGAATTTCTGTATCTGCACGACCTGATGAGCAGCAGAACGATAGACAGATTTTTTTTTCAAATTCGGGAAGGATCTACACGTCATACCTCCCCAAAATACGTACCCAAAAATTTAGTTCCGTTCTTTGCATAACTTCAAACACTTATCAATGGTAAAATAATAAAAATGGCACAGTCATCGCGATTATAGCTCCTCCTTCCAGAGGTTTTTTTTTTCAAATTTAGGGAGAGTCTGCTGACCAGAGCCAAAAAAATTCATTCAATTCTATGCATAACTTCATACACTTTTCTGTGATAAAATATTGAAAATGACACAAAAATTGCGATTGAAGCGCCCCCTTCCGGTGGATTTTTTTTTTAATTCATTAACTAGCCATAGCCAAACACTTACAAAAAAAATCGTTCAGTTCGATGCATTAACTTCATACACTTTGGTCGGTACAATATTGAAAATGGCACAAAAATCGCTATTGCGTGCCCCCTTCCGAAGGATATTTTTATCAAATTCAGAGAGGACCAACTAGCCGTAGCCATAGACTTACACAAAAAATGTGGTTCAATTCGATGTATAATTTCATACACTTTTAGCCGGTACAATATTAAAAATGGCACAAAAATTGTTATTGCAGCGCCCCCTTCCAGCGGAATATTTCAGAATTGAAGGAGAACCTGCGGGCTACAGCCAGAAACATTCGCAAAAAATTTTGTTCAATTTCATGCACAGCTTCATATACCATTTGATGGTAGAATGGCGACATACGGACATATATACACACATTTTCACACACACATGGACAGACAGTAAAAACATGTCATTTTTTGTAAAAACATGTCTTTTGGAATCTCTGACCCCTAAAACGTGTAAATTCATCGAAATCCGGAAGTAGAAAAAAATTTCGATTACAATACTTTCTTCTATTGAAGATAGAAGACATAAAACTGTTTCTAATTTAATGGAATATTTTGATTGTCCCTGTAATTAAACTAAGCATCCGATTTTCATAAAATTCGAAATGACTTGGAAAAATTATGCAACAATTATATATTTTAAATTTCAAACAATTCAGTTTGGTGTTTTTGCGGTTATATAAGGGCAGACAGACTGAATAATCACTATAGGTGCTACATATTTACTTAATTACGAATGCACCTAAAAATTGGTGGTATTTCCTTTATCATCTTATCTCTCCTTTCTTCCAATATCTCAAAACATTCTTTTGCATTTTGTTAAAGGGATGGGGAAGGGTCTTTCTGAAAATTGAAATTCCGCCCGGTAAAACTAATAAATTACTATTACAATTTGATAGATAGTAGTAATCTAGGAATATTATTAATGAGAAATATAAGTGTTCTATAAGAGAGATATCTCTTTTATAATTCTATTCACTTTTTCGGCGAAAATCACATTGAAATGAATAGACGGATATTTTGGAATATTAGCTATGATCCTTGATTTTGTACCTTGTAAAAAGCATGAAAATTTTAATTCAGTTTTACTGATGAACCATTTTTAATGTTCAAATCGTTCGTTTTAACCGTGTTCTTATTTTAGCCGTAGTCATCATTAACGACTGAGGCTATATAAAGTAAATATTCTAATTAGAAAACATTAGTAAAGGAGATTACCGCTGAAATTTTTCATTTAATTTCATACAAATTTACTTATATGTGTAAAATTTATTTTATACAAGAATTACTGTGTAAAATATATTGACAATTACAACAATAGAAGTTATCCCTCTCATTAATACGAGTCTAATATGAGGACAGGTAATAATTGCCTTATAAAAAAAAAAAAAAAAAAAAAAAAAAAAAAAAAATCAGCATTTATTTATGGAGATCTGATTTGTTGACAGATAACACCTAGCATGCAACACAATAATAAAACTTAATTTATAATGGGTTCTCATTTATCACAAAAATAGATACTAATAAAAAATAATTAATAATAATGAAAATTGCATGAGAGGGTTTAAGTTCGCATGTTTATCGCGTTTAATTATGTATCGGAGTTTATGTACGTATATTTTGAATATAAAATTTTAGTGTTTCATTTACATCTTTCTAGATATGCATATTAAGGATAATTAGGAAATATCGCAAAAGCTTTCCGGAAAATTAGCATGATTTTAAGGCTTTATCTCACTAGCATTTTAACAATGTTTGATAATTTTATTGAAAGACCTTTTCCTGCAGGATAGGAAGTACAAGACTACTTAACGAATCCAATGAAAATTTTACCTTGCTTGTTATAAACTATAGTACTAAATGATCTATATCTTTTTATACATAATAGGTATGAAATTGTTCATTGTTTGACAACGTAATAATGTTTAATTATTATGTCACTAAAATCAGTTTATCACAATTAAAATAACTAATACTGCTGGCATTTTTGCCGATCCCACCGAAGCTAGCACAGGGAAGAAAATACGGGCTTTTGACTGGTTGAATAATTTAAAGAGCATTTTGTTTTCGTTCATTTTTGAATTTAAGTTTATTTAATCATCAGTTTCTGTTTAAAAAAATTGTAAAAGATAGATTTTGATTAATTTTCTTCTCATTTTATATATTTATTATATTTATTGACAGATAAAAAGAAAAATTTTCTGGAATTTAGAGTTAAAGAAGTTAATGATGACGTTTCTCAATTGTTCTGTATTATTTATAATATATATATATATATATATATATATATATATATATATATATATATATATATATATATATATATATATATATATATATATATATATATATATATATATTAAAAGTAAAAGTGGAATTTCTTCGTAATTATTTTGACGTCATAAAACAATTTATTTGCAAACAATAATGACCTTTCCTTTTTATATGTTTATAATATTACTTTTAAAAAATTCTTATTATTACTCTTCTTATTACCTTCTTATTATTTTAACCCGATATACCCATATACACCTCTAATACGTATATCCACATTCAAAACAATTTATTTACAAACAAAATTTTCTCATTAAATTATTCAACCTATCAGAAGCTCGTATTTACTTCCCTATGCTAGCTTCGGTGGGATCGGCAAAATTGCATACTGCTGTCACTTTTGTTTGAGTTGAATATACCGTGTCCTTTTCACTTTTTCGTATTTTATTCAAAATTGTTAGTTTTAAACACAAAAGTAAGATGAATATACTGAAGCAATTAGGTTTCAAAGCGATTAATTAATTTAATCGAATAAATATCATTTTATTATTAATATATAAATAGTGCTATATTATACACTGTTTGAAATTAGTCAAGATTGGTCATTTACATATTTTTCATAAAACCAAAAACCACTCATATCAATTTTTTAAATGATACACTTTAAAGATTGTGGTGTGCAATTATTATTTTTTTTAATTCGACTGTTTTTCGTTTTTCTTTTCAAATATTGTAAATTTCACAATGTGTTTACATAAATAATGCATATTTTTTCAAATAAAAAAAAACATATATATTTGTATTTACAGTTGCCACAACTTAAAAAGCCCAAACAATAATATTTCAACAGAAAGATGAGTACTTAAAGAACATATTTGCAGGTAAAAATTGAAAAATACGGTAAACTTTAAGGTAATTATGTGTATGAACAAAAATTTGTTGAATAAAATTATGTCATAATTATATATATATATATATATATATATAAGATAAACCCGCGAAGTTATTTATCACATTATTTATCAAATTATTATCACATTATTTAAACAGATATTTTAAGAGAAAATAATGATACCAAAGAATTTCCTTTTTATAAATTCGTAACAGTACGAATCATACTATTTTTATTCATTAAAAAAATTTCAGCAATGCATAATCCATAAAGAAAAATTTCGCTGTCAAAAATTACGCAAATATTAAAAAAGAATTTTTTTTATTAAATTTTAATTTTTATAGTTATTTGAAGCATTTATTTGTTTTATTATTAGCTTCGTTAATTCATGAAATTCCCATAAACCATTTTTTTCTTTCTACTGGCATATATAAAAGATCTTTTTTTCTTTCTACTGGCATATTTAAAAGATCTTTTTTTTTCTTTCTACTGGCATATTTAAAAGATCTAAGAATATATAAGGGTCTCTAAAAATAATTTCTATTCAGAACAGTTTTTATTGATTCCAGAAAATGTTTTAATTTATGATTAAATTAGTTTTTGAAATGATTGATTCATTTGAAACTGTGCAAGATTGATTAAACGTCACCAAATCATACATACTAAAATAAAAATCTTAAGAAGCGATTATGAACACCTCAAAAATAATTTGTGTACAGGTCAGTTTTTATTCATTCAGTAATTTTTTTTAATCTGTCTTCAAAATAGTTCTTAAAATGATTGAAGTTCAAAATGGTTGAAGATGTAGTTTTTAAAATGATTTATTTATACCTGAGAAAGACAGATTAATTTGAAACATATTTTACATATAAATGTAAAGACCTAAAGTATAACAAGCTCTCTCCCGAATATCATTTGAGTGCAGGAACAGTTTTCATTGATTCTAGAAAGTGTTTGAAACTGTGATTAAGATTGTTTTTGAAATGATTGATTCATTTGCATTTGAGCAAGTTTCATTAATCTGATTTCATACTTAAAGTCTTTTACTCTCTCTGTGAAACCTTCTTGCTCATATTTTATCTCTTCTAAGTGGGCTTTAATCCATAAAAATCTAAAAAGGCTTAGTTTTACTTTTTTTAAAATTTAGTTTAGTTAGACGCATCACATTTATTTTTATCTCAACCAGTTTAGTTATGGAATAAATTTCTTTTCCTTTTATAAAAATAAAGAATGTATTTTTTTTTATAAAAAAAGAAAAAGGAAAAATTGGAATTTCAAAATTAAAATCTTTCTTTCAGTAGATAGATCGCAGTATTTTTTAAAAGTAGAAAACAATTTTTATGAATTTTTTGCTTTTATCTATCATAAGATTATCATTCACCAGAATAAAATAACTTTTGTGACATATATGTATTTATTTATAACTAATGGTTAAGAAACAAATTCTAATATAAATAGCTTAGATTTTTCCTCTTAAAACAATGTCAAACAATTATTTAAACTCCGTTAAAAATAATACCCACATTAAAAATTTTTTTGTAATAAATAAATCATTTTTGCTTAAAACAAGTAAAAAGAATAAATTAACTAAATTCAAATAGATTGTATTTGGGATGAAAAAAAAGTAGTATACAGTGTTATAATCTTTCACGGTTATAAGAATAAACTGTGTAGTAAACATGACTAGAAAATAGTAATAAATCTAAATTTAAGAAAAAGTAATGTTCTCTTTAGTAGCTAAAGGCACAAGAAACGAGCATTATACGGAATCTAAGCAACTATTTTCTCTCATATAATATGAAGAATAGAACAGCTGGTGCCCAATTTTGGTTATTATGGCTAATATCTAACATTCAGCGAGGAAAAAAATAGCTGTATACTTACAAGCAGTTTGAATATATATATATATATATACACATATGTATATATCAATTTATTTTTAAATGCTTTTCACTTTAAGCATTTAAAAATAAATTGATAGTTTAAAGTGATGTTTTATATATATATATATATATATTTGCTGGGATGGAAATGCATAAAAAATGTATAATTTTGTGAACTTTCAAAATTCAGGAAAAAGATAAATCATTCAGGGATGGTAAAAAATGAAAACAAAGGGAAATTTTGCGTTAATTCAAAAAAAAAAAAAAAAAAAAAAACTTAAACTATTCTAATAAGTTTGTTTTACTTTGTTATCCTACATTATCTAATGTACTCTTCAGAGTGCACTTTTTTTTGTTGTTGTTCAGTAAATCCAAAAAAAAGTCAACACAGATATTTTCGGATTCATCTATTATATTCCGTGAAAATTAATTCTTATGTTGATATTTATTAAATACTTGTTTTGCCTTTATAAAAAAAATGCTTTTTATACTGTTACAATAAACATTTTCTATGACATTTACTGTAGATCGTAAAAAAGTCAACACAGATATTTCCAGACACATCTATTACTTTCAGTGAAAACTAATTCTTACTTTGATATTTAATAAATACTTGTCTTGCCTTTATAAAAAAATGCTTTTTATACTGTTACAAAAAACACTTTTTAAGACACTTCAAAAATTTCCATTCCCTTTTAAAAAATGAAATTTCGACAATGCCTATGTTTTGTTTTACCATTACTTATAAAAAGTCGATACTAACACTTTTTTCATGTTTCATCATTAGTATGTATTAGCTGCAGTATAGTCTTCTATACTAGACGCCTCTGGAGACCAATTTGGTCTCCATTAAAAATATGCTAAGCAGTATATTATGTTATTTCCATTCTTAAATTTATATGGTTAGGGAATCATTCCCTAAATTCATAGTTCTTTATAGAGAAATCAAGAATTCTTTGGAGTCTTGATAACATTTCATACATTTTTTGTTGTTATATATTTCGTCTCTTTTTGACAATTATCATTTAATTTCCGTAGCTGTAAAAATGAGTGAAATCTTATAGGTTTAAACTGAGATTTGTTCATAAGTTATCAAAATTAAACATACTTTACCTATATATTTTTTTAATATTAAGAAATGTATTTAAATTTGAAAATCGCGCATTTATATATATTTTTTTCATTATTTAAATAATTAAAAAATGAATGTGTATATTTTTGTATTTATTAATTTTATGGCTGATTTCATAAACATGACATAAATGTAACATAAACATGACATAAAAGAAACATACCTAACGGAGGCAAAGTAAAATCCTCGTGAAAGCTAACCGTAAACACATGTTAGCATCTTCAATTTACACGCTATGATGTCATAAGAATATTGTCCATGTCCATTCATTGCTCGAGTGCTTTGCGAATTATTGTCTTCGTGGTTTAATATTTTTTTCGTTCATGTGAATGAATCTTTTGTGTTTGTTTTCTTTATGAAGTCGGATAGTAAGTTGTCAACCTAATTTCATTTGAAGAGGGAGCGGTTTATATGCTGTTGTCGCAGACGCAATTGGCAAAAAAAAAAAATCAAAATTGGCGACAAAAAATATTTTAGCATATCAGATGGTGGAAAAACATGATTTTTAAATAATTTATAAAAACATATTTATTTAATAAACGTTATGTATGCCATATGTTAAAAAATTATACGATGTTTCTACAAATATTTTTATGTATATATATTTTTAGATATGCAAAAAACAAAAGGTTAAACTCTATTCCTCAAACAGCATCCTCAAAGTCAACCACATGATGTCAAAAAAAGTTCGCCAAAAAAAAAAAAAAAAAAAAAAAACAGGATATAAAATTCCTCCCAATTGAAGTTATCGTAGAATATATGTTTATTTGAACGTAAATTAGAAACAAAAACGTTCGATGTTTAAATGAAACACTGTTTAAATGAAACGTTCGATGTTTAAATGAAACCTGATGCGAATGTCACATTCGCATCAGGTTTGGCGCGATGTTTTTTATATGAATTTGGCAAAAATTTTATTTTTAAATATCAGTTATACGTATGTTTTTAAAATATTTTCTATTATTTGAAAAAGGAAATGATTAATAAGCGATATTTCATAAATAACTATGTAGAATAAAACAATTTATGTCATTATAAAAAATAAAATTTAAAAATTCTTTAATAAATAAGCAGCAATAGCCAGGTTAAATGAAATATTTGACACAGATGTCGTATATGCAACGGATTTGGCCAACACCGACGCAATTACAGAATTGGCGTCGGTGTTGGTTTGGCGCGATGTTTTTTATAACAATTTGGTGAAAACTTCATTTTTAAATACTAGTCACATACATATTTAAAAACTATTTTCTATTATTTGAAAAAGAGTTAACAATAAATTAACAATATTTTAAACAATGACTATATAGAACAAAACAATTTTTGTCATTTTAAAAAAGAAAAAAGAAAATTATATCCAAATTACTTTTGTTTCTATATAACCATAGATTAATGACCTCTTCAAATTAAATAAATTTTACACATGTGGAAAAAATTGCTTGAAAAAAATATAAATCTCAGGAAAATACGATGCTAATTTTTTTTTCGCCAAGGATCTAACATAAAAGAACCGAAATAACCGTTTAGCATATACAGAGTGAAGTGGGTAAGCCCGGAAGTGTTTATGACAGTCACATGACTTAGGCTTTTATTATATAGATGATAACGCTTCTCAATTGCACCAGTGGCCAATGCACAACACGTGTGTGGTAATATAAAAACTAAGAAAAGAATAAAACATCTGACATCGTACATGAAACACTTTCTAATATTAACAGAATTTTAGTTAGAAATTTCAATTTTTATACAATGAAATCGGTTTTCAAAATTATCAACTTAAAAAACGCATAACGAATTTTTAAATTATCTGTAATAAAACCTGTGGCCAAATAAAGCCACGTAATTGTTTCAGATCACATTAAACTATGTTAGATTTGAATCATTTTTTAAAAATATTGTTAAATATAACATTCATACAAAATTGAGTAATGCGTACACTTGATATTGTTTAAGGCTAGAATCGCCGTAACGGACATTTTGACCGCTACCAAATACAAATATGTATTTCGATTCGAACCCGTAATGTCTTCCTAATATAAATTGAATATCTACCGCATCGAAATAAGTAAAATAAATAAGATAAATGTTGTAATTAAAAATTCTGTTTGTAATATTTCTAGAACATTTAGATGAAATTATCTACAGTTCTAGTGTTAATTGGGGCGAAGATAATTTAAAACATAATAAATTCTTAAGTGTTTTTAATAAGAACGTGTACCATAATTTTATAAATGCGCAGATTAACATTAATTACTAGATATTACTCAGGTATTACACTAAAATAAAACAAAATAAATAATACTTTTTATAATACAGTACACTATGGTACACTGTATAATAATGCCACTTATAATGATATACTTAAAAAAAGGACAAATATCTCTCAATCTACAAAAACTTAGCTGTACAATTTTAGCTGAAACCGCTTACAGTAATATGCATAGCTGTCAACCTAACATCGATTATCCGTAATGCGTGTGTTAATTTAACCCTGGTTTAATAAGTTTCGAACCAGAATTTTTTCAAAGAAATGAATTTAAGTATATTCCGCTAACAGTCCTGAAATTAAATGAATAAAGATTCATGAAATATATTTTCTGGTGTGAAATGACGTTAACCTGGATCAAACTAATCCATGTATTACGGAAGATAAGTTGAAAGGTGGAAGCTATGAATATGTAATAACCTCATTTGAGGTATCCACGATTCCGATAAGTGTTTTGATCTTCAACTATCTGAAACTGATACAATGTACATTTTTTTAAGCCCTTTGATAACAGTAGATTTCTTTAACAATAAATTGTTTCAGAGTTAACAGGGGATTTTTTTTTATGGCCGTACATATTTTAGGAAATATAGTAACACTATATCTATTTTGTTTATGATCTATAAAAATGTTTTCGACTATATTTACACTTAAATGCCAGTGTTTTATTATGTTAGATTGATATATAGCACAAATTTCAAATATTGGATAGTTATCTTAAACTGAGTGTCGATTTAACAGATTGCTAACATAATATCAAATGCAATCAAATCCTTTTCGTAATAAAACTACTTTCTTACAGCCAGTTGTTATGAAAAAATGCTCTTTATTAACTAACTCATATTCATCTTGTAGAAGAATTCAAGAGTAGCAATATAGAATATTATAACTTTCACAATTATGTGCATAAACTATGGGATAAACACAAATGGGAAGTAGAAATAAACCAAGTTTTATGAAAATAATATTTTCGAGCAACAAATAAAGATATAAAGACCGAACAGTTTTCATAAACTGAGGAACTATTTTCTCTGATGTAATATGGCGAACGAAGCAGCTGCTGCCTAATTTAGGTAATTAAGGTTAATGCCTCAAACATTTAGGGAAGAAGAAAAGGCAATACTGCAACAAGCAGTTTGGAAGCAGAAGTAGATATGTTTTCTGAAAACCATACAGATGAGTTAAAAAGTACATTTTGTTTGGTTATTTCATTTTTCATATTTATTTAAAAATAAATGCAGATATGTAGTATATATAGTAAAGAAAAATTCAGTTTTGTACATGGAATATAATTAAGCACATTATGTATGCAATTTAACAATGTTAAACTATTTTTAAATGTTTAAAAATTATAATGCATTTGGTGTTATTTTGGACCAGACAATAAAATTATACATACAGAGGGTGTTAATAAAATCATTTGACAAAATTAGAGATATGAAATTAATTTTAATATTAAACAATTTATGTATCTGGATTTATGTGGATTTCATGATGTACAATCGTGGAAAAAAATAAACATCCTCTACTAGTTCCTCAATAAACGATCGTTTTAAGAAAGTTACTGGTGCTGCATGATTAGAAACAAAGTCTACTTTTCAATGATGCATATAACATTTGCTTAGAGTGTCATCTACGCATTAGAATGAACCCCAAACTCATTTTTTCATTAGCAATAACCAATTTCAACAAGATATTTCAAATCATCGTTCCAAACTGAGCCTAGGCACCAGATTTTAAGTCATTTGAATGATAAGTTTTTGATTTAAGAGCATTGAATATTTAGAGCTTCTAATGTTAAATTACATTTTTATATTTTTATTAATATTTCCTTAAATTATACTCCTAATGTGCTATTTTTATGTAGCAATAAAATTAATGCACACAAAGATAAATACGTTGAATTTGCAATTTTTATAAGTTTATTATATGAAGTATGATTCATGTAATTAAATTCGAAAAAATTATGAAGTGCAATCTAGTATTTTTTTTTATATAGATTTAGATTTATTATATCCTGGTTTATGAAAATTCAAAATTTAAATTTTTTTCCAAGTGGTTTTCAAATTACTACCCGCCTTTGGCGAACAGTTTGGTTTCCTTTAAATGTATACTACGCATTAAATCATACTGCTTTTATTCATAATTTATTTTAATTGCTCATTTTTTTGCCTAATTAGAAGATTCTTTTAGAGAAATAAACATAGATTAATATACGCACCACATTAGTGCGAATGCATCAAAATGGGAATTATATACCTCACATAGTCACCCGGCTATTAATGTTTATTTATTAATAATTGTTTATTTACTTTTATCTTTTTTTAATGATTTAAATAGTTTTTCTATAATTTATTAACTAAACTATTTTCATTTATTAGTATTTCCGTCTTAAAATAATAGAAAATAGTTAAAATATATATGCGCAACTGATATTTAATTTTCTCCAAATTGACATCAGAAAAAAAATGGGTTAATGTGGTGCATATATGACATCTGCTCCAAGAAATCAAGAACTCGGTATTTTTATATTAGCTTGGCGTAGGCGATAAATCGCCAAATATTATACTCGTGGCATTGTTTCGTATTTCATACATTTCATTTAAAATATAATAATATAATCCTTTTACTTATTTCATTTATAACACATAACTTTAATTACAAACTGAAACGTTTAAAATTCGTCACTTTAATTTATTTTTTTAAGTAAAAAGAACAGAAAAAAAACAAAAGTATTGATATATCGAAGCTCCATAAATGCAGCGAAAGAACAAAATATATGCAAACCTAATTTACCACGGCCTAAATCCTGCCAAAGAATTTTTACACAATAACAAATAAGATGCGTTTTGCTTGGGCGTTGCCATTAAACAATTAACAAATAATCGCGATTTCTGTCCGACATACGATAGCGTAATATATATATAAATGCTTAAAAAATGGTAAAATGATCGTTTAAGGCGGCGTACGGTAGAAGTCAATTGATATTTTGAAACTTCTTATACTATCCTGCTGTAGTCTTTAATCACTGCTTGAGTGGCGTCTAACATGACTTGAACAGGAAAAGGCTCTCTCTGTAAACAATCGAGTATCGAACTTAAATTCGGATACAGCCCCTAAAATATGCTTGTTTTAAAATAATGAATTTAGCAGACATTTATCGTACGAATTGCATGAAAATTAGTGTTTAGGCTAATTGAAGGGTATAGAGTTCATTTATGCTGTCAAAATTAAGTTCTATTTTTAAAAGATCGAATTTGTTTTAATATGTAGATGGCCCTTAAAGCAAACTTTATATGGAGTGAGTCATAAATATCCAAACAA
Source organism: Maratus speculifer (assembly GCA_964019185.1). NCBI lineage: Eukaryota > Metazoa > Arthropoda > Arachnida > Araneae > Salticidae > Maratus > Maratus speculifer. Next base: position 345,058,935 of record OZ025292.1, read on the forward strand.
TAGTCTATCTCCTTAAATATCGCCCCTAGACCCATACTTCCAATTGCAAAAATTCATAAAAAAGGTGAAATTTTTGATAAGTTGCAATTCCATGGGGGGCAATTCCCAATTTCTATTGAAAAAAATACGAAAATTAAATTTTTATACGGCCCCCGTAGGACAAAATTTCCAATTAGGAAATTTTTCCTTATTCATTCCTGAATTAACCAAACAATTTCATCTCCATATCTACAAATCCTACTGAAAAATTAAAACCCAAAATCTTCGAAAATTCTCGACTTACACAACTTTTCCTTGCTTGTAAACTGAGATTTCTTGACTCAATTTCAACGTTAGATAAGGAACATTCATAAATTACACTTTAATAAAAATCGGTTTAAAACAACGCTTTTTCTTAGTACATAAAATAGCAGCGTATAAGCTAAACGTATAAGCGTTTAAGCTTTTCATTAGTATGAAAACATGCTAGTGACATCTGCACTAGAGGTCTGCACTAATCGAAATATCTAGGTCCGGTCCCGAACTGATCCACAGGAGAAAAAAAAATTGGTCCGGCCTAGAAAAATATTAAAATCATAACTCGATCTGGCCTGGAAAAAAGTTTAAACCGTTTCGTTTTTCACATTTATACTTTTTATTATTAAAGAATTGCCAAAGACTGTGATATATTTATTTTATCAATGAATCTCTATTTATATGTAAATGTTTCACTTATATATTAATATCGTTAATCCATATTCAATGCGTTGGAGACTTTGAAAAATGTTATACAGTAAAACCCTTTAAGACGGAATCACATAAGCAAGAAAAAATACGCTATAGACAAATGCCCTACTTAGGAGGTGTCTAAAGGAAGTTTATTTTTTCTCAGATATTATTATATTTATTTTACATGGATCAACAAATTTTCCGTTTAAGACAGGATTCCGTCATAAACAATTTATTTTCATTGCATTTATAGCATTTAATGTTTTAACCTTTGATGCTATTTTTACAAAAAATGAATTTTAATTTTTTTTCTTTGTAAAATAAAGGCGAATTTAAAATCTGTGTTTTTCGTAAAAAATTTTATTTAACCAAATTGTACTTATTTTATGCACGAACTGGGTCAGTCAGAGATAGTGATTTTATTACGAGTTGTGTCGAGACCGTGATTGAAAATTTCGTTCAATGCAGACCTAGGAAGAGGAAAGCAGTCTCTCCGGTATGAAAAATATCTTAGGCCCGGCCAGGCGAGACTTCAGAAAAAGTAACGTCTCGGTTCTGGCACGGCCTGAACCCAGAATAAACATTTTTAACAGCCTCTCCAGGACGATAAAAAGCCACAAGTTGTGATACCTAAATTTATAAAAAAGATATAATCTGCATCTTAGAAAAATCATTGTTTTAAATAACTGACGGACATTTAAACAGTACAGAATAAAGATGGAAATGAGAAAAAAATAAACTCAATCGTAAGTTTGAGCTACAGTAAGGAGTTACTTTACACTTTTAATTTTTAAAAAGGATTTAAACATTTTATTAGGGGTGCCAAACTTTATTTAAAATTTAAATTCTTTTTCAGCATGATGAGTTTATTCTCCACTATTTCTCATCTTTAAATTATTAAAAGTCTTGAATTGTGGAAGAAAAAAATTGCAAAAACATGAAATATATCATTTTGGATTATTTTACGTTAGTTTTGTATCGGCAAATTCGAAAAAATATTTCTTTTGAAAATATAATTTTTTAATTATATCATTTTTAAATAAATATTTTTTAAATAATTTTAAAATTAATATTGAAAAAAACACCCTGAAACAAAACTAAAATTAGATTTTCATCTTTAATGAAATGGGAAAAAATTGAAATCCGATAAATAATGTTTCGAGTTATAATGATTTTAAATTATCCCATTTAAATTACTACTAATCATTTGAAATTTTTGTAAATTTTGTGAGAAATTTTAGGATGGGATTTTCTTAGCAAATTATATGGCTAACCATCATAAAAAAAAGAAAAAAATAATTGAAATTCTAACTCAAAAAAAAGATTTTTTACATGTTTCCTAGAGCTGTTAAAGTAACATTGTTTCTTGAATTGCGCGCATTTCAATTTGTGTCTAATCCCTTAAAACCTGATGAATTATTTAAACGACTATAACTTTGCGAGTTTTGCAGATATGAAGGTACAATTTTTTTGTGTCTAATTCAGGACTCTATAAGGAAAGCTTTCCTAATTGGAATTGTTGTCCTACGGGGGCCGTAAAAAATTTAATTTTCGTAATTTTTCAAATAGACCCCCCTATGGAGTTCCAACTTATCTTATAAAAAATGTTACCTTTTCTTATGAATTTTTGCAATTGGAAGTATGGATCTAGGGGCAATATTTAAGGAGATAGCCTATTGCTTCGATATTTATGACTCATCCTGTATACATCATTTAAAAGTAGATTTTATTTCCAATCGTTTGATACAAATAACTTTCTTCTGTGATAATTTTTTCAGAGTTCGTAGGGGGTGTTTACTTTTTTCCCTACGACTGTACAATGCTGTTAAAATCCTCCTATTCATTAATCGGCCATACTGGAGTTTTCATTCATAACTTTAACGATATTTCATTAAAGGTATTCCAATAAAAATTTTAAATCACTAGCTTCTTCTGTGTGTGTGGAAAATTAGTTTACCTCGAAAAATAGTAGAAGTGAATTGTGATTCCATCAGTATATCTATACATACTATCTCCTAATATCTGAATTACTAAGTATGTCTTAAATGAACACAGTTGATTACATTAGGAAACTTAATCATAATTTACAGTTTGAGCGTTTTAGCTACATTAGTCTTGACAGGGTTATCCAAAAGATATTCTTTTTTTTTCAGTTTGTTAACGGTCCCCTATGGAGTTTCGAAAATTATCTTCATGTATGACTTGTAGTATTATATTTATACACTGAGAGTTTCAGGATAATTCCTCATGCATTTTTCTAGATATTTAAGAAAAGGTCTAAAATCGCAATATATATATATATGGTAAGTATTTTAATGGTAAATATTTTACAAAGAAAAACATGAAACAGTATAAATACATTAGAAAATTAATATAATGACAATGTAAAATCTGATATAAGTTTTCTTGAGCTGTGTTCAAATACTAGAATGGAATACCCCTAAAATATCACATAACTGTAATTTGGTAGTAAGTAAAAGAAAATGTAATAAAACTTTTAACAAATGTTATTATATCCATCAGACTTTCATTCGTAATTTTATTTTAAAAGATTCTCACTAAAATTGGTCATTTTGAATATTTTTTTCTGCCATAAAAATTTAGGCTCTTTTCAGCCTTTTTAATAAAAATTCTTTTTAGTCCTTTCGAAGAATGATGAAAACATTAGTTTTGCGTCATTGAATATGTATGAATTTTTTTAATATCAAAATCTCTGCAGAACTTCTGGTGAAGAATCGCCATATTTATACAACAGTTTCACTGGCTGAAATAGGCCAATAAGAGCAATGAAATAATAATACGTCATTTTATGTTATAAAGGAAGAAAATGAAAACGGTTTTAAAACGTCATTTTTTCTGTGCGTGAGCATGTGCTATATTTGGCAACTTAAACTTGCATCTATACTAACACTTTATTTTAAAACTACTTTTGATATCTGAAGGACTTTATATTTTACTAAGATAATTGACTTTTCTATTTTTTCCTGAATTTTAAGGAAAAATTGTTAACACTAGCATCCGTTTAAAAATACAAAGTTTATTTATTATTCAACTCAAATTATGATTGATCTAAGTAAATTTTCGGTAAGTCGAAGCTATTTTGTAAGGCTATGTGCAATAAAATCAATACTCTGAGGCAAAAATTGTTGCATATGAAAGGTCCTGTCTGACAAATCAGTGATTTTAAAGGAAGACCTGACCACGGATTTCAGATGTAGATTTTACTTAGAAAGTCCAATTCTTGAATAATTAAAAAAATGCAATTTTTTACATAGAACTGTTTTAAACCCTTCAAATCTATATTAAAGGCCTAAACATGTCCGTGAGTTGCTGACGCCATTTAAATGCTGGCAATGAGTTTGACAAATAAATTTTACTTTTATTTTATTATTACTATTTTTATATTCTACCTATCATTCAGTTTTACTTCTTACGTCGTCAAATAGAAAAGAATATATGAAATTACTTTAATATTAAAACTTAAGTCGCTGAAATTTTACGGTTTTCAAAATTATGTTCAAGTTTGATTAAAAAGAAATCTTCGTCTATAGCTTGCGATTCGATTACGGAATCTTTATATGTTTCAATTTAAAAGAATATAAAAGTCTATTTCGGAAACAAAATTTAACAGACATGTAATCAAAACTATGGGTTTATGTCACGAAAATTAACACAATAAAAAATGCTGTTTTAATTAGCGAAATGTTTAGAGATTTTATTCGGCTGTTAATTCCTGATATATGATTAATACGAAAGTATTGCTTTTAATAAATTTCCAATTTTTTTAAATACATAATTGACATTTGTAAATACAAAAATGTTTTTTAGTATTAATAGTGTGCAATCTAAAAAAATGTCAGATGCGAAAAATCTTTTAAAGATTTCAATATAAAAATAACGTTTTAAGAATGTTTTGTATTATGGACAATTCGGTTGGATCGATAAATGATCCATAAATGATAACTGATGTTTATTATCCAATCGAATTATACGAGTAATTTGAGTTTCAATCATTTAAAAGAACATGAAGACACCCTTCTTCAGATATAAATGTTTTAGCTATTAATTGTATAAAAATATGCATTTATAAGTAGTCGAAAGTTTAACATTATACAAATGAAGATGACACGCAATTACTATCGCAAGAATTTCATAATGACTTTAATCACTGTAAACACAATTCAGTAGACTGTTGCTGCAATTTATGAGTTGTTAATGACCTTTGACAGTTTTTAGAATAATATATGTTCCTTGAAATACTCTTTTACGATTAGATCAAAAATTTCGCAATGACTTTAATCACTTTAAAAAATTTGATTGTTACTCCAATTTCCGTGTTGGGAATGACGTTTGACAGTTTTTAGGATAATATTTCTTTTCCTTTTTTATGGATTAACTCAAGAACTTCACAAGACTTTAATTACTACACTATATGGCCATTGATTATTGGACACTTGCGATTTCAGACATTTTACTAAATATCTAGAAAAATACACGAGGAATCATCTCGAAACTCTTAGTGTATAAATATAATAGTATACGTCATACATCTCCGTGAAGATTTTTTACCGAAACTCCATAGGGGACCGTCAACAAATTAAAAAAGAATGAATATTTTTTGAATAACCCTGTCAAAACTGATGTAGCAAAAACGCTCAAACTCTAGATTATGATTGAATGCCTTATTGTAATACACTGTGTTCATTTTTATGCAAATAGCATGCATACTCGCAGAGGTTTTAATAAATTAAGGTTTTTATAAAAATGGTCCCAAATTTTTCTAAGTTTTTCCCTTATAATTTTCAGAGTTCTTAATATAAAATAATATTTTTTTCAGAAAATATGAGAAACAACATTGCACACAGTACCCTGTAATCAGAATTAAAAAATAATAAAAATTGTATGAAAAATCAGTAGGTTTACAAAATAATTTTTTACTGCGCATGCGTCAAAGATATCAAAATTTCATTTGCATATTATGTTAGCTAAATGTATAGAGCAACTTTTGTAAAAGTCTCAAAATCATAGCTTGAAAATTCTGAAAGTAATCGTCTATAGACAAAGGATAAAACCCGTTGTTTCCAAAATGAAGGAAAAAAATGAGGGATTTTTATCCAAATGTAGTAGTACATCCCGTATTGTGTATTCTATGTTGACACTAATCAATGAATATATGGATACAACCCCTCTTGTTTTTGCTTCATTTTGAGAATAACGGATTTTCAACTTACTCAATTGACGATTATTTTCAGAATTTTCAAGTTATGATTTTGTGACTTTCACAAAAGTTGCACTATACATTTAGCTAACATAATATGCAAATGAAATTTTGATATCGTTAACGCATGCGCAGTAAAAAATTATTTAGTAAACCAACTCATTTTGTATACAATTTTCATTATTTTTTAATTCTGATTACAAGGTACTGTGTGCAATGTTGTTTGTCATATTTTCTGAAAAAAAAAAATTATATTACGAACTCTGAAAATTATAAGGAAAAAACTTGGAAAAATTTGGGACCATTTTTATAAAAACCTTAATTACTCTGCGAGTATGCATGCTATTTGCATAAAAATGAACAAGACATATTACAATAAGGCATTCAATCATAATCTAGAGTTTGAGCGCTTTTGCTACATTAGTTTTGACAGGGTTATTCAAAAGATATTCATTCTTTTTTAATTTGTCGACGGTCCCCTATGGAGTTTCGGGAAAAAATCTTGACGGAGATGTATGACTTATACTATAATATTTATACACTAAGAGTTTCGAGAGGATTCCTCATGTATTTTTCTAGATATTTAACAAAATGTCTAAAATCGCAAGTGTCCAATAATCAATGGCCATATAGTGTATAAACACAATTCACTTGATTATTACTAACATTTTCTGCGTTGTTACTGATTTTTTCCCCATAAAAGTGATTTCATGAATAAGTCAAAAAGTGCAATATATAAATTTTAAAAAATGCTAATTTTATAGAAATACTCTATTAGCCTGAACGCCATTAAAAAAGTGCTTATTTGGCGATAATAATCTATATTTACACCGTCTAACAGACCTTGCGAGTAAACAAGTAATGAATTCTGATTATTTTTGTAAAATAAATTTTCTTTATACTGACGTTTTAGCTGACTATTTTTTTCCTATGAATTCAACAGATTGTTTTGACAATGTTCTGCGAGTTAATATTTGAACGTATCTTTTATAAAAAAAAAAAGTTTAAAAGATGGAAAATTTTAAAATTCTACCTTGAAAAATATTCATTGTTTTACATATTTTATCATGAAACACATCTTACAAAATACCTTAATCAAAATTCATATCGCCCCTTCTGAAAAGCTACATTATGCAACGTTTAATGACACTATGATGTAAGTTATAATGCCTTATAATAAGAAATTACCATTTTTTATCGTAAAAAACGTATTCCAAGATAGTATAATCAACTTTCATAAAACTATGTTTTGAAAATTAACGTTATAATAATCTAAAGCTGTAGAAGATGATATTTTCAAAAGTCTTAACGATTCTATCACTACTGAATACGGTTTAAAAATGTATATCTTGCAGAAATTTATTTATTAATCCTATGGGGGCTCACACTTCCTTTGAAAGTTAAGATAAACTATATTGTGTTACGGAAGTTAAGACAGATACAAAATTATGCCCCAGAAAGCATTTTATCTTTATTATCTAAGAGGGTAATTAAACCATATCAGTAATAAATGTCATTATGCTTCTTTATAATTAATGATCTACTAACGAAAAAAAAAGCAATTTAACTCTAGAAAAAAATATCGATTTTTTTTTTATCGCATATAATGTTGTTTTTGCTGAAGTTTTAATATTCATAAAAGAAATCGAATTTAGCAATAAAATACAGTTTAGATAATTCAAAACAATTCCAATATGGATATATTTAGAAATCGTGAATATTTTAAATGTTTGTAAAATTGTAATTCAATATTTAATTATAATGTATAAAATTCTCGGACATTTATTTTACGATGTTTTTTTATATGAATTCTTCTATTTTACGAAATTTCTTGTAAACATAAAATCAATAAGCAAAATACCAGAGGAATAGGCTATTCTCTATTTAACGATCGATTTGTTGAGAGTGACTAAGGTTGAAAGCGAAAGTAATGTCATGTATGTGGGTGGTTCAATAATTATTGTTCCTAGTGCATATAAAATATTTGTACTGCAACTGCTCTAGTGGAATATTAAAGTTTAATGTCTTAGATGCCTATATCCTTAATTTCAGACACCTAGGTACTACATTAATATACTTTTGAGGGAAGGGTGAAGTTTTAAAGATTATTTTTAAAGAGTTTTTAAAGAAAGGGGGTGAAGAGGAAAATCTGGTTTAAAGCTTATGGAACCATATTTATCACAGTGGGTGAGACGTGGCTATAACACTATGATGACCAGCCCATACGACAGTAGTCACCTCTCATCCATTGTCACAAATCTAGCCCCATAAGCTTCAAACCAACTTTACACTCACCCCTCCTTTCACCCCTATCTCTAAAAATGTGTTAATATAGCAGATACGGCTCTAAAATTTAGAATATAGGCATCTAAGGTATTAAGCGCTCATATTTCTCATCAACAATCGCTGAAAAAAAATAGCTTATATAGAGAAAACTACGGATAGTCGACTTACTTTTTATTGAATAATTTTTCACTCTTATTTAAATATTGAATCTAGGACACAGACTTGTATGCCATATTATTCGATATACAATAGACTATCAGATTAAAATTGTGACGCAATTGTAATATATAAGAAATTTGAAAAAATAATGAATAATGATGAAGTTATTCAAATAAATTATGAAAAAATAATGGGTCAAGACTCCCTACATATAGGAGGATTGACCAGACCACTATATGAGAGGCATTGAATCTAGAACAAAGATTTGTATCCATATTATTCGATATACAATCGACTATCAGATTAAAATTGTGACGCAATTGTAATATATAAGAAATTTGAAAAAATAATGAATAATGATGAAATTATTCAAATAAATTATGAAAAAATAATGGGTCAAGACTCCCTACATATAGGAGGCTTGACCACTATATGAGAGGCTTGACTCGCTGTACTTTATGTTGAAATATCGGCAATAAACAAATATACAAAAAAATTAGAAATGCAGAATACTTTTATGTTACAAAGTTTAAACAAATAAAATAAGTTTTGGAGATTCAGAATACCTTTAAGCTACAAGTTTTAAACAAATAGAATACGTTTAAGAAACACAGAATATCTTTAATCTTTAACTAATCAATGATTCATACACCGCTGCTTTTTTTCAATTTTTTTTATTTTAACAAAAAAACTCTACAGAAATTTTCTTTCCTTTGGAATTATAGTCCAGTATAGGATAGTAACTTATTGGATAGTACATACAAAATTACTATTCCATAAGTTAATCTCTTTTTTTAATCATCTTTCTCCTGACATGCCGCTTCATAATAATTATGAGCCAATTTCTATCTCATCAATTAAAAGTTAATCTTAGAAATTTCCTTTGTATCGCTCCTGTAGTTTTAAAGAATCTCTATTTATATATTTTTTATAAATATAAACAGTAACCCTATGTTATATACCGAGTATAATAAAAAGATTTCCAAAAAAATTTAATTACGGAAGTTTTGATCATATTAAAACCTCCCTGACACAGACTGAGTTAAGCTTCTGGATTGCCAGTTCGGCCTCCACTTTCAATTTAAAAACTTCGAATTCACATCAGAAATTTTGAAAGAAAATTTTTCACGTAATGAATAAAGAAACGTCAGACATTAAATAAAGAAAACAATGCAACACAGAATTTCTGGTGGGGACGTAAAATTAATTAATTAAAAAAGAGGCCAAATCTGGCAGCCCAGTCAAGCCTCCCCATATAGCAATTTTTCAATGAATAGTACATAGTTCATTTAAGCCTTATTTATTGTGCAAACTTCACACCTAGAATTACAGCTCAATGTTTTTGCATTAATTAAAACTTACTTACTTTAATTTCTAAGACATATTTTATATGAGAAAATCTTACAAAATATTTTTTTAAACTTACCTTTTATCTTGAAAACTTTTCACAACTAATTCTATTTATATCAGTTTCAATTATCTGCTTGAAACAAAAGTTGTTATTTCATCGTCTCATTAGCTTTAGTTGTCATATGGCAATAAAAGTCTGAAACGCATTTAAATATGAAAATGGACGGGTGGGTCAATCCTCCCATATGGTCCACCATCTTTAGTCTCCCCTACACTGAGTACAATAATTATTGAACCACCTTCGTATAATTCAGATATATGGTATTATGATTTTCTGCAACTGTTACAGCATTTTATTTGATGACCAAATGTTATCATTGTTTGCTATTTTACTTTTGAAAAAATGTAATTCTTATTTCTTGAAACGACACTGATGATAAATAATGGATGTTTAAGCATAACTGATAAGTAAAAAGGGACATATTCATTTTGACATTTTTGTTTAGATGAACTTGAAAAAACTGAAAATAAACACAAATATTTATTGCATCATTTTGTAAATTTTAATTAATTTTAAACAAAATAATGTAACGTCAACCCAGATGCCTTACCATGGCGGAACGCACACATGCTGTTTCCTGAAGTAGCTCTGGAAGATCACCAAGAAGTATAAACCCTGTAAAGAAGTATACTACATCAGATGTTTTGATATCAACTTGTAAATTGGAACAATAAATGTTTTAGCACACTTTAAAATCCAGAAGTCCATAACTCTGATGGAAAAATGAAGCAAACAAAAATATGTTTTAAAGAGAATATGAATGCAGAAATTTTTTAACACAAAATTTTTACTATCTGTATACTTAAAATACCTGGCTATTTTTTTAGACAACTGAACAGAGATTTCTATTGAACTAATTTTCAAAATTCTTTAATTAAACGAAAGCATTTTACTTATAGATGTGCCCGTAATTGCTATTTTTTAAAAAAATAATTCCATTTTTTCATTTAAAATTTAATTTTAAAAGCTGTTTTATGAGATTTCTTCTCATTGATGGCAATCGGATTACCTTCATTGTTGAAGGTAAAAAGGGAAACAATGGTAATTATACCATTTCCATGTTGCAATAAGTAATGTTTAAAAAAATTAACAAAAAATGACGTCTCGATTTAAAATAACCCATTTTTGCTGAAAAAGCTGTTATATTTCGCTATTTTTTTTCCATTAAGCTTATATTGAGATTGAGACGCACATATCAGAGAGCTTCTGTGAGTGAAAATAGCGTCATAGTAAAAATGAAAAACATATTCTATGCAAAATTGATAACTAGCATATGTGACGTCGAACTCGGGAATATATTTATTCACAATTTATTGTACATTAGAATATTTAAAAAATAGTTAATATAAAAAGTATGCATGTAAATTATGCGAGGCCTTCTGGAAATGTGTCATTTTTTGATTTCGCTAAAAACAAAAATTGTAATTGTGTCATAGGAGTGCAGTTTTCATTAATTATCTATTGCTTAATATCAGTTATCAAAGCCTCAGTTCATAACTTCGTAATATTTTATCTGAATTACATCTTACTGTTTACTTAAAGGATTAATATTTGATTTTTCAATAATTTGAAAAGTTTAAGTTCAACTTTAATTCTAAATAATATGTGTTTTTCGAGTTATGCTAGCCAATATTAGATCTAATATTTATTGCAAATAACTTCAATCTAATAGTTCTTTTCAGTATCTTCATTTTATATTGCATCTTCATTTTCGTATCAACTTCTTCGAATTCAACGGGTTTCGACTCGCATATTTTTATTGGCTTAACTATAGTTCATATCACTTTATATTGTAATTTTTTTCAATTGTAATTTCCTTTTCGTTAACAAAAGAAACTGAAATCCTTAATACGCAAGAGACCTTGTTATTTTAATCAAATTATCATATCGCCAAAACTTTTGCAGTAATAGTGTACAAAAAGAAGAAAATCATACTAGCTGACAAAACTCCTGTGTTTTAAAAGGTGATTATGTTCAAACAACTTACTTTGTCGTTGATAATTTACATAAAAACTTCGATGACGTATAATGAGTATTATGATTCAATAAAAATGATGCACGTAGAGTACCGTTTATATGTTTCTCATTTATATGTCTTTTACATTTATATTACACCTTGCAACAGAGAAAAATGCATTAAAAACTTAAACTAAAAACTTTTCAGTAGTAATAAATTCTACTAAGAGTTTGATAAAAATGGTAATGATTGGTTTAAGAAATTTTTAAATTAACTGCTAATTTTACTCTTATTTTAAAACATATTGGCATCTTGTTTAATTAAGATTGGTAAAAAATTCTAAATGTATATGTTATCATGTGCAAATTACATAAATAGAAATTACTATTACATTTTTGTATTAGGAATGCTGGTTTCCATAGACAGTTGACAGAAAATTTGAAATATGTTTAGGCTGGTAGTTTTATGTTAAACTAAAAAGTGGCCAATTGTTGATACACTATATTGCCATTGATTATGGGACACTTGCGATTTTAGACATTTTACTAAATATCTAGAAAAATACATGAGGAATCATCTCAAAACTCTTAGTGTATAAATATAATAGTATAAGTCATACATCTCCGTGAAGATTTTTTCCTGAAACTCCAAAGGGGACCGTCAACAAATTAAAAAAGAATGAATATCTTTTGAATAACCCTGTCAAAACTAATGTAACAAAAGCGCTCAAACTCTAGATTGTGATTGAATGCCTTATTGTAATAAGCCTTGTTCATTTTTATGCAAATATCATGCATACTCGCAGAGTAATTAAGGTTTTTATAAAAATGATCCCAAATTTTTCCACGTTTTTTCCTTATAATTTTCAGAGTTCTTAATATAAAATATTATTTTTTTCAGAAATTATGACAAGCAACATTGCACACAGTACCCTGTAATCAGAATTAATAAAATAATGAAAATTGTATAAAAAATGAGTTGGTTTACTAAATAATTTTTTACTGCGCATGCGCCAACGATATCAAAATTTCATTTGCATATTATGTTAGCTAAATGTATAGAGCAACTTTTGTGAAAGTCACAAAATCATAACTTGAAAATTCTGACAATAATCGTCAATTGAATAAGTCGAAAATCCGTTATTCTCAAAATGAAGTAAAAACAAGAGGGGTTGTATCCATATATTCATTGATTAGTGTCAATATAGAATACACAATATGGGATGTACTACTGCATTTGGATAAAATCCCTCATTTTTTTGCTTCATTTTGGAAACAACGGATTTTGTCCTTTTTCTATAGACGTTTACTTTCAGAATTTTCAAGCTATGATTTTGAGACTTTTACAAAAGTTGCTCTATACATTTAGGTAACATAATATGCAAATAAAATTTTGATATCTTTGACGCATGCGCAGTAAAAAATTATATAGTAAACCTACTCATTTTTCATACAATTTTTATTATTTTTTAATTCTGATTACAGGGTACTGTGTGCAATGTTGTTTGTCATATTTTCTGAAAAAAATATTATTTTATATTAAGAACTCTGAAAATTATAATGGAAAAACTTGGAAAAAATTGGGACCATTTTTATAAAAACCTTAATTACTCTGCGAGTGTGCATGCTATTTGCATAAAAATGAACACAATGTATTAAAATAAAGCATTCAATCATAATCTAGCGTTTGAGCGCTTTTGCTACATTAGATTTGACAGGGTTATTCAAAAGATATTCATTCTTTTTTAAATTTGTTGACGGTCCCCTATGGAGTTTCGGTAAAAAATCTTCACGGTGATGTATGACGTATACTATTATATTTATACACTAAGAGTTTCGAGATGATTCCTCATGTATTTTTCTAGATATTTAGTAAAATGTCTAAAATCGCAAGTGTCCCATAATCAATGGCAATATAGTGTATAGTTTAATATAGTTTTTGAAGCGTTGTACTGTGAATAATTTATCAAATATTCATCACATGCAAAAAATATGAGTTGGAAATATTCGAGTGTATTAAAATTATGTATAATGTAATATGTTAGACTGATACTGTCAACAGTGACATAAAAATATACAGAAATACAAGAAATGCAACTCAATTTATTCAACATTTATATTACTGTCAGTTCTATCAGCGCATATCTTCTTAGACAATCTTCAAGAAACAGGTTGAAAAAAATATCAGAGAATGACAACGTTTGTATTATACAATATTTTCTACTGCATAAATATGAATGAAGGAAAAACTATTTTATGACATCCATTTGTTTGGATATCTATTAGAGATCTAGTATTGTTATCTATGTATAGTAAAGCAATGCAAAATTAACTCAGGATGCTCCGATTTAAATAAAAAATAAAGAAAAATACTCATTTAATCAGATTTATTAAAGAGAACGTAATCAAGAGGTTTCACGGATTTCTCTTAATTGAAGCAGAAGAAATCTTATGTATGAAAGGTTTTTGAAGATATGGTAAACAAAATTCCTCATAGAAAAAGGAAAATTCCAAAAATCTTAATCAACTCATTACTCTCCAATTATGAACCCATTTTAGTTCACAATTTCCCATTTTAGAACTAACACTCTAGTTAATGGGTTCAATGGGAATGATACTAGGTTGGAAGTTATTAAAATGTATTTTATAGAAATCCATGCATAAATGTGAATAGTATTAGTGTAGGTCAATAAATATATTCCGTAATTAGTTTTTAAAATATAGTATTATTTTCATAATTAATAATTTATTAATTAGTGTTCATGAATTATATTTATACAGTTAGAATTGTAAAATATTTGTAAGAATAAATTCAGATGATAGTAAGAAAAATTTTGCAAACTATTTAATAAAAATTGTATAAAATATTTTGTTTAGGATTTGGAAATAACAATTATTTTAATGCATTGATTGGTAACATATTAGTATAATATTATATGTTTAGCTTCCATTATATTACCACAGCGTTTACAATTTTTTTTAATATAGGAAGCAACACAATCCAAAACTTAAAAATCAAAACTTAAAGCTTTTTCCTTTGGGTATATCGCTGACACAGAAAAAATATCTTCGAAACCAGAATACTGCTAAAAGTACCAGTAACAATTCTAATTCAATTTTTAAAATATTACGGTATCTTTATCTTAAAATAATTCCATCATTAAGTTACTAACCTTTTTTTACGCAAAAATAGTATGCAAATTAATCATATCTACAATTATGTGCCGGAATAAAACAAAAAGCACCAATTTATCAGCAGACTTTTTTATTAGATACCGTACCTTATTCCATTTCGTCACCACATTATCACAGAGAAAAGGGAAGTATACCGTTTCACTGCGAATTGTGTTTACTGTCCAAATAGGAACGCAATATTGGAAAGAAGGATGATCTGCATATTCGAGATTATAATTACAGCTCTAGATGAAAAAAATTATTTCAGTTTAAATTACATTTCAGTTTTTTGGAACAAAGAATTTCTAAAAAAATAGATCAAATATCATTATTTTTAAATCTTCATTTTTTATAAAGGAAACGTGTTAATGTTTTTTTCATAATTTTCGATAAGTCAAAATAAGATGGCAATATGAAAAGTCCTTGAAAATCCACAATTTGTTTTAACAAAAATTAATATATAAAATTTATAATTATAAAATAAACTAATTTCAAATGAAAGAAAATCCCATTAATGTTTTCAGGGAATTCTGTTACGCCTTTTTTTTTCTGTGGAAGGTTTGATTGCCGAAAGACAAAATTTCTCGAACTCTTGAAAACTAATTATTGTAATTTGAAAACTAGCATACATTTCTATCGATTATGGGGACTTTTATGTTGAAGTTAATGCAGGTTATAATTGATGCATTTTCTAAAAAAGTTTATTAAAACGTTTAATAAATAAAGCATATTTTTCAATTGAAGAAATGTTTATTAAGATTTAGTATTAGAATCACAGTTAAATTTTTTTTAGAAAAAAAGAATTTTTTTTTTATGTTTATCTTGATTAAAAATTTTGCAATTTGATCCCAGAAAAAGTATATCTATTTGAAAATATAACGATGGTGCAATTTTCTATATAAGACCGCTCATATTTAAAAAAATTAAATTCAGATTCAAAAGTAGACACAATGTCGAGTCGAATGACAATTCTCCCACGTCTTTACGATAATCAGATGATTGAAAATTTTTGGTGCATTTTTTATTTCAGGATTTTGAATTTTAGTATGAACTTAAAACTATAAATAAATATGTTTTTAACTAAATTCATACACTCTTCCAGAAGAATATTTGCTGCAACGGAAATATGCGTATAACATTTGAGCAGCCATACAAAATATTTAAGATGCATTTTGCTGTAATATGATGGAAGCGATTAAAGTTAATTTTAATAAGGTTAGTAAATTCAATCACTGTTGTTTTGCAATCCATATATAGAGCTCCATAAAAGAAATCAAATTTACGATTACTTACCTGCATTCATTTCTTAAAGTACAATTTCAATGATACATGGTGTCTAATTGAGGAATATTTTTGTATTTTCAGTTGATAATATTCAATTGTTCATTTATATACAAAGCCGCAAAATATATTGTAATACTTTTCTACCTGCAGAATAGTGCTTTTATATTATGATGGATAAAACTTTTATATATACGGATTGTAATACTTTTGGATACCTTTAACATTGTTGTTACAGCTGTAAACGCTTTTTTGAAATTTCAAACTTTTAAAATTTAATATAATTTCGTTATTTTAACTCTTCAAAAATGACTTTCCTGTATTATGCAGTATAGATTTGAAGGTGGTTTTTTACTAAAATTTGGCACTAATCATTTTTTAGATGCTACAATCTTTTATAGGCGAATTACTGTGAATATTCCGGAGAATTCACAGATCATATCATGTAATTTTTTTTCTTCAACCCGATAGTGTATCTACAGGAATGACTGAATTTAGAAGTAGTCCATCTTTTATGTTTAATTAGAGATGTTACGAATAGTTTGGATTTTTCATAGGGTTAAATGTTTTATCAGGTAAATCTTGAATGGTAAAAGACTAATATTTTAGACGTTTTTTAGTGAATAATATAAAATTGTGGGAAAGTATTTTTATAAATTTTGATGTAAAACATATGAATCTATCCAAATGTACACAATTTCTGTAGAAAAAAAAACGAATTCAAGAAAATTTAAAAATTGCTTTCAATTAAAACATTCCATCAAATTTTTAAGAAATAATAAATAGCTTGTTCCAAGGCGATTTTAGTATTTATAAAATAAATTATCTTTGCCAATGGTACTTACAAAAAATAAGATATTTTTAAAAAATATCATGGAAAAGTACGTAAAACATGAAGGAAAAAGAACTACAATTAGACATATTCTATTCTTCATCACTATTTTCAACAAAGATTTATTGTAGGTTGGTTTTACATGCCGCAGGATAAATCATTTTAATTAGTATATCATCATCATAACTTTGGTGATTAACCGTAAGGGAATAAATTTAGCATCCACAATTACATTTTAAATTTATCATTATTTAAAAAAAGAATATTTAAAGCATGTAATTTCTAAATTATATATATATATATATATATATATATATATATATATATATATATATATATATATTTATTTTATTTTATTTATTTATTTATTTTTTTTTTTTATTAAAACTGATTTTTACGATCGATTTTCAAAAACGCTTTTAAAAGTCATCAAACGTTAAGTACTTCTTTACCAGTTTGAAAGAATAACATACACCAACATTCACGAACATTGGGATTTCTGCCTGAAGGAGTTTACTGTAGCCTGAAAGAAATGTATGGTGAAGACAGTATGAGTTAAAATAGAAAGAAATCTTTTAAAAATTGAAAATTATTTAACTTTTTTGATTGCAAGTATTTAATTTTTTAAACTTAAAGTGATTTTTAAATTATATATATAAAAAAATACTTGAAAGTTAATTAAAATTTAACTATTAAATTTTTTCTGAAAAAATGCTATCCTGGCTTAGTTTAGCTGAAATGTCTTTCTTTTCCAAAAAAATATTTCTTACTAATTCAACTTGAAAACAGTTATCTGATTAATTGATAACTCTTTATTTTTTTGTACTTTTTTTAGGAAAAACACTTCTGCAACTCCACGCCCACTGACATTTATGTTAGTCTAGCACTTTACGCGGTATACAATAAATGGCTATCCTTTTTTGGACACAAATAACCAACAAAAAAAAAAAGAAAATGATTTGAAAAGAGCATACGTTTTTTGCTGCATTGTTACTAAAAAATCAGTATATTTTTAAAATACACTTTGTTTCATTAGTTCTAATTTCGGCCAAAAGATGGCGGTGTCGGCAACAAGCTGTCGGAAAACTGACATTTCTCTAGTTTTCATGGGGATGAGCTTTTTGACTCATTTTGAAGAGTCGACTATAAGTCGACTAATTTATTTGGTTATTCGACACTCGACTTACCAACAGTAATAGGATTTGTTAATGGGAAAGAGATTTAAAATTTGAGCAGTACCCATTATACTTAATGAAAATCAACAAAACTTATTTTTAATCACATTTTTCAATCATAAATATTACTTTAAATCTCTTTCCAATCAACAAATCCTATTTCTGCGGGTGAATCAGGAGTCGACTCAACATATTGACTCAACAAGTAAGTTAGTGAACTTTACGAAATAAATCGAATATCTTATCACTGTGAAAACTAGAGTAGTTTCTGTTTTCCACCAGCAAATTGCCGCCAGTGCCATCTTTTGGCTAAACTTAGAACTATTTAAACAAAATGTATTTTTAAAACGTTATTTTCCAATAACAATACAGCATGTGGCGCATTATTTTCTCAAACCGTATTTTATTTTTGTTATTAATGTCCAAAATAATGTTATATACTAGCATACATAGCGCAATTAACACACTCATTTAACATTTAATTAACATAGATAATGATACTATTTAAAAAGTGAATTTAACTCACATGGTGTAAGCGTAGCGTAGACATAACATTAACTGTCCATTTCACATTTTTTAATTTATCAATGAATTGAATCTTCTGTCACAAAAATGATTTTAACATAATTCTGTAAATCCACTGTGGCTAAAGAATTTTGTAATTTTCCAACTTACCTTAATATTTAAAAAAAAAATGTTGCATTATCTTAATATTTATCTTCAGAAAATGTCATGAAGCCGCTGTCACACTTAACATTAAAATTATAACACTGACGCATTTTATAATTAATTTTTGTAACTTATTAAGAGTTGGTGGAAAAGTTTTGGATATTGTTTATTTTTCAAAGGATAACACAACACATAAGATTCTATTCTCGTTTTCAACAATTTTAAAGAAACATCATTGTCCACCTCGTTTTCCCTTCCCTAATATTGTTAGTCGTCTGCCGTGTGTTATCTGATTTTAAAATTCAAAATAGGTATGTTATGATATAAATTTATTTACTGTTTGGAATGTCTGCACTAACGCCATATTTACTGCCTACACAATTCCTTTTTAGTGATATTTAAGATCAGGGCTGCGACTGTGGACTATTTTTACATTTTATTCACAGAGAAATTTTAAGGAAATAAATTTTGTAATATATTTCTCTTGTAAATTTTGTCAAAGTGTTTGTATTATTATTATTATTATTATTATTATTATTGAGAAGCGGTGAGAGATAAAGTAAAAAAATAGTCGCTAGTGGCAGCCGTTTAAGGCCCAGATATTTTATAAATTTAGTATAATCTTTCTTAGAGATTTCAAATATTTTTGTAGGTTAAATTGGTTCAAGCCAGTTAGATACATTTTTAAGCAGTTTCATGTGCAAAAGTTTCTTCGTGGGATATACAGGGTGTATCTAAACTCTTGGGCAATACTTTAAGAGGTGATAGTACACATCAAAACAAACAATATTAAATAGGAAATTATTGGTCCCAAACGTTTTCCGAAGGAGATAAGAGCCATTAAAGTTTAGGGTCCAAAATTTCAAATAAACATAAAAAACAGAAAAATTGGTCGATTGATTTGCGGTTTTTACTAAAACTATTCTTTATGTCAGTATTTTCTTGAAAATAAATTATAAAGATAAATTTTAACAATGCTGATAGAAGGCGCTTTAGACTTTGGAATAACGAACAACTATTTTTGCCATTATTTTTTGCCTCCCATTAAAAGTTTTCGGAAACTTAAACTTAAATTTTGAGCTCAAAATCTGAATAGTTGAGAGTGGTTAATTAGCGCAACTGAACTGTGTTCAAAGGTTCAAATTTCAAATGATTATAAAAAACGGAAAAATTGGTCGATTTATTTGCGGTTTTCGCTAAAACTATTCTTTAAATCAGTATTTTCTTGAAAATAAATTATAAAGATAAATTTCTAAAAATGCCGATAGAGGGCACCTTAGACTTTGGAATAACGTGCAACTATTTTTAACCGTTATTTTTTTTAACCTCATTAAATGCTTGCAAAAGCTTATACTTAAATTTGTGCTCAAAATCTGAATAATTTAAAGTGGTTAAGTAGCGCAAACTGAACTGTTTTCAGAGAAGGGGGAAGAGCTTCAAATTTGAAAAGATTATAAAAACGGAAAAATTGGTCTATTCATTTGTCGTTTTCACTAAAACTACTCTTTAAATCAGCATTTTCTTTAAAATAAATTTTAAAGATAAATTTCAAAAAATGTCGATAGAGGGCGCCTTAGACTTTGGAGTAACGTACAACTATTTTTAACCGTCATTTTTTTTATCTCATTAAATGTTTGCAAAAGCTTAGACCTAAATTTGAGCTTAAAATCTGAATCGTTGGTAGTAATTAAGTAGTGGAAAATGTGAACTGTGTTCGAGGGGGGGGGGGTAGGGTTAAAAATAGTTGTTGGTTACTTTTAAGTTTAAAGTGCCATCTAAAGAAAGTTTTTGAAATTTTTTTTTGAAATTTCTTTTTAAGAAAATGCTCACACAAAGAATAGTTTTAGCGAAAACCCTAAACGAATCAACTTATTTTTCCAATTATAATAATCATTTAAAATTTGAACCTCCTCCACCCTCTTGGACACAGTTCAGTTAGCGCTACTTAACTATTCCCAACGATTTAGATTTTGAGCTCAAAATTTAAGTTTATGTCTAAGCTTCTAAAAAAAATAATTGAGAGGCAAAAAATAACCGTAAAAAATAGTTGTTCGTTTCTCTAAAGTCTAAAGCGCCCTCCATCGGCATTTTTTTAAATTTATCCTTAAAATTTATTTTTAAGAAAATACTGATTTAAAGAGTAGTTTTAGCGAAAACCACAAACGGATAGACCAATTTTTCCGTTTTTTATAATCATTTGAAAAATGATCCTCTGAACACAGTTCAGTTTGCGCTACTTAACCACGCCCAACTATTCAGATTTTTAGCTCAATTTTTAAGTTTAAGTATAAGCTTCCGAAAAAATTTAATGAGATGCAAAAAATAGTTGTTCGTTACTCCAAAATCTAAAGCGCCCTCTATCGACATTATTTGAAATTTACCTTTAAAAATTTTTTTCATGAAAATACTGACATAAAGAATAGTTTTAGTTAAAATCGCAAATAATCGACCAATTTTTCCGTTTTTTATGTTTATTTGAAATTTTCAACCCTAAACTTTAATGGCGCATATCGCCATCAGAAGACGTTTGTGAGCCTTAGTTTCCTATTTAATATTGTTTATCTTGATGTGGGCTATCACGCCTTAAAGTTTTGCCCAAGTGTTTAGATACACCATGCATAACAGAACTAATAGAAAGTTCATTCAGTATATAATCGGTATGTTACGAAAAAATATAAAGTACGCTAATAAGCAGAATATTTATAGAAATTTCTTATAATTAAAAAAGAAACCAGATGTCCAAGATTGTATAATTATCTTATGGTGAAACTTTGTATAATCATTCTGGTATGAATTTCTTTTAAATTATCATTAAAATTTTTTTAATTTAAACAACAAGAACAACAAAAAATTATTTTGAAATTTTGATAGTATTCCATCTTTGTTTTTAGTCTATAACAATATTTAAAGAAACACAAAAGAAACTGATTGCGGATGGTTCAGTAAAAAAATTGAAACTGGTCCTCTAGAAAGATAAATTTCTTCTGTTCGGTCCTTGTGCGCATGCCGAACGAGATCCGCTATTCTGCTGTCATGTGACCCAATTAAGTTTGCTCTAGCTGTCATTGTGGACGTTATGTTTTTTTAGCGGGTCTTATCCCAAATTTTCTATGAATCTAACAGCGGGTTTTACCCCCCAAAAATTCATATATTTCATATAGTGGTAATATTTTCCTAATGTTTTCGAAATTATTAGCGGGTTATTATCCCACAAGTCAACGAAGGCATCTTTGTTCTGATTTGCGTTATGAGTGTTTTGACAGTTAAATGTACTGTCTGATATAAGGCATATGAAAAAAAGAATTAAAGGCAATTCAAACTTAATTATACGCATACAGTCTTCATAAATACCTCCCTTGAAACATCAAACTGGCCCCAAAGAATCACTGATTTATTTCATGTAAATAATTTTTATTCAAGCGTTTATTTAAGGTATGTATTAAAAATACACAGTTTAAAAAATATATAATTAGATAGAAAAACAAAAGTCTAAAATAAACAAAAATTCTAAAAAAATGTCGATGCTTTAAAATAAAAAGCTTTAGCCGCACAGAAAAAATGTTTACTGTAAGTCTAGAGCATAATTCAGTGAATATAGATTCCAAATTTCTTACAAATCGGTGAGTTAGTTTCCGAGGAAACCGGTCTTAATGCTCGTGTATCTCACTGGATTACACATACACTTGACTTCTCTTAATGCTAAATTTTACTACACTGACTAGAAATCGCATTCGTGTGAAACGCAGTGATTGAGGGATACCTGCGTTTATAAAAGTAATTTAATGTTTCTATAATGTAAATCATTACATTTATACAAATGAATTCAATATAAACATAAATATTAAAATGCATTAAAATTTATGTTAAAAAAAGATAAAAAATATTCATTAATTAAAATATTGCATCGATTTTAATCGAAATCAATGATTACTTAAAAATATTTCATACATTTCAAAACATTTATATAAATCCAAATCAATACTTTTGTACAAGTGGTTTCAAAATAAATATGAATACTAAAATGCATTAAAAATTTATTTTAAAAAATTCATTAATTAAAACATTGCATCGAGTTTAAATGAAATTAATGATTATTTAAAAATATGTCAGAAGATAAAGTAAGATACGTTTAAAAAAAATCTAGAAAACATCTGAAAAATAAAACATGATTTACTATAACGGTAAGATGTATGGAGATATATCGCAGCTTTTTTTCATATGTTGCAGGGTACAATGTTTCAATTAGTTTACCATTAATATAATTTGGTGTTTTACTTCGAAGAATTAAATTAAGTATCAAGAATTACAATTAATTTTATTACTATGTTATTTTTTTTAATCTGAAACATGTAATTTTGTAACTGAGTGTCATTCTTTAAAACAGATTTTCGCAATTTAAAAATATTTTAATAGTGGGCGAAGACATTAAAGTGCATCATTATTATCTTAAAAGAATGATGTTTTTGTTACAGAAAAAAGAAACATTTTTTTCCTGAAGTTATTTAATGCGATCTAGATAATAACATGTTTAATGTGTAAAATAAATTGAAAGAGAAAGAAATTGTTTTAAAATTGAATACCAGTTAAGTTATATGAAAATGAAGTTATTTGATTTATGATAAAGAATTTTCAAAACAATATTTAACAGAAACTCTTTTTTAGCACTTTCCAACAAAGTTGAAAATTGCTTTTGCATTCGGTTTGTCTGTCCGTGTGTCCACACTCTATCTCCCGTAAATACACTCGGATTTTCCTGCAATTCCTAAGGCTTATTTAGGGGTCACGGAAACATGTGTAATATTGCATATGAAGTCTACAATTAATCGTTCATTTAAAGGGACACTCAAAAGAATTCAATTACATTATGGTATGTGGAGAAAATTATTTAGAGAGTATTTTAATTACCTTAATTTATTTCAGATGTAATGAAACTGATATAAATCCCTGAATTTCAATGCGATCACGTTAAAACAGTGCATTCATAGCATTTTTTTTCTTATTTATTTCAGGGACACACAAAGGAAATTGGTTACAGTACCGTGTTTGAGTAATAATTGCTAGAGATTACGTTTTAAAATTCGGTATGCGCTTTTAAATTTAATTAGTTTTTTAGTATATTACTCTTTACATATAAATTATATACCTCATATTTAGGGCTGCATAAAAGTATTCGTATATTGTTCTACTACTTAGAGGAAATTGCTGAAGAGGAATTTTAAACAGAAATATATGTATCGCTGTAATGAACAAAATTTTGGAATGCATTTTTCTAATAAAAAACATCATATACATATATTCATCATCATACATTTCTTAAAACATCATATATTTCTATATCATATACACGACTGCTAAAAAACTCTGATAATTTTCCGATTGTAGATTGAACAGCTAAAATTCGGTTTTCAAATGCGTTATACATTTCCATATGGTGAAATTAAACGTAGTTTGTTTTATTATTGACTATGTTGAAAAACTATTTCATAATCTATGCTTGATGCATGTTTTTTTTTTCTTTAAAAGTTATTTGATTCAAGATTAATTATTCAAATTATTTTCAAAAACCTAGTCTATTTTTGTTATAAATGGCATAGCAGAAACACCTATAGATTACTTGAAGAAAACATTAAAAACGAATCAATGAGCAATGGAGTTGAATTACTATATAGCTTTGAGGAAGTGAGTTTCAAAACAAGCTTATCCAAGATATAAAAAATCGATATTTCTCTATCAATATTTGCTATTGGCAAATCTAACCCCCCCCCCCCCCCCAAAAAAAAAAAAAAAAAACTAGTCTTATTTTCTATTTTTACTATTGTAAAATCTTGTTTTATAATGAAAACCAATGGACCCAAGTCAAAAGTATTATGCGATTTACCAAATTTTTATTTTGTGGATAATGAGATTTCGGAAACTTACGTCCTTAATTAATCTTAAAACTATATCTAACTTTTTTCCTTTGTTAGATATAGTTTTAAGATTAAAACGAGATTAATAGTTTTAAGATTAATAATCGAGATATATTTCGAGAGTTTTAAGATTAATAGAGAAAAATTTAGGTGTTGCTCGCACCTGGCAATGAGATTTTATTTGCATTTTAAAGCCCTATATTAGTGAGTCTAAGAATCGAAAAAAAAAATCTGTTGTCATATTTTTTATTTATTTATTTATTTATTTATTTTATTTTTTTATTTTTTTGTCTATCAACATAACCTTCAGAAAAATGTTCATGCGCTTGAAATTTGAATAACTCACTTATTGATTATTAAAAAGAAAAGGTTTGATGATTTTTTTAATGTAAAACTTGCAATTTAATCCCATGAAACAAATGTACTGAAAATCATAAATATTTTACCAAGTTTTAATCTCTTTAGTCAAGAAACACCATTACCCTACTGACCATTTTCCATTATAAAAAACTATCCTCAAACTGCAAAAAACAAAAACAATTGGTTGCGATTTCCGGATTTTTAAACAGTTAATTGTAAAATTAATGAATTTATGGGTAATAAACGTCACCGAGGAATAAAGTGAATTTATATGAGAACAGCGCCATACTGGAATAGGATTTGATTCATTCAGAGGATTTTAAACAAAAAATTCCTTATTTTTAATGGATTGTTAAAAGTATTAATTTATTTAATTACAAGGATTCTACATGCTGAATTATTCAATTAGACCTCATCTTAAGAGTAAAATATTTTTAGAAATTGCACCTATAAATAAAATATCAATATTTTATTTTGAATAAGACATATATAAAAACTTAATATGAAACAAATGAAAAAACAAAAAATCTCTCTATTATAAAAAAAGTAACTTACACTGTCACCGTCGCTGATAATGAAATTTTTGTGACTTATGGTATTTCTTCGCTAATATTAAGAAAACTATTGATCACGAAATTATGAAAATTAGTAGTATTATAGAGAAAAGTTTGATAAAGACGTTGATGCAGACAGTATTTAAATCTAATAATTATTTTAAGAGGCATTTTATGTTAAAGTTGGTCGAAATCATTACATTAAAAGTTTTATAGGAGCAAAAATTTTTAATTTTTTTTCTCCATTCTAGTAGAGTGTCGATGTTCGGGAGGTGGCAAGGGACGCGACCCAAACCTCATGTCAAGCGCTCATGTGGAGGTACGGTAAATTGAAACTGGACACGTTCATAAATAGATACATATATACATAGGAATTTAAGCATTTTTAGATCATTTTACACATTAGAAGTTCTAGGCGTGCTTTCATTGTTTTTTTTTAATTTGATCATTTAGTTATATTTTAATTCCGTTTTATATTAAAATGTTCAGCATTTTCGGAGACATTATTAGGTATTTTTAAAAAGATTATTATTTTAAGCTGTCGCCAAAAGATTGAAAAATAATATTTCCTTCAAATTAAAAAAACGTACACGTGAAACTATCAGAAACAGTTAAAAAAAGCTTTTAAATGAGAATTAAATAATTACCAGTTAAATACAAAAAATATTGAAAATTACGTCATAAAACTATATTTACACATGAATATTTAAGAAGAAACAACATTTAGTAAAAATTACATCAAATTTAAACTGTACATTTTAAATGCCTTACATAAAATTTTTTATAAAGCGATTCAAAAAATGCCAGGAGGCAAAGACTGTATTTCACTGTTTCACAGACCTTTTCAAATCAAACATGTAAATAGCCTGTAGATCTCTCTGACAGTCTTGCGAAAGAGCAAAACTGCCGTGTTGTTTCCTTTTAATTTTTTAATGTTAAAAAATAGTTCTTTTAACATTATATAAAAAAAAAACTTAATTACAAATATGAATGTCAGCTTTGCGATCACTGTTGAAAGTATTAAAGATCCATTAAATCAATAGAATTATATTATGGTAAATAATTCTTGTATTGCAGCGAAAACTGGATCATAGTGTAGGTAGTAACACTGGCTTGTCAGTGAGAGGCAGTGTTCTCGCTGTCGCTCGCCAATGCGCCAAATTGCGATTAAATTCTTCATTTGGCGAATAAACAAGCCATTAAATTCGCCAAATTGCTAGTGCTCAATTTTTTCTTTTTCTTTTTAGTTTTTCATACGCATGCATATATATATATATATATATTTATTTAATCTATAACACATTTTTTATATTTGTAGTTGATAGTTGAAATTAGATTAATTACAATCGCTGTCACAGTACGTAGGTTATTTTAGAACATATTGAAAAAAGGGGGTACATTAAAAAATTAAAGGTATTTTTTTTTCTTTTTTTTTTGTGATACACGGCGAATATATTTGGCTAATACTTTTTTCATTTGGCGATTGTTTTTAATTTTTAATTAGCCAAATTACTAATGTTGGTCAAATGTCAGCGAGAACACTGGTGAGAGGGTTAACAGTAGCTGATTATACCTTAAATTCTCTAATCAAAGGAAATGAATAAAAACCAATTGACAGGAAGATTGAAACTTAAAAAAAATAAAAATTAAAAATTAAATAAAAATTGTAGTTCAGTGTTTCACAATCTTTTAAAATCCAATCAAATTAGCGTGTTTTTAGAAACTGTGGGGTCTCAAAGGGGGCTGACGAGCGTAGCTCATAGTAGGCAGAGCCCCCTATTATTACAAAATAAAGTTAGTGGTCTTATGGGGAAATCCGCATACTGTGTAGTAAAGGATTATCAGTATTATATCAGGATTATCAGTATATAATCAGGATCAATAGTATTATACGAAGACAGATTGTTGGATATCCGGATCGTGCGTAGTTAGTACATTAATTACTGCGATGAACCATGATTGAACTTTCATCGGAAAACAATCATCAAGTTTACACTTCAATTAGTCCTTTTATTTTGAAAAGCCACGAAAACTATTACATTCCATAGAAACAAACGAATATATAGTAAGACAGTTGGTCCTTTTGTTATAAAGCAAGTTATTTACAGGATTATAGTCAAGAGCAGAATGATAAAAATAACAAAATCATACTATGCCAATAAGTTAAGAATTTTAAGCCAATCCAAGAATCACGTTAACGTCATAAATTGACAATCACATGAAAACCCATGGGAATCAGTGTTAGAATCGCCAATATATCGCACTGTAATCTTGACAGCTGCAGATGGGAACCCCTTAAAATGTTTATATTAACACAGGAAAGAATCACATTTTCTAGGGTTAAATTTGTACAATAAATAAGATGGAAAATTCTTAGAACATGAAATTTGTTATTTTATGTACGTCGCATGCATATGTGAAAAGAAAGTTAGCATATCAAAAAAAAGTCAAAAGCTTTTAATTTGTATTACTTATTTCTGCTGTAATGAAAAAAGGGAAACGACAGTTGAATTAAAATGATAGAATGTATCTGGTCATAAAAAAGGAAGATGTTAATTTAAAGGATAAAACTATCATGAACATTTTTGAATAAATTGGAAAGTAAAGGGTTAAAATTTAATTTAAAAAATAAGTAAAAAGACAGTGCATGATGCTCTGTCATAGATCCCTACGAAGTTCGAAAAGGAAAATAAAAGGAATTCGTCCAACAAATTTACAGAAATTCATTAATGTAGCGATTATTATATGTCATGTAGAACACTTCGTCTCCATGAAAAATCACTGTATGCTGAAATCTCGCTGCATTTAGAAAAAAAAAATAAATATGAAATTCGTTGATCCACGTTTATTATACCGCATGTATGAAAGATTTCACCGCAGAAAAACAAATGCAAAATAATTCACTAAATACATCAACCTTCTTATCCTAAAATCCCCCCAAAAATGTAAGAAATTTGGAATAGCCCCGATCACTCGTGTATTAATTATTACAAACTTTCAAAAATAAAGTTCATAATATATTAACGAAAACAGATAAAACATTTGTGAGATGAGCAGAAACGGATTTTTTGTATGTAACTATAAATCGGAATATTCAATACTCTTTCTCTTTTTTGTATCATAACGTCATTGCTTAGTGACATATTAATACCTGAATGAACCAATAAATCAGTAAAACCTCATTAAAAATACAAGAAAACGTCATAAGAGATATCACTCAATGACATAACAAACAGGTGTAATGAATCTAACATCATGAATATGAGTTTACTATGATGCATTTTTGGTGCTAAATCCTGTAATTTGTCAATAGTTTTTTGTGGAAAGTGGTAGACGGGATATAGAAATATTAAAAGTTATTTATCAATTAAAATATCTTGTTAAATTAAAAAAAATCACTGATTGTTTAAAAAATCCATGCATATGAAGAGCGTAGTTTTGCTATTTATAATAAGTAACACAAGTTAAAAAAATTACTCAAGAAGAATCTAAATCTTACACGAACAACGCAAAGAGAAACGTATGACAACTAAAACTGACAATTATTCATTTTAACAGAACATTGCTATATCGGAATCATTTATTACATGCTGGAGGGTGCATTGTTCCAATTAGTTTACTCTTATCATTTATTTGATACTTTATTTAGGGAAGATAAACTTTGAATCCTAAATCCTAGTTTGAATTTATCTTTTATTTCAAAGTAGTATAGCTGAAGTCTAAACTATCTTATTACTAAAATGCTTTTTTCTTTAGAACTGATTTTTGCAACAAAATTCCTGAAAAACATTTTAATAGTGTGTGAAGATATTAAGTACAGCCTTATCTTTGAAAAGAAACGGTGTGCTGTTATTGAATAACTTAAGTATTTTTTTATTCAATTATTCATTTTAACAGAACATTGCTATATCGGAATCATTTATTACATGCTGGAGGGTGCATTGTTCCAATTAGTTTACTCTTATCATTTATTTGATACTTTATTTAGGGAAGATAAACTTTGAATCCTAAATCCTAGTTTGAATTTATCTTTTATTTCAAAGTAGTATAGCTGAAGTCTAAACTATCTTATTACTAAAATGCTTTTTTCTTTAGAACTGATTTTTGCAACAAAATTCCAGAAAAACATTTTAATAGTGTGTGAAGATATTAAGTACAGCCTTATCTTTGAAAAGAAACGGTGTGCTGTTATTGAATAACTTAAGTATTTTTTCTGGAAGTCATTTACTGAAACCAAGATAATAACATGCTGATATGAATAAAATGATTTGAAACAGAAAATAAAATTCTAAAAAATGCATATCATTAAAAGGCCAAATAGATGTCTGACTAGCTTTCGCTTCTTACTGAGTAAGCGTTAGAAAATATCTATACATTTTTTGAAATCTCAAAACAATTAACTCTGTAAAATATATATATATATATATTTATATTTATATATATTATGTAACTTGAACTTACGACAGTTAGCTTCTCATCAATGAATAGCAAAAATAAGAATAATATAATTTGTCCCACCTTGGTTGATCCACTCTTAAGAGATACGTAAATGAAATATCCATACTTGAATATCCACACGTGTATCTTTTATATTTAAAAAATAAAACCACACCATAATCCACTATGTTGGAAAACACTGATGACTATGTTGGAAAACAATTTTGTAACTATCTTTAATGAAAAATTAAACAAATATTAGTAAAAATTAACATTTAAAATTGCAGTAAAATATTCTGATTTGAAGCTTAGAGACAAAACTAGAAGACTAATAGAAAAAATGTACTTTCACATTCACGTTACATGGATTGCATCATTAAGATGAAATAAATAATTACCGGGAAAAAAACAGTTATTATTATGGAAAGCAAAACCCGATTGCATATTGAAAATGAAAGTCTTTTAATTAAATAAAAATAAGATTTATTAGTATAATTTCAGAAAATCATTATATGTCTATCAAAAAAAGTCAGCACGGATGTCATTTACGCACCACTTTGGTGCGATTTTATGCCCTACACCGTTACCCGTATAATGTTGTTTATTTATTTTTTATTCTTTTTTAATATGACATAAATTATTTTCTTCTATAGATATTAATTAAACTTTTTTATTTAATATTAATTTTAAAATAATAGAATATAACTTAAAAGTATATATGTAATTGGTATTTAAAGCCAGGCTTTCGCCAAATTGGCGTCAGAAAAAAATCGTGCCAATGTCGTGCGTATTTGATATCTGTATCAAACAGTTAATGCAACTGTTGTAGAACTCAAAATTCTGAGTAAAATGGGCACCCATACTTAGTGGTTTTTGTTGAACAATAAAGGTCACAATTCTATTTAAAATTTGCAGCCCAGTGTTCAGGGGTTTGTAGTCAGAATAATTTATGGAAAAACTGAAAATTGTTTTGTTCTCTTATATTGTAGGCCTGGAATCAACGTACTAAATTTCCCCATCGTACTAGGCGAACGTTGGAAAATTTAACTAATTTCGAAAGTTGTATGCCTGAAAATTTACTGTTGTCCCAAACATATTGCAAGAAACGGTGTATTTCTAACGCTGCTCGTTTAATTTTTATTGATTTTTCAAATATATCGGTCATTTTTTAAACATCCTGTATGTACTTTTCCTGTATTTATTTATCCAGATAAAACATTAAAACTATCCATTATATGGTTGTTAATATTATAAAGTAACGAAAATTAAAATATTTGTATACAAATTCATTTTTTTACTCGGAAAAAGAGCAATCAAAAAGATGTCAAAATAATTTTTCGAAGAATACATATTCGCAGTAACTTTTTTTTCGAATGTTTGTTGAGGGATTTAATTTCAAGTGCGAAAAGAGTACTTTAGTTCCTTTATCTATTCTAAATCGAATGAAAAAAAAGGTTTCTTTGGTCACTTTTTGATAGCTTCTGAAAAATACAAGCTGAATCATTTCCTTTGAATAAACGGACACCAAGTTGATATTGCTGATAAGACACATTTTAGATGTTTTCTGAAAAGTCTTTTGTATTTTGGGATATCTCCTGAAAATAAAATGAAATAAATTTTTAAAAAATCCTTAACAGCATTTTTTTTTCTGAAAGAAGATATTTTTAACGATACAATTTAGCGTAATCATATTAAAGCTTAATCCTTTACAGTATTTTGTATGACATAAGGTGCGTGTCAATAAATGTTATAGATTTAATTATTTGATCTGTATCTCTGAGATCTAAACTTAGTTTTATTTCTGGAGCAATCTGGTGTGACTACGTTACACACATATAGTCTACTTCATGCATTATTATGCTGAATTACATTTCTATTTAAAAAACAAAGAGGAAAGAAGGGTAAAAAGAAGGGTAAAAAAGACTTAATAGCAAGATTTTCAATTTTTACTTTCTTCTATATTTTCAAGAAAAAGTAATGAATTTATGAAAATTTTCGAATTTTGATTTTTGACCGATTTACATATTTTAGGGGTTCAGAGATTCCAATAAACATGTTTTTACAAAATGTCTGTCTCTGAGTCTGTCTTTCTGTATGTGACATAAATCTTATGGGCACTTTATCTCGACAACTAATGCACGGAATTTTACAAAACTTTAAATTCAGTTAGACCTTGATATAAACTGCATCTGTTTAGTTTTTGGTGTATATTGCCTAACAGATGGCACTGCTATGCTGCCTTTTTCAGGATTTCCACAATAGCTATATCTCAAGAATTAATAGACGGACTTTCATAAAAATTCAGAATTTATTATTTCTTGGTATATGGTTCTGAATACAACTTGGTGTAAATCACTCAACATGTGCGCTGCTATGTGGCATTATTCATGAAAATCCCAACAGCTCTATCTCAGGATCTAATGTAAGAATTTTTATCAACTTCAGATTCAGTTAGTCTCTGATATAAAAAGTATTTGTTTAGTTTTTGGACTAAATCGCTCAACCGGTAGCGCTGCTATGCGGCATTATTTGTGATTATCTCAATAGCTCTATCTCAGAAACTAATGCACGGATTTTTCTTGAAACTGATGATTCAGTTATCCCCTGATATAGACAGAAATAATATTCTTTACTTTTTCGATTAAATCGTTCAACAGAAGGCACTGCAATGCGGCATTATTTATAAATATCACAATAGCTCTATCTAAAGATATAATGCACGAATTTTTATCAAACTTCATATTCAGTGTGTCTCGGATATAAATGAGTATTCTTTAATTTTGGGAGTAAATTGCGAAATAGGTAGCGCTGCTATGCGGCGCTATTTATGATTATTGCCTAAGCTCTATCTCAGGGACTAATGCACGAATTTTCGTCAAACTTCAAATTCAATTAGTCCGTGATATAAATTAGTATTCTTTTGTTTTTATAGCAAATCGCTCAAAAGGTGGCGCTTTTATCCAGTTTTTTACGATTTCTGCGATGATTCATACAATAATGTCTCATATGATATGATATCATATAATAATACACGGATTTTCATCAATTTCAGATTCAATTAGAACTTGAAATCAGTTGTTGCAGATTAGATTTTGGTGTAAATTACCTAACCGGTGACATGGCTATGTTTCATGGTTTGCCTGAAAATATTAACGTGTATGAGATAGATGAAAGTTTTGGGATTGCCACATAAGACTAGTTTACAGTATACATACAAACTATCATGTATATGTAAATTGGCTACATTTAAATCACTTTTGCTCCAGCCTCTTTATATATTGACCAACTCATTGTAAGCTTCAAATTTTGAAAATATAATATTCAAGAGATAGGGAAACGGATATAAAAACACATCTACAGAAATTAATCATGGATGGTGCTGTACAACTGGTCATACGCTGAAAGACACATGTTATTCGGGCATATCAGAACATTCATATGACAATTGTCTTATAGACGTATGGAGTGCTGTTCATTATGAATGCTGTCCTTCAACATGTAAAATCATCCCCATTCTGTGAAAAACTTGTTCAACTGGGTATCGCAACTGGCCGGCACAGATACATATCACATGGAGAGTGATACCTTATCGTCTATCAACGTTACCACAAGTCTTCAACAAAGAAAAAATTGTAAGTTTACCATATAAAAAATATGAATTAAAATTTGGAGAACGAGATAATCAGGTTAGAAAAAACGCGAGACTGATTTCTTTCTCGTTATAATAGCATAGTAAAAAATGTCACTAACTGATTTAATTTTTTTTTATATCAGGAAAATGACAGCAAACCATCGATTAAATACAATTTTTTTGTGCTTACATTTCAAGCCATAATAGCAATTTCAGCTTCTTAGCATTTGCCCCCTTAAGGGTAATAAAGATTAACAGCCATTATTTTGAAAATCAGAAAAAGTGTGATAGTTGTATTTTTTGATTTGCCTGATTTTTTTATATATTGAAGCAGATCATATTTAACACTTTCGCTTCTGCTTACGTGAAGATGTGTTGATAGTTAATGCCGCACTGTAGAAGTGGGTTTTCCCAGAAACCGATTTACTTTTTATAACAAAAAATCAGTGAAAATTTTTCCCGCGCCAGAGCGTGACTGGCTATTGGCCATCACCCTACATCATGCGCTGGCGCGTGAGTGGCCCCTTAAAGTTGGCGCCATATCACGCGCTTTCGCGAGAGTGGCAGTGAATGTGTTAATGAATAATGGGCAATTTTCAAGCCCTCAAAAAATTTCCTCTTCCCTATAGAAAAATTTGCGTGAAAAATACGTAGTGTTATTTCAAAAAAGCGCGCCAGTTGAATGAAAAAATGTATCACGCAATAATTGACCAAAACATGGAAAAGAAAAAGAAGTGGTGTCTCGGGATATTTTTATTTTTAAAAAATGACAAAAATTTCAAGTAAACAATGTCGATTTTCGCATTTCTTCCCTATCAGTAAACGAAAAATCCTATTTCTCCTCCCTCTTTCTATGTTTTTTTTTCCTATGAGAAAATGACATATCCCTTTTTTGCCCCTTCCGAAAGAGAAATGGGATGTTTCATTTTCTCTTAGTGGAAAAATACGATCATGGACATTGTTTTTCTTGTAACATTTTTTTTTTTTTTTTTTTTGGGAAAAAATATCACGAGGCCCCATTTTTTTTTTCTTTTCCATGTTTTTGTACATTTGTTCAACTATTTCGGAATATATTTTTTTTTATTCACCTGTGACGCTTTTTTGAAGTAACACTACTTTAATTGTTGTAGATTTTGAAAATTTGGAATATTTAACAGGCTATATTCAGTAACAGGAACAATATATCCGCGCGGTACTATATTGTTTAGCTTGTCCTAGTACTGCACTTTCATATTCTATAAGAAAAAATTTGAGGTACTATTGTTTAAATAAGATATTAAGTGCGGAAAATGGACAAAAAACGTCATTTTGACAAAACTTTGTGGCAACATAACAATGTAAAGGTACAATGCTCCATGGAAACAAATAAATTTTACTAAGTATTAAGTGTTATACTAACAGTTTATGCCTAAGGAATTTTGGGATGATGTTGCTTGCCAGTGATGTAGTCCTCTGAACATACTGGAATTTCACTTTTGATGAAAAATGACACTCATAACCTTGAACTTTGACATTTTCTATAGGAAAGAGGAAATTTTTTCAGGGCTTCAAAATTGCAGATTATTTATTAAATATGATTTACTTCAACATACAAGATATCAAGGCAATTAAAAATACAACTATTAAAACATCACTCTTTTGTCTGAATTTCAAAATAAAAAGAAAGAAGTTCATTTCGCATATCTTTGATTTTTATTATCACAAGGTAGAACCCGTCGAATTTCGACGAAAGAAAATATTTAAGAAGGAGCTGTTTCATTGACTTAAAATAAACCAACAAAATTAGTTACAATAAAAAATGCCCTTGTTATTGGTAAGTCTAACTGTTAAACAAATGATATTTAACCTAAAGTTATCAAAATACTATTTCTATAAAACTCATTCATATTAACTGTTAAAATTAAACTTTAATCGTACATGTAAGCAGTAAAAAAAATATAGATCTGTTATTATGATAAAGTTATCAATTAAGGCTCTTATGCTAATACTCCAAAATAAAAAAAAAATAAAAAATTATTCCATTTTGACTCAATCATAGAATTTTTCCCCGTGAAATTGAACTCGGCATCATTTTCACCATATAAAAATTTACATGTGCAACTTATCTGTATTCACCTGTAAGAAAAAAAAAAGCATTTTAATTTAATCATTTTGATTAAAAACTTAAAGCCTCGATGCTATCAGCTGAACAGATACTAAACTATTTATATTCTTTTAAGTGTAAATGAAACCAAAATTCACCGGGTTTTATAACAAAAGATATTCTTTATAAATTTCAAATTTTTTCTCTTTTGAAGGCAAAATGGCAACATAAAGGTGCAATAATCATCTTTTTTCCTTTTTCGTTTGCTTTTAATAAGGTACTCCTGTTGCCACAATAAAAAAAGGTATTAAAAACTACAAAAAAATTAATATTTTATAAATAAATTAAGATAAAGTTTTTAAATAAATTGCATTTAAAAGTACATTTTTTTTTCTATACGACGGTGTAAAAATTTAAAATGTACGTTATTTAGAAGTGTAAAACTTGCAGCAGCAAAAATTGCAAAACCGAAATTGCATTTCAAATTTTAAAGTGTTGCCATTCGCAGTATGACGTATGCGTTACGCACAGATACGTTTGGCCTTTATAATATAGATTTTTTCCTTTTTCCCATATTTCTGTTGTACAGCACCCTCTATAAGTATTTCTGGAACGAGTATTTTATCACATAATGCATTGCTCTATGTTTTGAACAGTATGTGTATAAAATTTCAAGCTTTTACATGAATAGGAGTGTCAGAATAGGGGCATTTTAATTTTGATCACGCGGTTTTTATTAGAATGTTTTAATCTCACTCATTTGCTACACTGCTTCTCACTAACGAACACACTTTACTTATGAATAGAAAAAAACAGATTATCAATTGACTTTTTAATGGACAATAATAATAGCTGAGTGGTAGGGGAGGAAAAATGGCCGAATTCGAAATTAATTACGGGAATTGTTTTAATTCCTTCTATGTTTATGTCTAGAATGAATATGTTATGTTTTTCTCCCTCATACTAGGTGAGTGTTAGGAAATATGTACATATTTGTAATCGAAAAATAATATAAATTTTTAATTTTCTTAATAATAGCTATTATTGCGACTTTAACATTGATTACAAAGAGGACTTGTTTTTTATAATCAAATACAACTACATGAAATTTGGTTCATTTCTATCTATAGCTTTATACACTTTTTGATGGCACAATTCCGACACACGGAGAAACAAACATTTTGTATAAATGTTTTTCTGGATTTTGGACCCCTAAAAAATGTAGATCCGAAGAAAATCGGAAATCGAAAACAGATTAGTTTACAATACCTTCTTCTAGTATAGATAAATAGAAGTAAAAATAAACATTTTTCATGAAATATTAAAAAATACTTTTAAAAATTCATAAAACCCTTTTTTAAAAAAAAGGGTAAAAACATGTATTCTGAAAATATATCAAAATAATTTTAAATCGAATATTTTCCCCCAGTAACTTTATTCTCGAACATTTGTTTAAAGATTTAACTTGAAGTGCAGACAGAGTGGTAAAGTTCTTCGACATATATATTCCGAATTGGATAAAAAGTGAGTTTTTTTATTATTTTCTGGGAAACATCTTCTGAAAAACTTACTCTGAAAAGTATAAACTGAATCATTTTCTCTGCATGAATGGACACCTACTGAAAATTGCTGATAAGAACCATATTAGATGTTTTCTAAAAAATATTTTATGTTTCCGGTAATCTTCAGAAAATAAAATAGTGATAATAAAAAGTGAATAAAGTACAAATCCGTAACTTTATTTTTCTGAAAAGAGTGGATTTTTAAAGATATGTTACATTATAAATTTTTAAAGCTCAAGTATTCCTTGCTAAGTACAGAGCGTCTTAAATCTAATATTATCGAATTTTTGTAATTCGATAGCTCTAATATATATATAAAAGCTATCGAAAACTTTTATATATATTTGAAAAAACTATAGTATAGTTGCAATAACTAACTTTCACAAAAGTTAAGTTATTGTAATTTGATAAAATTTCTAAAAATCTTTCTTAAAATGGAACGAAAGTTTACAAAATTGAACGTAATGTCATTATTACTTATGACTTTTTTTTAACTTAAAATAAAAAAACGAATAAGGGAGACATTGACGGATATATTTTTTGGTAATTAAGTAATGTGCTTCTTATCCTAAATTTGCTGAAAAAAATTAATTAATTTATATCAGCACACAAAAGTATGAAAACAGTGAGGTTTGGGATGACAAAAACATAATGGTAAACCTAAGAGTCAATCGTTAAAATCGGATTTGTAGGTGTTTTCCACCAAGATATGATGTCGCAGATCGACTGCGTTTTAATATGGGAATTGAGATTTAATTAATCCTGGATTTTCATCAGTGAACTAGACGAGGTGATTGTGTGTGCTGCCGACTCCCAACTTATATCGTTTCTTTTATTATTCCTATGAATTAGATAAGAGTTAATGAATTAATTTTTCGAACAAAGCGCAGATAGGATGAGCCCCATTGGAAAATAATTTTAAATCATAGCGTTTTTATGTACATCTCATTGTCGAGTGTCATTTGTATGAACAGCGAGGCTGTGATTTATAATTTTACTTTCTTTTATCTTTACAAGAATAAAATATTCGTAGAAAAAATCGATCGATGGATTTAAAAGTTTAAGAAGATCCTGAACATGATTTGATAGTATTTAGAAAAATTTTGTCTGTGTGTATGCCATTCTGTCACCCTGTATGTGACAATCAATTTGTGGGCACTGTACCTTCCACGACTAATATACGGAATTTCCCCAATATGCTAGATTCAATTAAACTTTGAAATAAACTGGACTGATTAGATTTGTGCATATAACTCAACAGGTAGCGCTGTTATTCTACCTTATTCACAATTTCCACAATAGCTCTATCCCAAGAACTAATGACCGGATTTCCAGAAAACTTAAGATTGAGTTAGTCTTTGATATAATTTGCTGCTGTGCTGACTATTTTTTTTTGTCAAAGTCGCTCAATAACGGGCGCTGCCATGTTTTAATATTATTCACAATTATCGCGATAGCTCTATCTCAAGAATTAATACAGGAATGTTCATCAAACTTTATATTCAATTACTCCTTAATATAGATTAGTGTTGTTTATTATTTGGTGTAAATCACCCAGAAAGTGGTGAAAATATGAGGCATTTTTCACGACCTCGAAATACCTGTATCTCAAGAATAAATGCAAAGATTTCCATTAAACTTCAGATTCAGTTAGTACCTGATAAAAATTTTCCTGACTTGTTTTTTGGTGTACATCACGCAAATTCGGCACTGTTATACAGAATTTTTTAAAGATTTTGCAATAGTTCTATCGCAGATCTAATGCACGATTTTTTATCAAACTTCAGAATCAATTAGGAGTTGACATCAGATGTTGCTGACTAAATTTTGATGTGGACCACCTAATCGATGGCGCGGCTGTGCTGCTTTTTTTAGGAAGTATTAATAAATATAAGTTGAAAGCTTTGTGATAGCCGCATCTCTTTTATTAATTGGAATCGAAACATGCCAAAAATGATTTTCTTTTAACATATTATTTTATACCTTTCTTAAGTAATTAAGTTTTTTTTATTAAAATGTTTATAAAAAGGTGATGTTCTTTTCAATCTTTTGATTTTAAAAATCTACACATTGTAAAAAAAATCTGTTAAATTTACGGCAAAAACTGCTTTTTTGCCGTAAGATAGCAGTTTTTGCTGTAAAAATTGCAGTGAAATCACCACAAAAAAGTGTCTTCAATCGCATCACGCTATCTAATCCTCATTCTATTCGTCCTCTGCCAATTCCATCTGATTGCAACATCTGTGCATTTTTAGTTATTGAATAAAAAATTATTATATTGTCAACGCAGTCTGTCAGACGTCATGTTTTTATTTATGTATTTTTTTATATATGTCATATTGAAACGGCTGCATTTCAAAGCGGGCACGCTGTGGTGATAAAAACTTTAAAGAACTTTTTTTCGATGGTTTGAGGAAGTAAGAAGTAACATAAACGGTCTTGAACGCTACTTGTTGAGCGACTAATGTATCAAAGTCTCACATAATGTAAAGTTTTGTGAAATTCCGTGCATTAGTTCTTGATATAGAGCTATTGCGATAATCACGCATAATGCCTGTCTCGCCTGTTGAGTGTTTTGCACCAAAAACATAGTAAGCACCATGATTTATCAATTACTAACTAAATCTAATGTTTTATGAAAATCCATGGTCTAGTTCTTGAGATATGGCTACTGTGGAAAGTGTGAATAATACAGCAAAGCACCACCACCTATTGAGTGACATTCACCAAAAACTAATCAGATATCGTTTATATAAACGTCTAACAGAATCTAAAGTTTTGTAGAATTCCGTGCATTGGTTCTTGAAATAGAGCGCCTACAATATGTTTGTCAGATACAGGCAGAGAGACGGGCTGATTCATGGACTAACAGACAGCAATTTTGTAAAAACACATTTTTCGGTTTCTCTGACCCCTAAAATGTGTTAATCTGCCAAAAACTGGATTTCGAAAATTTTCACGAATCCAATACCTTTTTCTTGAAAAGATAGAAGAAAGAAAAAATATTTATAAACATTTGATCTCCACTCTCAGTAACTAAAATTCTGAAATAAGAAATTTCACTTTGAGATTTAATGACATTTCCAAAATTCTTTTTATTGTGAAATATTTCCGATTAAAGTATGAGTTTCTTTTTAAAGAAGTAGGCGCTCACTTAAAGAGAATACAATTTACATATTTCAAATTGAATAATTGATAAATCTCTACACAACAATTGCGGTTAAGCATTGTAATGTAAGAATCAGTTTTATAAAATTTTGCGTAAAGTATGTAATCGAAATAAATTTTAATATTGTAGTTCTATTTAAATTAATACATTTAAAAATGGAAACATATCTTTAAATAAATATATCCGCTTGTCGATTGAAACATTCCTTGAAAAATAGGTTTGGAAATATGGATTAAAAACTTTAAAAAAGTAGTTTAAAATTTTCCTGACTTATTAGAGAAAAGTTTCTAAATAATCCAAAAGTATTATGGTACAAAAAAAACTATATTCCGAAAATGACTTTTAAAGTACTATTTATCGCAAATAGTTTTCAAACTTTCCATTCCATGTAATCCGATGTATGCAGATAAATTTACATTTAATCTTTAATCATTGCATTAGGAACAAAATAAATTATAATCTTTTGATATAAATGACATTAGAAATACCTTTAAATTTCCGCTTTTCATATTTTATAATTCTTTTGCATGTAATATTTTATCATCCGCAAATAAATAGCGGAATTTAAAACGAATGCCAATGAATAGTCAAAATTAATCTTATTACCACGAAAGATAGCTTTATCGAAGATTTCAAAAATTTTATATTTTAATAGATATTATTTGATGCAATGTACGTAACCACCGAAAACTTATTTTAAAATAAACATGCATCTAAAGCTTGCAGCATTTTAATTATCAAAGTGTTCGTGCGTATCCATTTTTTAGCTAGTATTCAAATTTTCTTGAAATAGAAAACCAAGCGTGAGATAATCTTAACAGAAATTTCTGCAGATAAATATTCATACTTACCCATCATACGTAGTATAAAGTAAGTCTTGCAATCGCTTTGAAAAAAAAAATTAACGGATTCACTCATTTCTAATAATGAAGATTCCGAAAACCATACTGTTAGAAAAAAAATTGCAGTCCGCCCGTCTGTGTGTCTGTCAGTCTGTCTGTAAACGCTCTATCTCCCGAAAAAATTGGGTAATATAAAAATGGGACGAAGCCTATTTAATGTCAATAACTTCGATTATCTGGAATATTTTTTTCAGACTCTCTAATAATTCGATATCATGAAAGGCACATGTAAAAATTTTCGATATTTTTTATTTTAGGAATGGACGCAAAAGGCAATAAAATAACACAAATTTTGCATGAAGAACGAAGTCGATCGGATTATTAGTTGCTGAGATATTTGTAATCCTGTTTTCCACATTCTTCGATTTTTCATGACCCTGTATTTCATTCAAATTTCAATTCAAAGATACATTTTAAATGGAAATGAGACGCTTAACCCGGTGCAGTAAACTGTTGTTAATAATATTATTATTTTTGGAATTATGAGGATGTTTCCTTTACGCAATTCGGTACTTCTTGAGTAGTTTGGCGTTTTTTATAATTTGTCGAAATTGGTTCATCAGCAATTCATTGATAGAGCATTGCTATATACTAGCAGGAGTGACCGAGCTTAACTCGGTCAAAATTAACTTTGTGTTCAACGCGATATAGTATTTTCACTTTATCAGTCTCTGTGTATTATTACTATAAAACATGTTATTTTTAATAGTATTATTTGCAAAAACAATCAAAAACACAACTATGTATGTATGCACATTTTTACATTATTTTAAAATTTACAACGAAAGGACATCGATCCAAATTACTTTTTTAGCTCGACTCTGATTGGGTTAACCATTTTGAATCCTATTAAGAATGTATAAAAATTTCTTCACATTCTGAAAGACAATATTTTTTGCCAGATATAGCCAAATTTAGCGACATTCTTACATCTGGCGCCAAATACGTGTTTTGGCTTTCGTAAACTTAATGTCGATTTTTCAGCCAAATGTCGCCAATATTTTTTCAAAAGTCGCCAAATTATTGGCTGTTGCCATACTCTCGTGGTCCTGACCCATATTGCAAAAAATGACCCACTAATCAAATTTGATCAAACGTGACTCACCTCAATTGTCTTCAGATAATCAAAAACAGTAAAATATAAAATTGAATCAAAATCGTTTAAGCCATTTCTTAGGCAAAATTAGCTTGACAACATTCCTCAATGAAGCCGAAATGATCCATTAATATAATTTTTTTAATATGTGACTTAGCCCAATAGTCTTCTCGTGACAAAAAGAAAAAAAAACGATTCTTTACAAAATTTAGATAAAATTGATTATGTCGTTGTTACATATAATTAGAATGACCCTGAGCCATTATAACCCAAAATGACCCACTAATCGAATTTTTGCGAGCATGTGTTCTAGCCTAATGGTTTTCTATTGCCGGAAAACGATATTAAACAAATTATATTCAAAATGGTGAGATCCATTTTCCAGATGAAATTAGCATGACCCATCATGACCCACAAATGACCCTTATAATCGAATTCTTTCGAACATGTGACCTAGCCCGTTCGTTTTTGCGTGCCGAAAAACGGTTGGATACAAAATTTTGATAAAATCGACTGAGCCGCTTTTTAGATATGATTAGTTTAATCTTAACCCATTATGACCCCAAATGATCCGTTAATCGAATTTTCTCGAACATCTGACCCAACCCAATGATTTTCTCGAGCCCGACAACGATAGAATTCAAAATTTAGTCAAAATTGCGCGAGACATTCTCTAGATAAAATTAGCTTGACCTACAATGACCCACTAATTGAATAGTGTCTAACACATGACTTTACTCAATAAACTTCTTGTAATCCAAAACAACAGAGTACGAAACTTGGTTGAAGTCGTTAGAACAATTGTTTAGACAAAATAACCCAAAAGTGACCCACTAACCGAAATTTCTCGAACATATGACCTAGCCCAATAGTTTTCTTGTGCCAAAAAATGTTGTATTCAAAATTTCCTTAAAATTGACCCACCCGTTATTTAGATATGGCTTGACCATGACCCATTATGACCCATCATGACCCACAAATTATCCTTATAATCTAAATCTCTCAAACATGTGACTTAGCCCATTAGTTTTCTCGTGTCTAAAAACTGATACATACAATTTTCGTTAAAATCGATCCTGCCGTTTTTTAAATATAAATAGTTTGACCAAGATCCTTTATGACCCAAAATTACCCATTAATCAAAATTTCTCCTACATGTGACCTACCCCAATAGTTTTCTCGTGCCAAAAAAATATTGTATACAAAATTTCGTTAAAATCGAACCACCTGTTCTTTAGATTAGCTTGACCATGACCCATTATGACCCATCATGATCCACAAATGACTCTTATAATTGAAATCTCTTGATCGTGTGACTTAGCCCATTAGCTTTCTCGTGTCAAAAAAATGTGACAGGCAAAATTTCGATGACATTGATTCTGCCGTCCTTTAAATATAAATAGCTTGACCCAGATCCTTAATGACCCATTAAAATTTTTTCTCGAACATGTAACCTAGCCCAATGTTTTTCTCGTGCCCGAAAACCATAAAATGCAATTTTTAGTCAAAATTGAGTGAGAAAATCTCTAAATAAAAATAGCATGACCCACAATGACCCCAAAAATGATCCACTAAC
The DNA here is from genome assembly GCA_964019185.1 of Maratus speculifer. Classification (NCBI taxonomy): domain Eukaryota; kingdom Metazoa; phylum Arthropoda; class Arachnida; order Araneae; family Salticidae; genus Maratus; species Maratus speculifer. The sequence continues at coordinate 345,103,083 of OZ025292.1, forward strand.
CGAATTTTCTCGAACATGTTACCTAACCCAGTGGTCTTCTTGTAATCCAAAACGATAAAATATAAAATTTTGTCAAAATCGTTAAAGCCGTTTTTTAGATAAAAATGTCTTGACCCATAATGACCCAAAAATGACCCACTAATCGAAACTTTTCGAACATGTGACGCAGCCCAATAGTTTTCTCGTGCCAAAAAACGACTGGACACAAAATCTCCTTAAAATCGATCCAGCCGTTCTCATAAATAGCTTGATCCTGACCCATTATGACCCAAAACGACCCAATAATCGAATTTTCTCGAACATGTGACCTAGCCCAATGGTCTTCTTGTGTCTAAAAATGGTAAATTCTAAATTTTGTGAAAATCGTTAGAGCGGTTTTTGAGATAAAATTTACACACACAGACACACACAATTTTTGCTCATATTATAGCATTAGATATTAAAAATAATTAATTATATGTTTAAATTTTATTTTGGAATTGCAATGCATTTTATGAATAGTTTTCACATGTTTTATTTTCATATGTTATATTATGCATATCCATGAAGGGTAAGTTTTACAGTGGCCCACAACTACTAGTTTATTTATCAAAAAGCATTCTGAGTATTATAATACTCATTATTAAAATAATTAATTATATTTTTAAATTTTATTTTGGAATTGCAATGCATTTTATGAATAGTTTTCACATGTTTCATTTTCATATATTATATTATGCATATCCATGATGGGTAAGTTTTACGGTGGCCCCCAACTACTAGTTTATTTATCAAAAAGCATTCTGAGTATTATAACATAATGTGCTCTATAAAACATAAGACTATCAAAAAATTTTTTTTCTTATGACAATGATTTTTTTAAATATAAGCACTCAATAGAACAATAAATGTAATAATTTCTATGTGTACTTCTATCTGTAATTTTGCACCAATTTTGTATAAAATAAAATTTTTAAAAAGTCAAAAAATAACTTACAAACACACAATTTGTAATATGCTAAATTGTGTACCATCACAATTGCTAGCTATAAATTTGGAAAAACTATGAAGGGAAGTTACCTAAAAATCATTGTTATTGGCGTTTTTTAAAGTTTTCCAATTGTCCTAATTTTTTATCAACCGGAACGGCGTTGGTCCCGACCAGTACGAATAACCAACGCTTGACTATATTTGTAATAATATAATCATTTTACACAATTATATAGAAAGAATTATTTATGATTGATGGAGCGAAATGGCTCTAGCAAGAGAGAGATAGAAAAGGACAATAAAAAGACCAGACATGATTTTATGATCTATTATAAATCCTACAAACATTTATGGCTGGTAAGAACAAAAAAAGAGACAGGCAAATTTATGGTGAAAGCAATTTCAAAAAGTCTCCCACGATGTGAAATGAGACACAACTGAAGGACCATACAAGAGGATCCCCAGCCAATGATCTTCTGGCAAAGGGGGTGAAAAAAAAGAGGATTCGTTGCAGTAAAAAAAAGGAGGAGGGAAAATGACCCGAAAATTATAATTAAAAAAAATTAAAATGAGGCAGATCAGGACTGGGAGAAAAAAAAAATCTGGTGAGAGATCAGAAGCTGTTAGAGATCACTCCAGTGAAGTCCTAAGAAAATTTGTCGTGCCGCCTAGTCGACTCTGGAGATGGATAGAAGATGACAAAAAAATCCCGGTGGAGCATCCCGTACATAAAGAGTGTGCCCTTCCGATAGTGATGGTATGGAAACGACAAGGAGCGGTCCTCATGCGTCGGAAATAGTCGGAGTATCCTAAAACCTCTGTATGCATCCTTCAAAACGCCTTCCTCCTAATACAAGGTATCTTAAAAATTTTCTTCACTTTGCCTGAATTATTGTCTCAAATTATTAATGCACTGCCTCTTGCCAGCCATAGGGTCGAAATAAAAAAAAACACACATAAATTAGTACGATTTTGGGTTATAATATATTTAATATATGTATGATTGATCTGAAGGGTCTGTAAATGGACGGAATAATGCATGAATATCAAGATCAAACTGATGCAAATATTAGAGAATTGGGAATATAATTTTGTAAATATTTGTTTTCTTTATTTTATATTGTCATTGCTTTGTAAATAAACCCTGTATATAAATGTTAATTATGTTATGATGTTTTATTTGGCAGTATGTTTGTTTTATTATGAATATAATTGAAATTGGAGCAAATAGGGTTTCTTTTTTTTCTTCATAGGGTAAATTTTCACGTAAAAGACTCAACGCATTAATGAATAAATAATTAAGATATTGATAAAAACATTTTATACTTCTAACCTATAAAAAAATTTACCTAGAAGATCATAAACGATCACACTTATAATTTAATAGATAACAAAAAAAAAAAAAATCAGCCTATTATGCTCTGATGGGTAATAGTGAGATTAAAAGGATGGAATAACGTTACCTAAACTAATTAGAATTGAATTAATAAAAAATAAGGTGCACAGGTGCAAATTTCTCTCCATCATCTCATTATTTACCTATATGGTGCCGCAACCAATTCCCTTAATTATTTAGTTTAATAAATTTAATTTAAATAATTAAAATTTCGGACTTAGGTTATTTCAATATTATGTTAATTTACTTAGCTCTCAAATTATATAAAAAATAAATGTAATTAATACCTGTGTAATAATAATAAAAAAAAAAGTTTATAAACATATGATTGCTGTTTAGAAAAAGTTAATTATTAAACTGGGGCACATACTGCCATAAAACATACTGTGAATTTGTGTATTATAAACATTGGATCCAACGGCAGGCAAGAGGTCACTTACATGAAAATTGGCATATTTTCCAATAATATTTGAAAGTTTTATTGAATTGTATTATTGATATTATTTAATTGAATTGATAATTTTATTGTAATTGAATGTTAGGGGAACAAAATTTATTGGATAAATGCTTGATAATTATTAAGAAATTCATATGCTTATTCAAGGTGGAATTTAATGAGTAGGGGTGGCAAAAGAAAAACTCATAGGGAGAGCACAGGAAGAAGCGGGGTAAAAACCAGAACGCAAAAAAAGCAATTAGTTGTAGAGAGTAATAATAACATTTTACTAAACACAAACAAAAATAACAAAAATACAGAGAGTTGTGATACTTCTGAGGAAGAAATAAATATAGAATTCAGTATGACAGCTCCCACGCCAGAACAACTAGTTGGATTTATATATCCATTTGATAATAAAAAGGAAAATAATATTAATTACTTTCTACTCCAGTTTGATAATCTAATAGATCAAACTGCATATAACAATGCTCATAAATTAACAATCTTAAAAGCCAAAATTACGGGACCGGCGAGAGAAAGACTTATGCAGGACGAATCGGTGTTTTTGGAAACTGACTTAAAAAAATTTAAGTATAAGTTACGGGAACTATTTTCGGTAAAATGTAATTTTAGTAGTGCTCAAAATTTATTCTTCAGTTTGAAGCAAAAACCAGATCAAAGTATATCTGATTTCATCACAGAATTCAACGCTACAGCGAATTTATACATAAAGAAGAGTGGTCAGGGTCTAAATGAACAAAATAATTCCAGATTTTTAGATCAGATGAAATTAGCTAGATTTTTAGATGCGATAAGAGCAGACATAAGTCTAGAAGTAAGAAAAAATACGCCAGAAACCTTCGATGAAGCTTGTAAAGTAGCTTTAAAACTGGAGGAAGCGTACGCACAAACGAATATGCAGGAAATAAATACATTCTCTGCCTCCCGAGAAGCAGACATTTTACACAAGCTAGATAAATTAAGCTCGGAAAGTACAGAGCAAATAAAAACTCTAGTAACGGAAATCAATAACTTAAAATTAAGGGTAGAGGAAAGAACAGAGAAAGTTAATAAATACTGCGAATTTTGTAAAAAGGATACTCACGATACGCAAGATTGTTGGTACAAAGACAAACATAAAAAGATCAATTCGGGCTATAGAGGAAACATATATCAAAATAATAACGGATTTAATAATTCACAAACAAGACCTTACGGAGGCAATTTTAACCAACAGGAAGGTTTTCGAACGAGATATTCTCAATCGAATGCAAAGAATAATGAATTTTATAACTATGATCCCAATTATGATGCCCCTTACTTTTATGCCCCTCCTCCTCCTATGTTTACTCAACATCCACATACGTATTATTACAATACACAGGGGTACATACAACATCCACGAGGTCGTGGAAGGGGAGGTTACCACAACGATGTGAGAAATAACCACAAGGAAAATTATGAACGACAGGAAAACTCAAATGCAGGTAACAGGGATAACAAGCATAAGGGAAATGGGAAAAAAAAGTTCATACAGAAGAGGACAGGGAAAAAGACAGGACCCGGAAAACTAAATGAGAGACTCACGAATAATGAACACTGGTCCAATAACCCGTGTGAGTCTCGAAATAACGGGTACTTTCGGGAAAATGGAATAATTGCGAGCGTTAAAAATGTAACGGAAGAAGTCCTACCCATGATAAATTTAGAAATAAAAAATATAAAAGTTAAAGCTTTGTGTGACAGCGGAGCAGCTGTGTCTTTAATGTCACCAATCATTTTCGACAAATTAAAAGAAGAAAATGTTAAGTTTAAATACTTAGGCAACCAAATACAAATTCAAACATTAACAAATTCCAAAATTTATTTCAAACAATGTATTAAACTAGCTTTTAGATTACAGGGTACTTATACCACTGGGATATTTTATGTTACTAATAAAGACTTTGGTAGGAGATACCAAATACTTCTAGGTTACGATTATTTAAGGGGTAACAACATGGTTTTGGATTTTAAAAATAAAACTTTAAATTTCAAACACATAAAAATTAGATTAAACGTGCCAGAAGAAGATCCTACGTTGCAGGTTAACAATTTGACTTTAAGTTCAGAAAACAGACCAGACAACAACACTCCAAAATCTCAAGGAGAGAAAAATAATAACGAGAATAGCGAAATACAGTCAAAATCTATCAAAAAAAGAAATATGTATGCAAAAACGGTCGCGAATATTTTTATAAATGCACACTCCAAAAGAATTGTAAATTTACAATGTGATGAAGCTATCAAAGAACAGGAAGTAATACTATTAGAAAAACTCAAACATACTTCCGAATTTGAATTTGAAACCTCCATACATGAGGTACAAAAGAACAATAAAATAAACATTATCATAACAAATAACACCGGGAAAAGAATAAAATTAAATAAAGGAATGAATATAGGAAAAATAAATAACAATATACAATACAAACAAGACACAACATCAGACAATATCGAGAAAGGCAAAATATATGAAATTAATAATTTGAATATTGAGGAAGTCAGAAAATTAAGAGAGGCAGAATTAAGCGTAAATGATTTTGACGTCGCACATTTGTCGGAAGAGTTACAAGTAAAAATAAAAACACTACTACTAGCGAAGGCACATGCATTTTCTAAATCTTATGCAACACTAGGACAAACGAATTTAGTTAGTCCCAGGTTTAATCTAAATCATGAGTACCCCATTCAAACTAAACCCTATAAAATTCCCCAAACTGTTAGGCAGTATGAAAAGAAAGAAATACAAGATTTATTAAAAGCAAAAATTATAGAAAAGTCAAATTCGCATTACGCCTTCCCTGTTATCTTTGTAAAAAAAAAAATATATATAAAAGATAAGGGAAAATAAGCGAAATACAGAATGGCAATAGACTACAGATTATTAAATCAAATATTACAAACATACAGCTATCCCATACCTGATATCAAAGAGATTTTGTATCTTATAAGCGGAAAAAAAAATTTATACGGTTTTAGACCTTCATAGCGCCTTCTTCCAAATTATGCTAAGACCAGAAGATAGACAGAAATTAGCGTTTATTACAGAGGATGGAAAGTATAACCCTTTAAGGTTGGCATTCGGAACTAAAAATAGTAGCGCATATTTTGCGGAATTAATAGAAAAATATTGGGACATTTCGATAAAACAAAGGTACAATTTTTCATGGATGATGTGGTTATAGGAAGTAACAGCATCGACGAAATGCTCCAGTTATTAGAGCAAGTTTTACAAACTTTAATAAATCACAACTTAACAATTGAGCCATCTAAAATGCAAATATGCAAGACAGATATAGAATTCCTGGGTTTCCAACTGAACCAATTGGGATACTCCCCAGCAAAAAAAAACATTGATAAAATAAAGAACCTGATCCGTCCAAAAACAAAAAAAGGGGTCAAATCGCTACTAGGGCTGGCTAACTATTTTAGAACATTAATCCGAAACTATGCAGAGATTGTACATCCTCTAGTAGAATTAACAAAGGAGAAAATTAAATTTAAATGGGGTGAGGAAAGAGAACAAGCGTTTAAAAATATTCAAGAAGCGATAGTAAATAATCCTACACTTAGACCTCCTGATTTTAACAAGGAGTTTCTCTTGATCTGTGATGCCTCGAAAGTGGCAATATCTTCAATTTTAGCACAAGAGAAAGACGGATTTTTATTGCCGATTGAATTTTTTGCTCGAAAACTAAAGGAACCAGAGAGAAGCTATCCTAGTATAAAATTTGAGTTACTAGCTATACACGAATCAGTAAATCATTTCAAGCATATTTTATGGGATAGACAATTCAAAATTCTAACGGATTCGAAGCCTATTACACAACATCTGCACCTGGAAAATCAATCAGATATTGTAAAAAGATGGATGGCGAATTTGTCAGAATATAATTTTGAATTTGAATTTATAGAGGATAAACTCAACCCTGCCGATTTTTGCTCACGATTAATAAACACAATCGAAACAGACACAAATCTGCGTAACAATTTATTTAAAGTAAACACAGCCTTATCTGATGAAAACATCAAAGCTGAACAGTACGCAGATGAAAAATTAAAGAAAATTATAGATAAAATAGATAAAGGACAACATAACAGAAATACAAAACGATATGTATTGAATAAAGATAAAATGTTAATCCTAAAACCAGGAAAAGATAAAACGGAGTTATTAATTGCTCCAGACTCACTTAAGATAGCGATAATGGAAGATGCGCATACACCGCACTTCGGATTCTCTAAAACTTATGCGGCTATCAAAACTAGAATATTCTGGCATGGAATGTACAAAGACATAAAAACTTTTTGTGCTAATTGCACGGCATGCCAAACAGCTAAACCTCACAAAACTATAAAAATGCCAGTACAAAGAATAATTAAAGATTACGAGGTGGGGAGCACGCTGCATGTTGATGTCTGTGGGCCACTCACGTTTTCGGTACGCAAAAACAAATTTATCCTAACTATCACAGATGCAACCTCGAGATTTTTAGAGGCAGTCGCTCTACGGAACGTAGAAGCACAAACTATTTTAGGAGCACTGAATAAATACTTCAGTACTTTCGGATTGGCGAAGGTTATCTATTTTGATAACGCTAAATACTTTCGAAGTCAATTGGTAAAAGAGTATGCGCAATCATTGAATATAGACTTACATTTCACGAGCGTGTACCGTGCGAAAGCGAATTCAATAGCGGAGACAATAAATCGCATATTAAAAAGTTCCTTAATCGCTATGTCAAAAAAGACAACGGAATGGGATATCAGATTGGACTTTTTTAAGTTACAGTACAACAATGCAATTCATAGAGCTTTAGGCTTCGCTCCTGCTCTCATTTTCTTCGCAAGAAAACTCAGAACTCCATTCACAGCACATATGCCAACAGCGGAGATCGTCACAAAAAATATGTCAAACAAAGATTGGATCACATTAAAGAAATTAAATTACAAGCTTTGGCAAATCAGGCGAGAATGCAAGACGAGTATGCAAAGGAGGAAAATTTGCAAAACGTTATTACTCTAAATGTGGGACAGATAGTCTATTTAAAAGCCATAAATCCGGGTGCTCTGTCCAACAAATTTGAGGGACCCTTTAAAGTAATTAAAAAAGTACGCAACAATAATTACGTATTGGAGGATCTCTCAGGTAAATATTCCCGTCCGATAAGGAGGAACATAGATCTCTTATATGCACCCGAATTGGCTACACCAGACATAAACTCAGAAGATCAGTTAGCTGATCAAAGTTCAGAGGATGAAGAAAATTGAAAAAAAAAAAATTACACATAATATGTATAAATTAAAATAAGTGTTCAGCACAAGATTCCCCCCTTTCCATATATATATTTATATATAGATAGATAGATAGATATATAAAATTAAATTACAGATAAATAAAATTAAATATTTATAAATCAAAATAAATAAATAGAGAAAATTATACCAATGCAAAAAAAAGCACTAGACAGGAGTTTTACCCCCCCCCCCCCTGTTTACAAAAATGCAAACCCCCCATGCAATTACTAGACATAAAAGAAACGGGTTTGAACTCGCAATTCATGTTTAAATTAATTGGTTAAAAAAAAAGTATTTAAACAGATTTACACATGGAGGAGATAAAACATGTATAGAAATTAATTCAAAAACATTTAGGACAACTTGCCTTTAAATATACAACAAATTAAAAAAAAAAATGTAAGTAAGGACAGGGATAGCAAGATGAGTGCGTCGTTTACCTCAGGGTTACAATATGAGGTAAAGTGCAAAGACACACCCTAAGAGAAGAAAATATAAACACATAAATAAATAAAGTAGCAGGTATCAAAATGCACCATTTAAAAAAAAAAAAAGAAACCCTATTTGCTCCAATTTCAATTATATTCATAATAAAACAAACATACTGCCAAATAAAACATCATAACATAATTAACATTTATATACAGGGTTTATTTACAAAGCAATGACAATATAAAATAAAGAAAACAAATATTTACAAAATTATATTCCCAATTCTCTAATATTTGCATCAATTTGATCTTGATATTCATACATTATTCCGTCCATTTACAGACCCTTCAGATCAATCATACATATATTAAATATATTATAACCCAAAATCGTACTAATTTATGTGTGTTTTTTTTATTTCGACCCTATGGCTGGCAAGAGGCAGTGCATTAATAATTTGAGACAATAATTCAGGCAAAGTGAAGAAAATTTTTAAGATACCTTGTATTAGGAGGAAGGCGTTTTGAAGGATGCATACAGAGGTTTTAGGATACTCCGACTATTTCCGACGCATGAGGACCGCTCCTTGTCGTTTCCATACCATCACTATCGGAAGGGCACACTCTTTATGTACGGGATGCTCCACCGGGATTTTTTTGTCATCTTCTATCCATCTCCAGAGTCGACTAGGCGGCACGACAAATTTTCTTAGGACTTCACTGGAGTGATCTCTAACAGCTTCTGATCTCTCACCAGATTTTTTTTTTTCTTTCAGTCCTGATCTGCCTCATTTTAATTTTTTTAATTATAATTTTCGGGTCATTTTCAATCCTCCTTTTTTTTACTGCGACGAATCCTCTTTTTTTTTCACCCCCTTTGCCAGAAGATCATTGGCTGGGGATCCTCTTGTATGGTCCTTCAGTTGTGTCTCATTTCACATCGTGGGAGACTTTTTGAAATTGCTTTCACCATAAATTTGCCTGTCTCTTTTTTTGTTCTTATCAGCCATAAATGTTTGCAGGATTTATAATAGATCATAAAATCATGTGTGGTCTTTTTATTGTCCTTTTCTATCTCTCTCTTGCTAGAGCCATTTCGCTCCATCATCTTTCCCCCTATCACAAAAAAAAAAATGTTGATTTCAGTCAACATTTTGGTGGCTGTGAAATGCAAGAACCTTCTAGAACAGTTCGTCCTTTATGGAGTAATAGTTCATTCATGTTCAGATTCACCTTCAAACCTCAACCTTTCACTTTGCCTGGAAAAAAATTTTTTAGAGCAAAAGAAACATTTTATATTTACCAAAATATATATAAACTTGTCTCCGAATTTGGAATAATCTTTTAATCCCTACATACCAAAAGAAATTATAAGAATATTGGCATATTTTCCATTTTCATATATTACATAAATTACATATATTATACTGTATATACTTAATGACATATTCATTCAAAATCTTGGTTTACTATACTCTATAATAAGAAAGAGAACATAAAAATAAATGTCTAGGATAATCAATATTAAATTCCATATATTTACAAAAATAGAAAGAAATGTTACATTACAAGACAGATTCTGAATATACATTTTATGCCATTGTGTAATAATGATCACTTGGTGTCAGAAACACATATTTCTTAACTTTTCCTTTAAATTACACAGTGAGCCACCATTTCATTGGAAATGTATGAATATTTCCAATGAGATTTAAATGGGTGCATACTGATTGTATCATTAACTCTATTCCGAAAGAATCGAATCGCGATTTCCAATTCTCCTAAAATTCATAATATTCTCACGCTTGCTCCTCGCGCTCCGGAGTGGATGAAAAACTCTATTCTCTAATCATCCCTACTTGTATCTGCCTACGGCCTGGGAATGGGTTTGCTCTGCATCCTTCACCCCCGCGAGAAATCGGGGAAATCCTGTGTCCCCCTGAAGGTCAGAGTCAGGAAACCGGATTTTTTTTTCTTTTTTTTTACAAAGCGGTAAACAATATGGCGGCCCCCATGTAAGTGATTTTGCGCGTGTACGATGAGGAATCATGTGTACGTTTTTGTTGGAAATCAAGGGGTAAGTATGGTTTTATTTATCAAACCTCTAGTAATCAAATCTAAGCTGAGATGTATTTCGAGAGAAATTCTTATCCAAATATGGTAATTATATCTTTTCGCGATGTAATATGTATATGAAATTCTGCATGTCTTTACTATTGTCAGCACCGAACACTTCTCATTTTTAAAGTTATTATTTATTTATATACCTCCCTTAGAATGTGTAATCATATTCCATTATTGTTCTTCCTCTTCTCATTATTATTTTATTGAATGTATAATTCCAAAAGAGTGCTAAGTGTCCCCCAAAAAAAATCCATGCATGTGAATTCCGACCAGCGGAATTAATTTTTTTGGGACCCCCAATCACCCACTTTTATACAATTTTATAAAAAAAAAATTGATGTAAAAAAAATATATAGAACGAGAAAAAAAAAATACTGAAATTCATTCATTATTATGAAATCATTATTATTATGCCATTGTATTCATTAACAATATTTTACATTACTTTATTAAATAAAGTGAACTTCAGGGAAAATAGTATTCCCCTTGTAATGACAGTGTTTAGAATCAATGATTGGTGCTTAACAAAGGTTTTTAGAATCAAAATGAATTTAAAATAATAATTATTTTTAATGTACTGTACTATTGTTCTCTGTGTATATCATTCTCCCATTATGTTTTTGTTAAAAATACCTTCTTTAATTAGAGTTATAAATCCATTTTTATCCGTTTTCTCCATACCCCTAATTCCTTAACTTATCTCGTGAGAATGAATCCCCAAAATGTATTGTATTGTTACCTAGCGGTACAATGTGTGCATGCTCTCTTATCGCTTAACGAGAAATGACATTCACTGTGTCGCTATTTCTTATCACACTGTTTGGGAAAAACCGCCTGCGTCACCTCATGGAACAAGCGTCACCTCCCCCCCCCCTTCTGAACTTGGGGGCAGAGGTGGGTAGAGGGAAACTCGATTATTCTACAATCGACTACAATTCACTAGTCATATCTTGAATCGAATGCTACCCAAAACAAACCGTTGTCCTGGCGACGGTATGATTGTTGACGCTTTGCTTGCTGTGAAATCTCTGTTACCCTAATTTAATGTGGTGTTTACGTTAATTTATGAGAGCATTGTGCGCAGAAAAAAAAACATTTTGCCTTCACTAAAGGTATTTATATATATATATATATATGCGCTTATATATGTGAGTTTAAATATGTACCATGAATCAAAATCTCGATTATAGGTGAATTATATAAATACCTGTTAAATATACATATGTATTTTTTTTTTATATTATGTATGATTTTATTTTTATTGCAATTTTATTTATATCTACCTATATTTTGATACAAACGATTGTTTCATGTCTTCATACGTTCATAAATTACAAGAATGTAAGGATTTTTTTTTTTTTTTTTTTAAATCAAAATTTTATAACTGTGCCCGTGACACAGTGCTTCGATATATATTTATTTAAGTAGTTCAAAAAATATTTGTTCCTATTCCATCAACTATATGTCATTTGAACACTTTTAGGGAAGAAGAGTGAAATCTAAGAGAATAAGACATATGGGGAAACTAGTGATGGTTGACTCACTTTTTTCTAAATAATTTTAAAGTTTTTAAATATTGAACTTAGAAAAACGCTTTTATGTCATTTGATTTGTTACACTTTCAGCTATCAGAATAAAACTAATAAATAAGTATAATATATAATAAAAAAGAACGATTTTTATCATGAGAAAATAATTGGTTAAGGCTCCCCACATATGGGAAGCTTGACCCACTGTATTTTTTATTGTAATATTGGCCATAATAAAAAAAAATATACAATCAAAATAAGTTTAAAAATGCAGAATATATCTATTCTTTAAGGATTAAACAAATAAAAAATTTTTAAGAGTAAAGAATACCTTTATTCTATAAGTTTTAAACAAATAAAATAAATTTAACAAATACAGAATACCTTTATGCTACGAGATTTAAAGAAATAAAATAAGTTTAGAAAGCGCAGAGTACCTTTTAGTTACAAGGTTTAAACAAATAAAATAAGTTTAAGAAACCCAGAATACCTTTATGCTATAAGGTTTAAAAGTTTAAATAACCCAGAATATCTTTAATCTACAAGGTTTAAACAAATAAAATAAGTTTAAAATACCTAACATAGCTATAAGGTAGACTAGAAGATTTAAACAAAAAAAAATAAATAAATAAATAAATTTCACAAATAATATTAATAATAAAAAAAATGATTGATGTTACAGGCTTTACAGAACGCTGTTACTTTTTTTTCGATTTGTATAGAGTAAATTTTCATTTCTTTTACAAATATTATCCTTAACACTTTATTATATAACGAGTGTAATAAAAGATTTCCCAAAACACTTAATTAAGGAAGTTTTGATCATGGTCAACCCTCCCTCACATTGGCTGGGTCAAGTCTCCCACATAGCCATTTTGTAAAGACTAGCACATAGTTATTTTAAGCTTTATTTACTGTGCGAATTTCGTACCTAGAATGGAAGCACAATATTCGTGCATTAATTAAAACCTATTTACTTTAATTTCTATCGAAAGAAATTTTTACAAAATATTTCTAAAAAAATCGCTTTTTTATGTTGAAAACTCTTCACTACTGATTCTGTCTACACCTTTTTCATTTATCTGCATGAAATTAAAGTTGTTGTAGATCTTTCCATTAGCTTTGATTGTCATCTGGCATTAAAAGTCTCAAACTTTTTTAAATATCAAAATGGGCGAGTGGGTCAAGCCTCCCGTATGATGAACTATCCTTGGTCTCTCCTAAGCATAAAACAATTTAACTGCTGTTTCCTAAACATTTTCAAGAATACAAAATTATAAGATCAACGCAGTATACTGTATGAGAAATTACAAAATGTGATTTATTTTAATTAAAAAATTACATTTAGATAGTCAGGGATTCAAAATGGTCGGTATTTGCATTGCCTCTAATCTTAAATCTTTCACTTGTTTAAATCAGAGAACATGCTATTCGATAGGGTAAATATCATTATTAAAAATTTGCGGTAACCGAAATATCGACTATATAAGAACAATTGGTATAACTTCTTTTAAAACCATATATTAATTATTCAATAAAAACTATAATAACTTTTAAAATACCTAATACGCTAGGTATAAAATTGATCTTCATCGTTATATGTTTTTCATTCTTCTAATTTCAACATTAATAATCTGAAAGTGGCTAAGTGCAAAGAGCAATCTAAAAATAATTATTAAATTTCTCTTTATTTTCAAATAAAGGCTAAAAAAACACCCACAAAAAAAGCATTTAAAAGGTTAAAATAAGAAGTATTTTTGTAAGTTACAATGGAGCGCAGCACTGAGCTAGGTTGATATATTTAAATCATGATTAACCATCTTTATACTAGACGGGCTAGAATGGATCCACAGACACAATAAAAATGATTTTTCACAAGACAAAAATATTCTGTAAATATCTGAAAAAGTTACACATTAACAGATAAAATTACAAATTTACAAAAATCATTGAATTTTCAGTGATTTTTTTTCATGAAAAAAGAAAAGTCATTTTGAATGCACCGACAAAAGATCAGTCTGAGATTTTAGACAAATGAAAATGATAAATTGCCAATACATTTGACTTCAGAGAAAGAAATATAAGAAAAGGCAATATTTTCTCGGCATAAAAAAAGAACAGATGAAGAAATTTCTATGGCTAAACTCGTTCTGTTTAAAAAACTAACTGGTATCTACTATGTAAATACAGGATAGATGTGCCGGCGATTGACACCCTACTAGTAATGGACACCCTTCAATGTTTTTGGTTTATAAAAGAATAATGATTAAAAATTCAGCTTTCATTATTTTACTTAAGTAATCTTTGCATATTTAATAATCTTGATTTTATTTGACACTCTTAATCAAACCAGCCAAGAAGCAGAATATAACGTTTCAAATTTACACGTTTTTCAGTGCAAATCTTAATGAACATGGTCAGAACTGGCTTTAATAAGTTTATATTCTTTATTTTCTCGTAAAATTTGCAGCTTTTTGATTTTGTAGCAAAGAAAACTTTGAATTTTTTATGCTAATATTTATTTATAAAATTTGATTTATTTTTAATGTTTTAAGACGGGGGTGTCCATTACTAAGATGGTTAGTTTGTCATTTTCGAGTAATGGACACCGCATGTAGACACTACTAACTAGTCGGACATGGCAATACCAAAATTTTCTTCTATCTCATACACATTAATACTTCCGGAAAAGTTAAACACAGCAGCGTCACTGGTTAGGTAATTCGCACCAAAATCTAAACAGCAATAACTTACGTTTCAAGTTCTAACTAAAACTGAAATTTAATGGAAATCCATGAAAAAAAAAAGAACCTTGATAGAAGCGTCAATTGTTGAGCGATTTAATGTAAAAGCTAAACAATATTAATTTATATTACGCATTAATTGAATTTGACGTTTGATTAAAATTTTTGCATTATTTCCTGAGATACAGCTATTGCGATAATCATGAATAATACTGCATAACAGCGCCACCTGTAGTGCGATTGCACCAAAATGTAATTAGACCCTTTATTATATCAAGGACTAACGGAATCTGAAGTTTTATGAAAATCCAGCCATTAGATCTTAAAATATAACTACTGTGGAAATAGTGAAAAATGCAGCATAGCAATGCCATCTATAGGGCGATATATGTATACCAAAAATTAATCAGATACAGTTTATATTAAGGTCTAATTGAATCTAAGGTTTTATGAAATTTCCTGCTCAGTTCTTGAGATAGAGCGCTCACAAAATTTATGTAGTATAAAAACAGACAAACAAACAGACAGACAAACAGAGTGACAGACTCACAGACAGACATTTTGCAAATGCATGTTTTTTGGAATCTCTGACCCTTAAAGCGTGTAAATCAGTCGAAAACCGAAAACTGGAACTCGAAAATTTTTACAAATCCAATAGTTTCTTCTTGTAAAAATAAAAAAGAGAAAAATAAAACTTTAGTAATGTTTATAGTGCATCCAATATTTTGAATTAAGTGAAAATTTGAATAATCAAATTCAATTTTTAAATTGCACTTATCAAAACGTAATAATACAAAAACGTTTATAAATAAATTCTTTCAGTTAATTTATGTGGTTAATAAAACTTCAATATATATATTTTTTTTATGTACATAATTTTGCCTTGCATTTTTTTTTTAAATCTGTCGAATAAACTATCAGTAAGCAGAAATTATTGCTTAAGGATACAGTCAAAATGGGGCTCACATAGGTCTTAAGTCCTCGCCATTTAAATAAAGAATTTAGTTATAGAAAATATTAAAAATCAATTTTCTATCTTAAATGTTTTCTTAATCCATTCTGACCAGAAACAAATAAATAACAAGGAAGCTTATAATAATTATTAAACTAGCAGACTTGTAGATCAGTGGGCTCAAACATCAGTTCTGCCTTTTCATTTTGAAATTATTTTACATAGTATATAAAATATCTAGCTCCCAGTATCATTTTTATTATATTTATTATATTGATTGATATAAGTGATATTTCAAACAGTCATTTTAAGTTTAATTGTTAAATTAATGAGACAAAACTATTTCCAAACTTTGAAAATTATTTCTTTTTAAATTCCTCACTGTCTGAATAATTTGATAGGTGTAGTTGCCTGATATTTAATATTTTAAACCATACATCGAAAATAATTAAAATATCAATATTTTTATAGTTAAAATGACTAATGCAAACTGAACTGTGAATTATTAGTACAAATATTTTATTAATTATTAGTATCCGAATTGTTAAATTTATTTGAAAATAACTATTTTTATTCATTAGTGTGTTTTCTTAACTTCTGTTTCAAAAGACATCCATAAAACGGTTGTATTTGTTCCTTTTTATGGGGTGCTCATTACTGGAACAAAGGGTATCCGTTACTCGACCAGAGTATGCTCATTACGCTTCCAGGATCTTTTACCAGAATGTTTATAAAGTAATATTTTCCTTATTTAAGGGGAAAACTCTATTTTTAGATATAGGAACCAGTACTTTACAAATTCTCTAGTGCAAAACCACTTAAAATACCAGGAATCCCCTGATACGTACAAACCCTGTATAATATTGAAAAACTGGAATATAACAACTATAATTATGGGGGGGGGGGAATTGAGAAATTCCTTAAGGGAGTTCATTATTGTTACATGTACCCATTTAATGTCACACTGACCGGGTGCTTCTTCGTGAGTAAAGTAGTAAGCACTTTAGCCATTCGCTAAATATCAAATATCTTATGTATACACTGTTAAAAATTTGAAACTTTTGTTGCATTGTCATTCCACCTTTTTTATATAAAACAATTACTTCACTGCAGTAGGATGCATTATCATTGGTCAAAATAGAGATACTCTATAAAAGCAGTGAAGTGACGATGCAGCAAAAATTTCATATTTTTAACAGTGTATTTAGTCTGATTTACTCTGCTAAGCTTGTTATCTGATATATAATATTCTAAAATATTGTATTAGATGAATATTAATTTTCATCCCTTAATGAACATAATAAAATATAAAGCAAATTTAATTTATCTCATTTCAAGCCGATTTTTTCCACTGAATTAGTTATACAAAAATATAACCTTCCTTTCATATAAATTTAATAACTTTTTCGTAATTGAATATCTAATATAATTTGCTGCTTTTAAGGGTTGGAATATAATTCAAGTAATCTATTTATATTTTTAAAAATGTAATATTTTTAATTGTTATTCAGTTATGTTTATCGCAAAAGGAAATTTATATTCATTTACAGATCAAAATAAATTTTTTGGTTAAGTAAAATTATTTGTCCTTGGTTGTTTTTTTTAGTGAGTAATACTAATGTAATTTGGAATTGAAATATAGGGTAAAAAAGTTACTAGTGCTTATACACAATTAAAACATAAACTTTTGTATTATTATTAGAACAAGTAATTTAATTTTAATCAAGGCTTTTATTAGAATTACAAATTAAGTTTACTTTAAGGAACATGGATGATTTTCGTTTAGAAAAATACTAATATTTTATTAAGAGGATAAATTACGGATATTTTTCTTTAGATATAATGCAGGAAAAAATGTAAGTTTTCCCATAAAAAGTGTATATGACAATAGTTCTAAAACCGTGGTCCAGAGACTTCTCCTTTAGGCCGTCCTTAAAGAACTCATGCTTAGTATAAAAATGTTCACTCCTACAGAATTTCTGTATAATCTTGAAAAGAAAATCAAAGAAAAACTAGTCGGATGTGGCAATCCGAAAACTTTTTTCTATCTCATGTATGTTAATACTACGTACTTCAAAAGTCGCTACCACACAACCAAAATTAAATGCCAATCTATGCTCATTGTGAGTATTCTAAAGGCATGAAATTTCGTGCATTAGTTTTTGAAATATAACTATTGCGGATATCGGGAAAAATGCATAAAAGTGCCAGTCATAGGGCGATTTATATGGAAACGATTTATAAGAAAAACAGCAACAGTATTTATCAAGCTATAACTGAATTTGAAATTTGTTGAAAAAATTCGGGCTCTATTTCTAAAGATAGAGGTATTTGATGAATCGGGAAAATTCAGCATAGCATAGCCACCTGTTGGGATTTTGAAACCAAAACACAAACAGAACTGGATCATAATATGGATTTGCAGAATCCGAAAAAAAAGTGTGATAGTTGTGCCACCTGTTGAGCTACTTGCAACAAAATGAAAACAACACCAATTTATGTCAAGGATTAACTTAATCGAAAGTTTTATGAAAATCCGTGCATTAGTTATTGAGATATAATTTTTGTGTGTATCGTAAAAATGCAGCATAACAGCGTCACCTGTCGAGAGATTTACACTAAAAACTAATTCAGATCAAATTATAACAGGCACTACTAAAATATATATTTTTATTAAATGCCGCGCATTAGCTCTTCAGATAGAGCACCCACAAAATTTATGTCACTTACAGACAGGCAAACACAATCACAGACTCACAGACTGACATTTTATAAAAACATGTTTTTTGGAATCTATGACCCCTAATACAATTAAATCCGACAAAAACCGGTATTCAATAATTTTCACGAATCCAATATTTTTCTTGTAAAGATAGAAGAAAGTAACTAGTCAGATGTGGCAATTCAAAAAAATTATTCTATCTTATGCTTGTTAACACTTCCTGAATATTGAAGTATAGGAACGAAACCAGTCTATACCTAATCTAACCGGCAACAACTTATGTCAACTCTAAAACTGAGTCTGAAGTTTGATGAAAATCCGTATGTTAGTTTTTGAGGCCGAACCATTGCGGAAAATGTGAAAAAATCTGGATGGAAGTGCCACCTGTTGAAAGATTTACTCCAAACACCTAAACACCAAACCAGTCAGTACTAATTAATGTCACGGACTAACTGAACTGAAGTTTGATAAAAAATCACGCATTATTTCTTGAGCTGCGACTATTGTAATAATTATAAATAATGCCGCTTATCAGCGGCACCTGTTAGGAGATTTACACTAAAAACTAATTATCATAATATTATATCAAGTACTAATGTAATCTGGAGTTTTATGAAAATCCGTTTATTAGTTCTTGAGATATAGGCTTTGAGGAAATCGTGAATAGGGCAACTTAGTAATACCACCTACTGAGCGATTTACACCAAAATGTAAATAGAACCAATTTACATCAGGATCTAACATGATCTAAAGTTTTAGTAAATTGCCATCAGAGGTTCTTGAGCTATAACGCCCTGCATGTGTCTGCCTGTATAATAGAAGTATCTCAATAAATTTTAAGAATGCAAGTATTGTCTAATCAGTTTCTTAAATTTAAAATAAAATGTTGTAAAAAAAAATAAAACTAATCTCCATAATTACATCAATATTATGATATAATCTGATTTTGCTATATTAATATTTACCAATGAAAAAGAATTAACAATGAGTTTAAAATACATATTAAAAATGTAAATGTAATTTCAGTAATTCGTTTAAGTAAAGTTTTATATAACATGAAAAGTTTTACAAATTATATTAAAACTATGATCAAAAGATTAGATTTTATAAAAAAATATTTTCTTTTTACCGATTTTTATCATTGAATCAAGAGATTTTTCAAAGTAATATATTCTGCATAATAAATTGATGTAACTGCAGATCCTATCAGCCACTAATTCTACATGAGGGTTTGTACGTGCAATAAATTACTAATGTTGATAGAGATAATATGCAGAGCGAAAAGTCCCTGAACTATAAATAAAAAAACATTTAATTGTCAAAAATGGATTTTATTCTTAAATATAGTTTCCATCAGAAGCGATCTACTTATTCAAAATCCATCAATAACTATATAAACATCAATAAAAATTCATCAATAATTATATAATCATTAATCATAATTTAGTATTAATTTATATAATGCTGAATAGAACGTTTTGAATTATTGAATTGCAAATTTAAATAAATAAATTAAAATGTACTGTTAAGGTGTAAGATAAATGTTTAAAAATCGGCTGTTATGATTATATATTGTCCCTAGTTTAAATGTTTCAGTTTATGTTCTTCTATTTTTTATCATTTATTACTATGCATAATTTGTAAAATGCTATTTTTTCTGCCAATTATCAAAACCGAATTTCAATGAAATCGGTAAAATATGTTGAATAAAGAGTAAGCTTAAAATAGTCTGAATAAAAAGATGTCAATATAGAAAATGAAAAGAATTGCCTGTGAAAAGTAAAAACGCTCATCACCTATATAAAAAGAAGTACTCTTAATAAAGATTTTCTAAAGAATATTAGAAAATGTTCAAATGGTCACAGGGGAAAACTAAATGTTGCGTATAACTTGAAATGGCTTCTTTTATATTTGTATTTCCAGCACTTTCATTATTTTAGTTAACATTAGAAGCATCGAAAATTTCACTCAAGATTTATAAAAAAAATTACATCAGAATTATTTAAAGCTTTTCAACTTATGTATTTAACTTATTTTTGTGAGATAATTAATTAAATTATTTTCGCTTGCTCTTAATTATTTTTTAATTAATAGCTTTTCTATAATACCTTAAACTTTCACATTTAAACGTTTAGGGAAGCAGCAAGTACTGTATTCTGGGAAAAAACTGAAGAAATTCAGAAAAATACAACAAAGCTGAATATTTGTTATTGAAAACTGCTTTATCAGATAGTTTATAACAGAAAAAATGATACTGATTGAATTATACGGTAGTGAGTGCATTATGACCATTTATTATACAGAAGTTCTAAATTAAATGTAGAGCCCGAAAAACTGGTACAGGCGTGCGTTTCCAAACATTGAAGGTACGCAATCAATTAACCCAATGTGATACAGTCAGTTACGTCAATATAAGTGAACTTGTGTCTTTCAAATTTATTTCATAAATTCCTGCTACTACAATGGCAGATTGACACGATTTAAGTGATTTTGAACGTAGCGTAATAGTATACGTACAAGAAATCACATGTCCTTGGTAATCATGTAATTTGGATTTTCGCTGGTGATCATTTCATGAGTCTTCCATCTCTATCAGGATTCTGGTAAAACATCAAATCTCCTACGGCTGTGCAGCTCGAACCTTAACAGTACGTGGCCTCCAATGAATGACGGGAATCTTTAAAAGGATAACACTCCCTGAAACTGCTAAGGATTTAAATGTTGGAACATGAACGAGTGCCAGCGTGCAAACTGTTCAACTATTTTCTAGAAAGTAGTCTCATGATCAGTGACACATTTCAATGACATTTTGGCTTTTCGATTAAAAATTGCAATCATGTAAGTGAAACTAATTTTGCTTATGAGGAAAAATAGACAAAAGAGAGTTTCGTGTTTTTATTAAACATTAATTTTTCGCTAAACAAATTAAACCAAATCCAATAATGACTTGTAAAGCATTAAGGCATATCAATTGTGCCATAAACAATTCTTTATTAATAGTTTAGTGAGTTTAAATGCAGTCATATAAGCACCATCGATGCTACACATTCTGGATATGAAATTGTAGCATCAAATACTGCGAAGATTTTAAAATACCCTTGAATCAATCCATTTCAAGTAATTCAGATTTTTTTCCTTTTTTTAGTTGCTATACTATTTTTTAAAAAGTCTGATTTTTTTTTGTACAGCAATCCTAACATGATGGATATTAAAAATGACTATTATTTTAATATTACTATATTTTATTTCTATACGGTGCCCTTCTTTGTTTCATCGTTTGCAGCAATTTTCTTGAAGGGTTTACGATGATATCTTTTATTCCTCCCTTTCATACCAGGCTTGCAGCAATTTGTTCAGAATAAAATGATCTAAAAGTTTGGTATTAGAATAGTTTCTTGAATTAAAAAGTTATTGGTAAATTTGAGTACAATGTTTAAGATTTTTTTCTAAAATCTGTCCGTTTACAAGAGGAAATTTTTCTACAAAAAGGAAAACTGTTAAAATGACATATTCTTTTACAAATAGAAGGGAAGTACTTGTACTCACACACCATGTTCTAGACCTGGGACATGATTTCTTTTCTTTAAGAAAATGCTCCAAATCTTTAAAATTTTCAAAAATTACACTTTTAATGTTTTGATGTCTCTGCACTGTAAAAAAAAAGGGTCGATCTACTAAAAAAACTTTAGTAATCCTTGTAATTACTAAAAAATGTTTAGTAATCTTAGTCGGTTACTAGAAAATCTGTAAGAATTACTAGAAAAAAGTTAGCAACGAATAGAGTTAATAGTTTTATATTTTTAATAGCTATTACTAAAACTCACTTGGCGTGGCCTCGATAGCATAGTGGTTATAGTAACGGACTCCAGGCTAAAAGGTCCCGGGTTCAATACTCGACAGCGCCAAGTACGCCCCGAATGTATGTAGTGTAAGTACTCTATAATAAAGGGGTTATGAATTTCCTTTAGGAGCTGGTCGCAATGTTTGGTGCTGCCATCTATTGCGTTTTTGCCGAAAATCTATCGCTTCAGAAGTCTGGATGCAGCTCGAAAGAAGCTCCTGCCCTTCGGACGCACGTAATTGTTATTAAAAATAATTTTGGAGCTATTACTAAAATTTGCTTGGTGGCTCATACTAAAAAAATTTAAGTTAGTTATACAAAATATTCTTTTGTTCAGTTTACAAAAGAAATG
This sequence comes from Maratus speculifer, assembly GCA_964019185.1. Lineage (NCBI taxonomy): Eukaryota > Metazoa > Arthropoda > Arachnida > Araneae > Salticidae > Maratus > Maratus speculifer. The sequence continues at coordinate 345,125,922 of OZ025292.1, forward strand.
CTTGTTTCACTTGCAAAAAAAAGTTTGTAATGGTTACTAAAAAATTCTGTGGAATACAAATTTACTAAAAAATTTTTAGTAACCTCTTGAATTTTTTTTTACAGTGTGGTGGGTCACAAGATAGAAATATGAAATTCAGGTTTATGATAGTATTTTATAATAATGTTATTCACAAAAAAATTTAAGATGGAGAGTTGTCTATAAGCTGAAATATAGCACGGGTAATATGTCAAAACAATACTGCCAAACTATAGTTTTATTATAGTCACCGATAAATATTTATCTCGGAGCGTAATTTAAATTTTTTAGATTATTTTTATCTTTAAATAACAGCAACGGAAATTAAACCCTTAGCGAAGCTAAGCAATCAATTATTTAACTATGCTTAATGAATACAAATTGCATGATTTCAGTAAGTTTTATTTTAAGTAATTTTAATAATTAAAAGAAATCGCAATAATCAAAAAGAATAATTATATATAAAATCATGAGTGAAAAACAGAAAAGGATTAGGACAAGAGAAAAGTTGTTAATGCGATGATCTAAAACAAGCTTTTTCTTTGAAAAAAAAATCTGAATTTTTTAAAACTTTCAAAATTTTCTTTTTTAAGGCTTTGATATTACTGTTTGGGTACGATTAAAAATCTGAAATTCTGGCCTCTCATAGAATTTGATGGTAGTTTTATGCACAAAAAATTAAAGGTAGAGATTTGACTGGAAGCTGTGGTATGTTGAGGACAAGATATCAACGAATGTTATTACGAGCACGTAGGATGAAAAACATTTTTCTCTTTCATTTCACTTACAAAATATAGTTTTTGGAAAACAGTGTAATAGCAATATTTAATTTAATAAGAGACTATACATATTCAACAAAAATGTGAAAAATATCTTCACACAATTTAAAAGAGATGTTATAAGTTCAACCAGATGTTCAAAGTTAAATTGATTAATCTTAAAATCTTTTTTCTTTCCATATTACTTTTCTGTTTTAGTCCCTTGTCTTTTATAAAATATTTATTTTTTATGTTTAAAAAATAAACGTCGTTAAAAATACACAAGACTAAGTACATTTATTTTTAATCATTATAATTTTATTTAATTTTAAAAATTAGTGAATAGCTCAGCCTTTTGTAACCTCAAATAATTTTAATTTTTCGAATAAATTTGAATTGGTGCATCATTTAATTTTTACACAATTTGTACCTTGCCATACTGGGGTTTAAACCCGGAACTTTTTGACAGGGGGAAGACACCTTACTGACTGAGTTATAGAAACTGTTATTATTTAAAACAAAGTATGTATCTCATCATAATTACTATATGATTGTCGATAAAAATCTCACTACTCCAAGGCGATGATTTTTTTTCCTTAATAAATTAGTCTAAGTTAAAAAAATAATAATAAATAAATTAAATTTTCTTCTTCAATATGTCAAATAAAGATGCAAAAGAATTTTAAAAGTGTGTATTTTGAATTACAAGTTTTAACATACATAAAAATATTTTTAAATAAAGACATGGGAATCCCTACAAGAAATTAGATATAACATAAGGGGAATATCTGTAAAATAAAAAATGAGAAATTCAATCAAATACATTTAATACAGAACTAGTGTAAATTTACATAAAGTCTTGTTTTTTGTGTGTTTTTACAGTAAATTTTATAATGTATGAAAAGAAAAAAGGATATTTGCATCAGAAAAAAAATATGATGGTTTTCACCAATATCCCGTGAATCCAATTTTTTCTTTCTCGTTCCCATAGTTGCCAATCAAAATGTACTCTTTTTCAGTGATGATAATTTTTTTTCCTTATCACAGTTTTTTATTTTTATTTTTTATCATTCAATGTACGTGTTTTGTTAGAATTATGCATTTATTTCTAAAGCGAAGCTGTACCTGAAATAATGAAAATATTGGAAATACAAATGTAAAACAATCTCTCAAGTAGTACGCGGTATTTAGTTTTTCTCTTTTTTTTCTTCTGACCACTTGAGCGTTTACTTAGTATCCTTTAGAAATTCCCTTTTAAGTGTACTTCCTTTTATATGGCTGATAAGAGACTTTTTATTTCTCATAAGCAATTCTTTTTATTTTCTATGTTGACATATTTCTGTTTGTTCAGATTAAATTTCTATTAGTTACATATTATAAAGTCTACATTAATCTGATTTTTTTAGCAGTAAAAAATTTGGACATTCATTTTTCTTTACATTAAGTAACATTGAAAATAATTTCGAATTAATATTTTTGTTAAATTGTTATAAAAAATTAAGATCATTAATGAATGAATTAATTATTTTTATTTATTTTAATGGCGTTATACAAACTTGCTCTTGCTCGTACAATATGCGAAAAGAAATAAACGTCTAATCAAAGATCAAACAGAGGGTTTCATTAATTTATTTTTCAAAACCATATATCCTTTAATTAATAAATTCAAATAGCTAATTTATAATTATTAAATTCTTACATAGATGGTAGCACTAATAAATTTAATTTTAAAATAATCATAAAAGGAAGTTACTTATTTTAATATAACTAAAAATGCTCAAATTAAATTATTTAAATAAATTTTATAATTCCAAATTTTAAAAATCCAAAATTAAAAAAAAATTGGTTGAGATATAAATAAAATTTTTAAGTTCTGAAAACAAATATATATATATATATATTTAAAATTGATTTTAAAGTGCTGAATCATTAATAAATCACAAAAGTTTTTAAAATAAATAGGAAATTGAATTCCAAAAAATATAGTGGATGTCAGGTGAACGAAAACATAATATATAAACCCATAAATTGGCCAAAAGTACGAAATTTGTTCTGATTAAATTCATCTTAATATGAATATTTTAGGTTATAGCAACGGGGATTGAGCTAAGAATTAAATTAAAGATGATTACTAGCGATGTGCTTTATCTCCAAGCTATGATGGTTATACATTGGACGTTGAACTTAAGGTTCACTTTTAAAATTTAATTCGCAAAAATTCATGCAACCACTGCTAATTTAGGTCGTTATATATTATATACTGAATATTTATATACTGAATGTAAACATTATTAGCCCGACGAGGTTTCACTATTAGAGACGATGCATTAAAAAATGAAAAAAAAAAATAGTTAGTGGTAACTTTGTACTGTATATGTTTGCAAACACTGTCTGTATTTAACGGAAGCTATTTCAGCATATTTGTAAATATTATATTTTTACCTAATACATTATAATAGAAAAAATAGTCATTTATCGAATGGCTTTGGGGTAATGAGAGTAATGCATTTATGATAAACAGCTATGTCTATTATGAAGAAGACACTCAATGAATATCATTGAATGATATATTACTTTTGCAGTTTTGCTACAATCTTTTAAAAATTGTGTCGCCTTGTTTTATTGGATATTGCAATCTAAACATTTTAAAGTGTTTCATGAACTACTAACTGATAAATAATAAAGAATACTGCCCAGTTAAACTGAAGGCATTGAGCTCACAGGCTACAAATACTAATTGCACATTAAAGCTTTATATTTTCAAGGGTTGATTCCGTTCGAAAAAAAAAAATTAAGAAGGGGAAACAGCTCTCCCCTTTTCTCTTTTTTTATACTTAATCATTGAACCTCCTATACTACCAAAGACATGCTTTATCATATAAAAAATCTATATCCAAAATTCAGAGCAAATTAGATAATTCTTAATAAAAACCCATTTAGCATTTATATAATTTAAAAAGAGTTATCCCCCTCTTTTATACTTAACCATTAAACTTCCAAAACAATTCAGAGATTTCAGCGAAATCTGAAAATTCTGCTTGAAAAACCCATTTATATAAATTAAGGGGGGGGGACATTAGAACCCCTGTTCCCCTTATTTATACTTATTCAATGAACACCTAATAACAGTCACGGAATCGCCTCATCAGAATGATCCTAATCTAAATTTTGAACGAAAATTAATTCTGCATGAAAATCCCATTTATATCAACTAACGGGGGGGGGAAGGTATTAGAGCCCCTGTTCCCCCTATTTATACTTATTCAATGAACACCTAATAACAGTCACGGAATCGCCTCATCAGAATGATCCTAATCTAAATTTTGAACGAAAACTTAATTCTGCATGAAAATCCCATTTATATCAACTAACGGGGGGGGGGGCATTAGAACCCCTGTTCCCCCTATTTATACTTATTCAATGAACACCTAATAACAGTCACGGAATCGCCTCATCAGAATGATCCTAATCTAAATTTTGAACGAAAACTTAATTCTGCATGAAAATCCCATTTATATCAACTAACGGGGGGGGGCATTAGAACCCCTGTTCCCCCTATTTATACTTATTCAATGAACACCTAATAACAGTCACGGAATCGCCTCATCAGAATGATCCTAATCTAAATTTTGAACGAAAACTTAATTCTGCATGAAAATCCCATTTATATCAACTAACGGGTGGGGGGGGGGGCATTAGAACCCCTGTTCCCCCTATTTATACTTATTCAATGAACAACTAATAACAGTCACTGAATCGCCTCATCAAAATGATCCTAATCTAAATTTTGAACGAAAACTTAATTCTGCATGAAAATCCCATTTATATCAACTAACGGGAGGGGGCATTAGAACCCCTGTTCCCCGTATTTATACTTAATCAATGAACACCTAATAACAGTCACGGAATCGCCTCATCAGAATGATCCTAATCTAAATTTTGAAAACTTAATTCTGCATGAAAATCCCATCTATATCAACTAACGGGGGGCATGAGCCCCCCGTTCCCCCTCTTATACATATCGAATGAACTCCAAAAACTAATCAGGGAAGCGCCTTGTCAGGATATACCTACATACAAAATTTCAAGTGGATCGGATATTTTTATCATGAGTTATCGCGTTACGTACGAACATACATACAGAACGGGCGGGCACATAAGCTCTCAGGCTATGATAGCCTGTGAGCTAAAAAAGAAAGATTTAGACATTCTTTAGCATCGAACTTGTAAAATTATTACTGATATCTTATTTTAAAAGTTAAAATTATCGATGTACATACGTTCATACAAAAAAGTGAAAAAAAAAGTCTCGTGCAATTTAAGAAAATGATTTACATCAGCGTAAAGTATATAATGCTTTATTTGTTAAATTCTCAATAAAAGGCCACCGTAAGGCTATATATATGAGTAAGTACTGTTGATGTGTACAGAAAGGTCATTGTGAAACTCTCTGAATGTGTTGAAAATATTACTTACTTATTAGAATAGAAGCATGGAGAAATTTGTGTACTGCAGGCCTTTTTTTGCTGGTTCCTAATTTAAACTTAAATAATCTATAATAATTTGATGAAAAATGCTTTTAATAAAGAATACTGCCCAGTTAAACTGATGGCATTGAGCTCACAGGCTACAAATACTAATTGTACATTAAAGCCTTATATTTTCAAGGGTTAATTCCGTTAAAAAATTAAGAAAGGGAAACAGCTCTCTTCTTTCCTCTTTTTTTATACTTAATCATTGAACCTCCTATACTATCAAAGACATGCTTTATCATATAAAAAATCTATATCCAAAATTCAGAGCAAATTAGATAATTCTTAATAAAAACCCATTTAGCATTTATATAATTTAAAAGGAGTTATCCCCCTCTTTTATACTTAACCATTAAACTTCCAAAACTATTCAGAGATTTGAACGAAATCTGAAAATTCTGCTTGAAAAACCCATTTATATAAATTAAGGGGGGGGGGCATTAGAACCCCTGTTCCCCCTATTTATACTTATACAATGAACACCTAATAATAGTCACTGAATCGCCTCATCTGAATGATCCTAATCTAAATTTTGAACGAAAACTTAATTCTGCATGAAAATCCCATTTATATCAACTAACGGGGGGGGGGGATTAGAGCCCCCTGTTTCCCCTATTTATACTTATTCAATGAACACCTAATAACAGTCACGGAATCGCCTTATCAGAATGATCCTAATCTAAATTTTGAACGAAAACTTAATTCTGCATGAAAATCCCATTTATATCAACTAACGGGGGGGGGATTAGAACCCCTGTTCCCCCTATTTATACTTATTCAATGAACACCTAATAACAGTCACGGAATCGTCTCATCAGAATGATCCTAATCTAAATTTTGAACGAAAACTTAATTCTGCATGAAAATCCCATTTATATCAACTAACGGGGGGGGGGGGCATTAGAGCCCCTGTTCCCCCTATTTATACTTATTCAATGAAAACCTAATAACAGTCACGGAATCGTCTCATCAGAATGATCCTAATCTAAATTTTGAACGAAAACTTAATTCTGCATGAAAATCCCATTTATATAAACTAACGGGGGGGGGATTAGAGCCCCTGTTCCCCCTATTTATACTTATTCAATGAACACCTAATAACAGTCACGGAATCGCCTTATCAGAATGATCCTAATCTAAATTTTAAACGAAAACTTAATTCTGCATGAAAATCCCATTTATATCAACTAACGGGGGGGGGGCATTAGAACCCCTGTTCCCCCTATTTATACTTATTCAATGAACACCTAATAACGGTCGCGGAATCGCCTCATCAGAATGATCCTAATCTAAATTTTGAACGAAAACTTAATTCTGCATGAAAATCCCATTTCTATAAATTAAGGGGGGCGGGGCATTAGAACCCCTGTCCCCCTATTTATACTTATTCAATGAACACCTAATAACAGTCACGGAATCGCCTCATCAGAATGATCCTAATCTAAATTTTGAACGAAAACTTAATTCTGCATGAAAATCCCATTTATATCAACTAACGGGGGGCATGAGCCCCCGTTCCCCCTCTTATACATATCGAATGAACTCCAAAAACTAATCAGGGAAGCGCCTTGTCAGGATATACCTACATACAAAATTTCAAGTGGATCCGATATTTTTATCATGAGTTATCGCGTTACGCACATACGCACATACATACAGAACGGACGGGCACATAAGCTCTCAGGCTATGATAGCCTGTGAGCTAATAATAAAGAATACTGCCCAGTTAAACTGATGGCATTGAGCTCACAGGCTACAAATACTAATTGTACATTAAAGCCTTATATTTTCAAGGGTTAATTCCGTTAAAAAATTAAGAAAGGGAAACAGCTCTCTTCTTTCCTCTTTTTTTATACTTAATCATTGAACCTCCTATACTATCAAAGACATGCTTTATCATATAAAAAATCTATATCCAAAATTCAGAGCAAATTAGATAATTCTTAATAAAAACCCATTTAGCATTTATATAATTTAAAAGGAGTTATCCCCCTCTTTTATACTTAACCATTAAACTTCCAAAACTATTCAGAGATTTGAACGAAATCTGAAAATTCTGCTTGAAAAACCCATTTATATAAATTAAGGGGGGGGGGCATTAGAACCCCTGTTCCCCCTATTTATACTTATACAATGAACACCTAATAACAGTCACTGAATCGCCTCATCTGAATGATCCTAATCTAAATTTTGAACGAAAACTTAATTCTGCATGAAAATCCCATTTATATCAACTAACGGGGGGAGGGATTAGAGCCCCTGTTTCCCCTATTTATACTTATTCAATGAACACCTAATAACAGTCACGGAATCGCCTTATCAGAATGATCCTAATCTAAATTTTGAACGAAAACTTAATTCTGCATGAAAATCCCATTTATATCAACTAACGGGGGGGGGCATTAGAGCCCCTGTTCCCCCTATTTATACTTATTCAATGAAAACCTAATAACAGTCACGGAATCGTCTCATCAGAATGATCCTAATCTAAATTTTGAACGAAAACTTAATTCTACATGAAAATCCCATTTATATAAACTAACGGGGGGGGGATTAGAGCCCCTGTTCCCCCTATTTATACTTATTCAATGAACACCTAATAACAGTCACGGAATCGCCTCATCAGAATGATCCTAATCTAAATTTTGAACGAAAACTTAATTCTGCATGAAAATCCCATTTCTATAAATTAAGGGGGGCGGGGCATTAGAACCCCTGTCCCCCTATTTATACTTATTCAATGAACACCTAATAACAGTCACGGAATCGCCTCATCAGAATGATCCTAATCTAAATTTTGAACGAAAACTTAATTCTGCATGAAAATCTCTTTTATATCAATGGGGGGGGGGGGGGCATGAGCTCCTCGTTCCCCCTCTTATACATATCGAATGAACTCCAAAAACTAATCAGGGAAGCGCCTTGTCAGGATATACCTACATACAAAATTTCAAGTGGATCCGATATTTTTATCATGAGTTATCGCGTTACGCACATACGCACATACATACAGAACGGACGGGCACATAAGCTCTCAGGCTATGATAGCCTGTGAGCTAAAAACTGTTATCTTAAAACTGGAAAAAAAAGTTTGATTATGTATATATTAATGATGCTGTGATTAAAAAAAAATATGTAGTTTTTTTTTTTTTTTTTTTTTTTTTTTTTTTTTTTTTTTTTACACAATTAAGAAAGTTTTAAAATTGAATTTGTAAACAGAGAGATTTGTAGAAAAAGAAGAGAAGAAATATCATGTTTGGCGACATACTGATTTCCCGGGAGAAAAGGTTAAAAAATAATATTGGCGCTAAATTTCATTGAAATATTATAAAAAAATATATCCATTAGGTAAATGGAGAAAGCGATTTGTGATAAACATGTACGTCTATATTTAAGAATATTGTTGAATGATATACTACTTGTGCAGTTTTACATTTACCCTTTAAAAATAAATTTTGCCTTCGCGCCAGGATACTTTTTCCTCAAACATTTAATGATATTTAATAAATTACAAAATAAAAATAAACTTTAAGAAATATTTTGGCAACAAGCTACTAAAATATTAATGGATATAGTGCAGAAAAAATGAAAATTATTAGCCAACACAGATAAAATTAATGTAATAATGTTACATAATATAAAATTATGTATGGGAGACTAGGGAAGGTTGATCAATTTTTTACTATATATTTAAATTTTTAAATATTGAACCTAGTATAAAATTTCCTATATCATTTTATTCTTTCTACAATCATTTATCAAAATACAACTGCGATATAATTGTAATATATAAGAAAGGTAAAAAATAATTGATTTAATCATGGAAAAATAATGTTTCCGGGCATCCCATTTATGGAAAACTTGATCCCTATCTGGGAGACTTCACTCACCTTATTTCTATTTTCAACTATTTGTTAAAGGACATAAAATCAGTTTTTAAAGGCATAATTATTTTATGTTATATGATTTATGATTTAAAAAATATTTGGTAAAATGCAATGTGTAAACTAACCTGCTTAAACGGAATTCAAGGCATAGAGAAAAAGTCTGTTTTAATCACCCACTTTTGGTCATACTCAACCTTGTAAGAAATTTCTGAGCATAACTTCATAAAGTGCATTGTTAAATGTTACGTTCTTCTACAGATGCACGAACATTTAAGATTCTTTAAGTCTGCTGCTTTCATGCTTTCTAGTATTTTCTATTCTTTCCATTTACCTACTATAGGTACTATTTAACTGAGATAAGCGTTCTTGTCAACATTTCAATTTATATTACGTCAATTTTTTAATTTTTTGCTTCTATAAAAAATTTTATATCTTTCTTTATCTATATTTGAAACATTTTAATCTTTATATTTCCTTTTTACTGTAACTTTACAGAAAAAATTTACATCATTTCACAAATGTAATCATTAAATCTTTATTATGTACGGTATGTAATAAAAAGATTTTCTTAAGACGCCACACTAGTCACTGATAAAGACTCCAATGATAATATTAATGATAATGTTAATTTTTTTACATGATTGTTTTCCATAGGATAGGTAAGGATGATCTACACCGGGCTAGTTTTTACTTTTTCGATTTTGAACTCAGATTTTTTTAAAAATATTTTAACTTTCAGAACCGGTTTAAACCCGTTGTGAAATTGAAATTATCCTAATGCAAGGAATATATAACCAAAATCAAAAAAGTAAAAATTACCGTGGTTGTGGGTCGTCCTCATCTAGCCTATGCCAAAAATAAAATAAAAATATTGAAATTTGAGAGAGATATTTGAAAATAACGCCCCCATAGACTTAACGTTATCATCCGGGTCTTTTCAATGGCTACTGTGGAGTCTTAAACATTTAATTAAGGAAGTTTTGACTGTCTGGTCAAACCCTTCCTCACATTCATTGGGTCAACCTCCCCATATAGCCACTTTTTAAACTATAACATATAGTTATGTTAAACCTAATTTTCATTACTTAAAACTTACTCATTTAAATTTATATGATATATCTTATGTAAAAAGTCTTGAATTTACTTTTTTTAATTCACTTTTAAAGCTAAAATTTCTTTATGATTGATTTTTCTCACCTGTTTCAATTATCTTTATGACACAAAGACTTTTGTCCTGTATCTATTTTAGTTGCCACTTATTGTCAAAATTCTGAAATTCTTTTAAATATAAAAATTAAACGGCGGGTTATGCCTCCCATGTGGTAAACTTTCCTTAGTCTCATCTACATTCTGTTGATGTGTGCTGAAAATAATTTTAAAAGTCTTTATAAACGTAACAAATATAGCTTTACTTATCGTAACAGAACCATGAAGGAATATATGCACCATAGTCCGTTACTATGCATGTTATGAATTAAAACCATCTAAAATAATCTGACGAATTAAATTTTTGAAGTATATGATATTGTGGAAAAAAATCACGACGCATGTCTCTTAACAGAAAAAATTTCATCTTTGTTTCTGTAAGCTAAATATAACCTCTTGAGACGTCAGCATAAAATAACTTTACAAATATATATTTATTGCTTTTGCATAATCAAAATGACTCAATAGATAACAGAAAGAGCCATTTTTATGAAATCAGTACTTTCGGGGACTGGTAATTTAAGTTTATAAATATGGATATAAAAGTACTAATTAAATTAAAACATCAGTTTAATTATCAGTAATATAAATTTACGCAATAAAAAATTCAGGTCTTTAAACAAGTAAATGATCAGCATAGTGTCAGAACGTTTTATCTTAAAGCATTTAAGTTCAATTATCATGAATATTTCTTAATTTCTTGGCCAAATGTCTTGGAGGTATTTTCGAAACTCGGATGAAAATAATATTTATTTTATGAAGTATTATTCATCAGTGCTAACATTTATTAATTTAGTTTTAAAGCAAAAAACATTCAGCTCTATAGAAGTAAAGTAAATATTCCAAAAAAAACTTAACATATTTGTTTTTATGAGGAAAAGAATGGAGGTAAACATTTGTATACCTCAGGTCTGAAGAGGTTAATACATTTAAACAATTAAAACATTCTTTAATAATTTGCAACAAAATATTCCTATGAGATTAAAGGAAAGGAAATAGTAGTTGATATATTGATTTCCTTGAAAAAAAAATGGTACTGAAATAATATTAAAGTATCATTTGAAAATGAAATATTCATGGGCCTAACGGAGAAAGAGATTAATGATAAGCAGCGATCTCTGTTATGTGAAGGCTATTGTTGAATGATATATATTTTTTCAGGTTTGCTGTAATCTTTTAAAAGTTTATTCTCCTTCTTCATGGGATTGTACATCTATACGTTTGTCTGTATTTCATAAATCACAAGATGATAAGAAAAGTTCTAGACATTGTTCAGCAACGATACAGTAAAATCATTATGTATGTCTTTCATAAAAATTTTAACTTATTAGCCTATATCAATATATACCAAAGAATGTAATATAAACTAAATCAGCTTCAATTAACAAAACTTGTGAGGGAGTGACATTTGCATAAAGGCACTCTAGTATTTCTGAGATCGTGACGTCAATAATTTAACAAGTGTAAGCGTAAAAGCGACATCTATCCTCTCTTTTACTTTAACTTTCTAGAGTGTGTGTGCTCTTTCGGGTTTTACAGTTAGCTCGTGGTTATTAGTAATATGTTAATGTGAAGTATCTCAGTTTGCAGCATATAAAAGCTTGGGTTTGAGTGAATGAGGTGTGTCTCTGGCATTAGCCAGCAGCCAGCGAGTGAGGTTCTCTGCCATTAGACAAGCGAAGTGAATTAGTGTTCAGCGAAGTGCTAGCCGATTGAAAAGTAGCAACGAAGCCTCCAGTGAGTGGAAAGAAGTTCCGACAGTTGACTTGAGAGTTGGCCGGGGTAAGAAACCTCTTAGTTTTATTTGGATTGTTTGTGAATAAAGGATTACCCACAGCCACGGGCTGTTTAATTAAGCTTTATCTAGCAGATCAGCCAAGAGGTAGCGGAAAGTATTAGAAGGTGCCCCGACTGAGCTAGGCCGAAGCCTGTGAGTATGATTTAGCTGTTCATAGTGTTTTCAGTGTGTAAATTTAAGACGTGCTCCACTTCCCTTCAGCCATTATCACTTTAATAAACTTTGTTATTTTATCCTAAATTACTGAGTATGTCTACATTTAACCTCCATCACGACCAACCAAACGTTACAAATGATGCTCAGCATGCATGTAACGTTACAAATGGCGCCCAACGAAACATCGGACATTGTGAGATTGTGCCACGTGTGTATTTCACCGGTGAAGGTGATATTAGTGAATTTTTAGTTAAATTAGATGATTATATTTTGTTCAATAATATACCTGAGAAAAGTAGGTACGTAGTGCTTAAATGCTCGTTGAAGGGCGAAGCACTTTTGTGGTTGGAAAATATAGGAAAGTTTTTGATTAATGATGAAGCGAAAAGATTAGAACAAACTGTGATTGAGTTAAAGAAGGCATTTCCTCCAGTTAAAGATAAAAGTATTTTGAGAAAAGAGTTCTATTGTAATAAGCAGAATATTTATGAGTCGGCGTCAAAATTCTATCTATGTAAGCTTGAACTAAAAAATAAATTAGATTTAGATATCACATTTGAGGAATTGTTGGACATTGTTTTTCCTCTTTTTAATCCAAATATACAGGACTTTATTGAAGTTAGAGCACCGAAGAATTTTGCAGAAATGCATCAGATATTATCGAAATATGGGACTCGGCATAGCTCGGATCAACGGGATTTGCGTAGCCCTCGTCAGAGACAGGTCACGGATAGTAATTTGAGAAATGAGGGGGAACGTAATTTTGTGAGAGGGGGACAGCGATTTCCGGATAGTAATTTGCGTAATAGAAATGATGGATTTGGTCGTAATATGTCGAATACGAGTAATGGTAATAGGAATGGTGGTGGTGCTAATAATTTTAGAAGTGGTGAGAGAAATATGTATGGAAATAGACAGAATAGTGGTTATGATCGGAGAGGGGGAGGACGGGACAGGAATGTTTCTTCGCAAGTAAGGAGATTAACTTCGGATGAGAATTTGGAAAATAGGTCAATGCAAAAGAGATGTGTTCAGAGGTCGGGTCAGTTAAACTGGTAGGTGACTGTATTTCGGAAGGTATGCAGTCACATGTTAAATCGAAAAAGCCTTCTGTGAGTGTGAATAAAATTACTATTAATCCGGTTGAGTTACCTGAAGTGTTAATTGTGTTAGATGGTATTGTCGTTAAAAGTGTCTTCGATACAGGGGCAGATAAGTCGTTCATTTCTTTTGATTGTTATCGAAAATATTTTTCGTATAAGAAGTTGAAGAGGTTAAGTCTGGTGGTTCAGTCGGCACAGGGAGTAGCTTGCGATAATAAAGGTTCAGTAGAATTGGAAGTTGAAATTCGTTCGGTTAAGACATGTTGGGAGTTTTGTGTGTTAGATGGATTAACAGTGCATTGTATAGTTGGTGTGGATTATATGAAGGATAGAGGAATTAGTTTGGATTTCTTTAAAAAGTCGTTAATCGTGAATAATGATGAGAATGTGAGTAAGAAAGAGCATGTTTCAGTGTCAGTTAATTTGGAGGAGTCGGGGTTAAGTGAAATCGAGAAGGAGGAATTTAATAAGTTTTTGAATGAATTTGGAGAGGTTTTTTCTGATAAACCGGGTTTAACGCATGTTGCGTGGCATGAGATTGATACTGGTTTGAAAGCACCTGTTGCTAGTAAACCATATCGTTATGATAAAGTTAAACAAGGTATAATTGATTATCATATTCAAAAAATGCTAGCGGACGATATTATAATGCCGATTGAGTCTCCTTTTGCATCGCCAGTAGTGTTATGTCGTAAAAATAATGGGAAAAGTTTAGATAATCCAGAGGCATATAGGTTTGCAGTAGATTATAGAAAGTTAAATGCGATAACGCAATACCCTCAGTATCCTATTCCAGTTATTGATGACATTTTGGCTAATATAACGAGTACGAATTATATGTCAACGTTAGATCTTACGTCAGGTTATTTTCAGATTGCAATGAAGCCGGAGGACATACCTAAGACTGCGTTTATTACTCGGGACGGTTGTTTTGCTTTTAAGAGAATGAGTTTTGGTTTATCGGGAGCGCCGGCAACGTTCCAGAAGGCCATGAATAATATCCTTAAACCTTTGCTTGGTAAGGGTGTCTTGGTCTACCTGGACGACATAATTATAATGGCAGCTACTTTTGAAGAGCATTTAAGATTGTTGAGGGAAGTATTTACGTTGTTAAGAGATGCTGGGTTAACAGTTAAGTTAGAAAAATGTAAATTTTTGAGAAAAGAGATAAAGTATTTAGGAGTTAAAATTACGCGTGATGGTATTAATATAGATAATGAGAAAATTGAGGCAATTACGTCAATGAGTCCCCCCAAAAATAGTAAGGAAGTGGCGACATTTTTAGGGATGGTGGCTTGGTTTGCCAAGTTCATTCCACGTTTTTGGAGTTATGTGAACCGTTGTATAATTTAAAAAGGAAAAGGGTGAAGTTTGTATGGTCATCAGCGGCTCAGAGATCGTTTGAATTATTAAAAGAGGCAGTAGTTTCCCCTCCTGTTTTGGCTCACCCCGATTATTCATCTCAGTTCGAAGTGTATTGTGATGCGAGTGCAGTGGGGGTTGGAGCGATGTTAGCACAGAAAGGTCGACCTGTAGCTTTTGCGTCGAGAATTTTAAATGCAGCCGAAAGGAACTATTCGATTACGGAAAGGGAGTGTCTTGCAGTAATTTGGGCTTTGAATAAATTTCGTTGTTTTTTCACTAATATACCGGTTAAAGTCATTACGGATCATTCAGCTTTGACAAAGTTAACTAATGGAAAGGGTTTGTCGTCTCGTATGGTCAGATGGTGTTTGAAGTTAGCAGAGTATAATGTGGTTATAGAACATAGGGCTGGCAAGGAGAATGCGGTAGCGGACGCTTTGTCACGAAACCCGCATGGTGGTTTAGAGGTCACGGAGGAAGTTAAGTGTTGTGCATTGTCATCGTTGGTGTTAAGGTCGCGAGAGCAGTTGATAAGGGAACAGAAGCAGATGAAGAGTTTGGTAGTTTATATCGTTACTTGGAAAATCCTGATGATGTCCCGAGCGCAGATGTGCCTATGTTTGAGAAATGGTCCCAATCTTTTAAGCTTATCGATGGTCTTCTTTTTTATTCTAAAATTGTAAATTCACGTGGAGAATTAAGAGTTTTTATTCCGGCTAGTCTTCGTAAGGCCATCTTGAAAGAATTTCATGATAATCCATTAGCAGGCCACTTAGGAATCAGGAAAACTCATGCTCGAATTTGTGAATCCTGCTACTTCCCTAAAATGCGGGAAGCAGTGCGCGCTTATGTCTCCAGCTGTAGCACATGCCAACGTTATAATTATAAAAATGTAAGTCCAGCTGGCAAATTAATTCCGATTAAAGTAAATTTTCCTAATGAATGTGTAGGTGTAGATTTAATCGGTCCTTATCCATTGTCTAATCCTAAAAGATATAGATTTGTACTAGTTATAGTTGATTATTTTAGTAAATGGGTAGAGTTAGTCCCCCTCAGGAAGGCTTCTGCACCTGCAGTTGCCGATGCATTTTTCGATAATTATATTTCTAAATATGGTGCACCAATTAGGGTAGTGAGCGATCATGGCCCTTGTTTTATTTCTGATATATTTAAGGCCCTGTGTGAGAAGCTGGAGATCGATCATTCTTTTACTGTTCCGTATCGACCTCAGTCTAATATGGCTGAACGTGTAAATCGTACATTAATTCAAATGATTTCTTCGTATGTTGGTTCTCATCACGCAAATTGGGACCAGTTTCTTCAAAATTTTGGGTATGCACTTCGTACAGCAGTTCACGAGTCGACGGGGAAAACGCCAGCTGAATTGTTTTTGGGTAGAAAAGTCATTACTCCATTCCAAAGGCTAGTTATGGTGTCAGATGCGGAAAGTCAGTACATGTGTCAGGATATTGAGAGGTTGGTTAAGGAAGCTCAAGTTCAGATGGGAAAAGCGCAAGAAAAGCAGGCTCAGTATTATAATATGCGTAGGAGGGAGTTAGAAGTGAAAGTTGGAGATTTTGTGTTAGTAGAAAAGCATTGGTTAAGTTCAAGTCGTCAAAAGAGAGTAGCTAAGTTTGGTCCGAAGTTTGTAGGTCCGTTCGAGGTTTTAGAAGTTCGAAATAATAATTTGGTTGTTGATGTCACTGGTGAAAGAATGACGGTTAATTTGGATCAGGTTAGAGTTTATAAGTTTAGAGAAAATGGTAGTGAAGGTTCTCATGTGTCGAGTGGTGTTTCGCGAAATTCCCGATCCAATGAGTGTCCTGAGTCCAGCACTTCTTCATCTAATTCTTTTCATCAATATTCAAGAAGAAAATTTGGTCAAACAGCTCCAAAAACTGTTGTTAAAAGTAGAAAGCCTATCAATCCGAGAGCACAGTATGATAATAAAAATAAGAGAGCTGTGTCAAATACATCAGATTCTGTGTGCCATAAAAGGAAAAAGATTATAAACTATCCCGTTCCTCCACCAATGAGACAGCAACCTCACAAACATACATTATCTAATAGTTCACCATCTTCGGTACTTAATCCCCGGAAAAGATTTCAGATGGACACTCGGCAAACTGTTAAACGAACTTTAAATTCCGAATTTTTGCCTAATAAGAAACAACATAGATCCGGAAAGAAACGTGGCCTAGGATCTTCAGTAACTTCGGGTGCGTCTAGAAAGAGGAGACAACTCTCAGATTACCGGCATCAACAGTGTGAATCTCGCCATGGAGTGACCCCAGTGAACCGGCCAGAGCAGAGTCGTCGAGCGGAACCTACAAGTATCCCACGGCATCCATTCAGAACCAGGCTGCAGACACGACAGTCAACTGTGGCCTCACCGTACAGTTCTGATGACGAAAGATCCTTCGTACAAGGTTTCTGGGACAAGAGGAGAAAACCATCCTGTAGTATGAAGCCAGCTAGCAGCGAATCATCTCTATGATTGGGTGATAATGTTCTTTATTAAATTCCTATTAGAGTGCATATATGTGGTAGCAATATGAAGGAATAGAAAGCAGAAAGACTGTTTTGTATTTTTGGCCATTTTTGGGTTTTTTTTTGACGGACTCACGATTAGTGCTTAATTGTGTTCAAAATTTGTTTGCAAAATTGTTAGTTTTATGTATGTTTGAGATTTTGGTCTTAACTGCTTTTAAAAATTCTGGATCTATTGTTAAATTGTTGTGTTATTTGTTAAAAATGTTACTATATTGTTATATTGTTCATGTGTTATAAAATGTATGTTTATGTATGTTTAAATTTTCAGAAAATACAGATAGTAATTTGGGTTATTTTGTACACGCGCGCGGTTCAGGCGCGCACGTGTTTTGCGGTCAAGAAGTCCTTGACACGCGTTTCTATCTCTTATACTAACATTTAATGAATTAACTTTCTCCTTATCGTTCGTGTTTTATGTGTTGCGTTTGTACTTTAGTTGGGAATGGTTTCCGCAAGTTGCGAATTTTTAAGCTGCGTTTGAATTTGAAATTGTATTGTATTAAAATTGAATGTTAATGTGATTTTCTTGCAGGGAAGTATACCTGTGTTATGTATTGATTCTGCTATTTTTCTTTTAGTTAATACAGATGAAGAGCATCATGACGTCATTTTGTAAATTTTTGATATTTGATTGGTGCATAAGCACAGCGATATGACGCTGTACGTATGTTCCCCAATTATTGTTAAAGTGGAGTTAAGTTCTGAAGAATTTTGGGAGTTAGTTCATTGGCTAATGGGTATGTAGGTATTACGTAATAGCAGAGTTATTTTGAGTATGCAGTAAAATTTAATTTTAGATGAGTTCGGTATTTGGATGAGGAAAATTTTTGCGCATTGGGTTTTTTGGACTTGGTGCGAATTTTAGTATTAGGAAAGTTATGGAGAGATAATTTTTGGTAATGTTATAGTTGTATTGCAATATTGAGGAAAATTTCGGAAGTTTAGTGTTTTGAGAAATTTTAGCACTCCCAGTGGAGTGGGCTGTTTTGAAAGAAGAAGTAATTAGTTTTGAGAGTTTTACGAGTTTTTGGAAGTTTTACGGAGGCTATTTGTAAGATAGAAGAATGATTGGATTGAATATGTGAATATTTGAGGCAAACTGAGGTTTTTTGGTTGTGATGGGTTAAAGTTAATATTTTAAAAGTTATGTTTCGGCGCTAAATTTCACCCATCACTGTGTTTATTACGGCTCGAAATTTATAACAAGAAAAAGTCCTGGGCATGCATTTGGCCCAGCCCTTTTTCTCTGTAAAATCCGAGGGGGGGTTGTGAGGGAGTGACCTTTGCATAAAGGCACTCTAGTATTTCTGAGATCGTGACGTCAATAATTTAACAAGTGTAAGCGTAAAAGCGACATCTATCCTCTCTTTTACTTTAACTTTCTAGAGTGTGTGTGCTCTTTCGGGTTTTACAGTTAGCTCGCGGTTATTAGTAATATGTTAATGTGAAGTATATCAGTTTGCAGCATATAAAAGCTTGGGTTTGAGTGAATGAGGTGTGTCTCTGGCATTAGCCAGCAGCCAGCGAGTGAGGTTCTCTGCCATTAGACAAGCGAAGTGAATTAGTGTTCAGCGAAGTGCTAGCCGATTGAAAAGTAGCAACGAAGCCTCCAGTGAGTGGAAAGAAGTTCCGACAGTTGACTTGAGAGTTGGCCGGGGTAAGAAACCTCTTAGTTTTATTTGGATTGTTTGTGAATAAAGGATTACCCACAGCCACGGGCTGTTTAATTAAGCTTTATCTAGCAGATCAGCCAAGAGGTAGCGGAAAGTATTAGAAGGTGCCCCGACTGAGCTAGGCCGAAGCCTGTGAGTATGATTTAGCTGTTCATAGTGTTTTCGGTTGTGTAAATTTAAAACGTGCTCCACTTCCCTTCAGCCATTATCACTTTAATAAACTTTGTTATTTTATCCTAAATTACTGAGTATGTCTACATTTAACCTCCATCACGACCAACCAAACGTTACAAATGACGCTCAGCATGCATGTAACGTTACAAACTAACTCTAATAAAATACCTTATACTATCAGTTCTTTAATGATTACTTCGTGCGTGCCTAACGCATTAAAATGTACCTCAAATAACTACGTCACATAGGCTGTTATGCATCTGAATTCTTTTACGTGCTCCAGTGAATAAATTACAAATGCTAAACATTTTATTTCCAATAGGGTTCATGCTGAAGTGTACCTTTATAATGTATATAAAATTTATGGGAATATATTTAGAAAAGTTATAAGAGCTATCGGAGTGGCGGACAAATCAAAATCATAAACAATTGCCAATTATTTTAGAAAGCGTTAAGAATACATTTTTGTTTAATTTTGCTTTATAAAATGTTGTTGTTTCTATATAGAATACACCATGTATGATACATTTATGCTTGAAGAAAATTACTATTAAAAACTATGCAAAATTTAGTATATAAGCTGTAGAGAAATACAATTGTTTTCAACAATTTTGTAGTAAATGTGATAAAAGTAACATTATTTATTTCAATAGAATCAATAATAAAATAATATATTTTTTCTATCGACTACTAAAAGTTTATTCATATAATATAATTTGATGAATTAAACTTTTAATAAATTTATTCAAAAATGAAGAATTATTATTTTATGGGTAGACAAATTATACTACCGGCTGGTGTCCCTTGGCCAATGATAATATTCATAAATGAATCTTAAATTTACATTATTTTTATAGCTTTCCGATTTAGTTTGAATTTATATATTTTTAAATGAAAAATTCGCTTTAAAATATTGATATTTAGTGTCAAAAACACTCGTAAAAATGCACTTTTTTACATAGGATTGTTTGATGTTTACAAAAAAAAAGCTATTTTGTTGACAAAACTATTTAAAATTTTATTCGATTGCAAATAATAATTTTTCAGCCTTTGTAAAAGTATCGAGAAACAATAATGATTCGTGCTTGTAAAAGAATTGTATTTTCTTTTCACTTTTTTTTCGGTTCCGATTTGTTAACATAAAAAACAGTTCATAGTCAGAATCTGAAATTTTAATAGATTATAAATATGATTGACATGAATTATGATTGCCACTTAATTTTTTTTGTAAATATATGTATATTTAGTATTGAATACATGATCTGAACGAAGCTGGTCAAAAGTAGTCTGCTTTAAAGAGTGTTTATCGAAAATTTATCAATTTTATTTTTTTAAGTAGGGGGAACTTGGGCACATTGATACACCCCCTGTGCTGCTCAAAATGTCATTATAGAAAGTTTCACAACAGCTGCAAAAGGTGATGCTAGTGAACACAACTACATACAGAACTCCCTAGCATGATTGAATAGTTTGACGATATTATGCAGGTGATTTATTGTTTTTGTAGGTCAAAAATAAATTTGAGTTGTACAATTACAATGGTATTATATGGTATTAATAGTATTATACAAATGTTTCAGTATTTTCAAGCGAAAACAAAACTCTGCCTGGCAAGTAATGCTACTCTTTATCAGTTCCTTATATTTTATTGTTAGGATAGTTATGAAGTGTTGGAATTAAGATTCGTTTTATTCAAAATGGCTGTATGGGGCACATTGATACAGTCTATGTCGGGGCTCATTGATACGTATCATAATAGCTACAGACAACCTAAATCCTTTTACAGTTCATTTTTTCTTTAACTTTTATTATTTTATTTTACCATCCACTCCTTAATCCAACCATTTCCCGCCAAAAATTTCTAATATTAGTGAATATATTATAATTAATAATATAGGTGAAATAGCTCTAATTTTTTATATTAGAATATTTTATAGTATTTTTGGAAATAGAAAACGTACGAACTTACCCAAAATCTACTGCTAGTAGAACTAACAAAAGAAAAGAACGGCAGCCTGGCAAATCTCGAATTTATAATGATTCTAAAGAGAAAAATGTATTTTCGACATGAGAAATGTTAAGTAAGAGAAACAAGCTGCAGAACAGCAAAGAATTATCATATTATAAACAAAATTTTTAATGTAATTATTCTTTATTTTAAATTATTTTACTTTATTATTTTATAAACCGATTTATGAACAGAAAACCTGATAATTTTCTCAACTTTCTTAAGAAGATAATGCTAAGGTTGAAGTGCCAGATATGACAAAGTTACCACAGACAACATTCAGACAAGGAATAGCCAGAACATCAGGAAATAATACATTTAATTTTGATTGCTTTAATATTGCTTAGAAATAAATTATATCTGATTGGAATTTCTATAAAAAAATATAAAATGGTTCGCTAACTAATTTTCTAAGTAAAATATGGATTGGTGTTGTTTTGTCTCAATTTTTCCCAAACATATCAAAGTGCTCCATGAGGTGTACCAATCTGCCCCGGGGATAGGGCACATTGATACAAATAACTTTTTTTTATTTTGTTTAAATTACATGCAAAAAATACGATATAAAACAGTAATTCTACATTTTTATAACACACTACAGAAGTTTTGCTGACACCACATGGAAAAATAACCTGAAATTTCTACCTTCCGGACACCAAAAAAAAAAAAAAAAAAAATCTTAGAAAAAAAAAAAACTGTATCAATGTGCCCCAGTTTCCCCTACTTCTCTCATCCGAAAATTAAAAAATATATATAGGTATAGTAAATCTCATCTGTCGAGATTCTCGGTAGTATTTGTGGCAGTATACAGATTTACATTTAGATTAGCAAAAATATCACATTGAAAGGAAAAATGACTTATTCTCGTGCCCTTTTATTTGTGGTGGGGGGGGGGAGTTTTTGTTTGTTTAAAGTTCGTATTTTATAAGACCATTGATGTCATTGAAAAGGAAAAGGTGTCAGATTTAAAAGGGTTTTTTTCTCTGTGTGTAAATTGTAAGTCTGAAATTGAAAGGTAGAAAAAGTCAACCGTGAAAATGAGCCTTACTGAATATTTTAAAAAGAGTTGATAATTATTTTATCCAATTGGCTGCGGTGTTTCAAATGTAAAAGTGCAAAATTTGAAACATCTCTTTCGATTTTACGTATTCTAAAGCGTACGGCATACGAGCTTTAAAAAAAAGATAAAAAGACAGAATTTCATTCATCCTTCCTACATCTGCCGAAAAGCAGGGACTGAGCATGAGCACACTTGCGACTTACGATTTGAAAATAATCGCTTTTTTGAGGTGTTTTTAATTAATTTATTGAATAATTATGTGTAAAAAAATTAGCCGTAGGTATTTAGGACATCCCTTCAATTGTCCTCGTATAAATTTTTACACTTTTAATATGTGCCAGGTTTTGCTAATTATCTCACACAAGCAGAGACAAACAACATTTTTTATTAACATAGACCAGAAAGATCTCTTAATTGTAGACAAAATTTAGTGTTTGTTTTTGCAAGTTTGCAAAAACAATTTTACTGCATTAACATCATTCTAATATTTAATTTGTTTTCCAGATTTGCAAAAACTATTTTACGGAATCAAAATCATTCTAAAACTGAATTTTTGTCAAAATAATAATACAATTTTACGGGAATAAACGAAATAAATTATCACGCTATACACTGTCTTCACTAGAAAGATATCACTGACATATCGTTCAACTATTACTCGAAAGAAAATTATCGATGGTGTAAAGTACGAAAGTGATTTGTAATAAATAGCGATGTCTTTTATATGAAAGACTATGTATTAAATTTTCAGTTTTACTTTAATCTTTTAAAAGTGATTCGCTTTTTTAATAAAATTTACATTCTGAAATAGTTTAAGGTGTTTTCTAATCATGAGAGAAATCTAAATCTAGACTTTCTTCATCAATGACCTTATAAAACCTTTATGGATATTTTATATGAAAATTTAAATTTAGTTGACTACACAGAATTTTACAATGAAATGAAACATGAGATAAACAAGTTTGCATTTGCAAGACACAAAACTACTGAAAAACAATATTGGTTATTTTTTATATCTTGTAATTTTAAAGTAGTGTAACATCCTTAAAATGTATCTCAAACCACTGACGCGGATAGACGGTATCTGAAATCTTTTGGGTATCCCTATGAACATGTATAAGTGTTACGCACTTCTTTTTAATAGAGTATACTCTTAAATGAATCTCAAGACTTTTATCAAAATTGAGAACGTTTGTTTACGAAAGTTAGAAAACAGACAGACAAAGCAGCGTCAATGACTTCTCAAAGGAACTTCTCATTTAATAGCAATAAAAAAATCCTGTTTAATAAAATTACCTTTTTAAAATACATGATTCATTGTAGATAAAAAAATTAAAATAATAATATAAAATAAAATAACATATAACATAAAATTTAGAAAATCGCTTGATATATGATATTGACCATTTTAAGCCTTTGAGTACATGTTATAAATACGAATTTACTTATCATAATAGGATTTTAATTATAATTATATATAAATATATATATATATATAAATACGAGCTATCCCAAAAGTTTTCTCACATTTTAAAATTTTTTAAAATAAAAAAAAAATTAATGTATCAGAGTGCAATTTGTAGACACTTTAAGACTTGTCATTCGAACACTTCGCGTTAAAAAGCAATGTAATTACCAAAATTTAACACGTAGCTTAAACCGATGATATAATATTTAAATTTGTATTAATACTTGAAATTTGAACTTACTTATTTCTCTCTCACCCTTTCCTATTAATTTAGAACACCAAAATATCCACTTCTATAACAAATATTGCAACTTAAGCCGCGCACCGATGAGATAATCTTTTGTTACTTACCCATAATACGTAGTATGGGGTAAGTCTTTTAATCGTTTTGAAAATCAAAAAAAATTTTTTTTTGATGGATTTGTACATTTCAGACATTGTAAATTCCGAAAAACATATTTTTAGGAAAAAATTTGCCCCCCGTCTGTCTGTGTGTCTGTCTGCCTGTCTGTATATTTGTAAACGCTGTATCTACCGAAAAAAATGAGATAGAGATTTGAGATTTTGTGTTTACTTAGAATGTAAACATGGATAAAAGCCTTTTGAATATCAGTAACCTCGATTATACGGAACTATTTTTTCGGATTCTCGAAGTATTCGTTTTGTTGAAAGGTATATAAAAAATACGATTTTCCTTAAGGAATGAATATAAAAGACAATTAAAAAAATAAATTTTACATAAAGTATGAAGTCGATCGAATAATTAGTTGCCAAAGTATTTGTAATCCTATTTTCCACACTCTTCGATTTTTCATGACCCTGTATTTCATTCAAATTTCAATTCAAAGATATATTTTAATTCGATATGAGACGCTTAATCTGATGCAGTAAACTGTTAATTAAGTATGATTGTAATTTTTGGAGTTATAAGGATGTTTATTTTATGCATTTCGATACTAATTGATTATTCTGTGGATCAAACAACTATCGCCCATCTATAGAATTAAATGCCAATTTAAGCATATAGTAAAAACCACATTAACTTGGCATTAAACACATTACTTGTGTTTGTTACGTGATCAAGTGATTTTTAATACGACGTTTAATTTGTATTTCTCTTCGCATTTTACTAATTTATTTATTTTTTCGTTACTTTAAATAAAAATTTTGCCAATTTGTGTAATTTTGCGAGTAGTTTCACGATTTATATAATTTGTAGAAATGGATCGATGGGATAACCAAGTAGTACCCACAATTCCGTAATAGATCTTTATTTTGTATTAGAAATACTTAAATATACGTTGATATTTTATTTTGGAATTTCAATGCATTTCATAATGAGTTTGAGCATGTCTTATTTTCATGCTTATATCATTCATATCTATGATCATATCTATCATTTATATCTATTAAAAATCTATGATGGATAAGTATTACGGTAGCTCCCAAAGACTAGTCTTTTTTTAATGTATGTTTAGAATGTGAACCAAAACAATTTAAATAGTCCTATGTGATACATTGCACTCTTCCATCCCCCATAGTCTTGCGATTAAAATTTATAAACCTAAAATGTTTCGAATAATCAAATTTTTGAAAGAGGTCATTATAAATCTATAAATTATTCCTCTTCGACAGATAGGAAAGATAAGTTTAGTGCAGAAAAGCTTTATTGTTATTTTGAATAAACATTTTAATGAAATAAGAACATTCTAAAATTGAATTTGTCTCCAAAGGAAGCAATCTAGTCTCATGAGAATAAATGAAAGAAAATATTGATATACTAATTCCCCTAGAGAAATAGCGTTGAAATATCGTTGAAGTGTTATTAGAAAAACGGAAATCGATAGGTTATAATGTGAGAGAAATTTATTACAAATAACAATTTTTGAGTACTACATTGTTGAAGGATATGTTAAATTTCAAGTTCTGATTTAATCTTAAAATAACTTGTCTGCCAGTTTTATTCAACAGTACACTGTGAAATATTTAAAGATTTTTCTTAAAACAGAACAACAAAAAATATATTTAAATTTCACCAGAAAAAGAGAATGCAGAACATCTACAGAATTTTTATTTAGAATTTAAATGTATCAGTTTATATATAGACTCATGATGCGGAATGAATAATTTATAAAGTCCTCTTACATAGAAAACGACGTGAAATTAAGTTGCTATTTACTTATAACATAATATTACACTGCTTTTTATTTAGCAAACCGGTGTGTCCAGTTGGCCTTTTCATAAGATCTTACTTGGGTTATTTTTTTTCTTTTTTATCTAGTTTGAAAACAGTTATAATATTACTTTTAAGAGATTTTTTATAAAAAATAAAAAAAAGTGTTATTTACAATGTTTACAATGTTTGTATATTTAAAATGTTAAGTAATTAATTCTTACTAAAATTAAATATTTTAAATGTTGTTATTTTAATGCATTTACTGTACAGATCTTTACAAAAGAGAGTGATAAAATACGGGCAATAAATTTTTATTGACCCGAGGATTTTGCTCAAAAACATGGTAATATTTCCTTTATTTTAAACTTTGTGAGCCTGCCATTATTGAAAAGCTAATGATAATACCTTTAAGCTTGTTGAACAGAACATACTTTAGTGAAAATCACAAAATTCTATAATGCGTTTTACTACAATATGATTCAATAAGGATACAAACCTTAAATTATAAAAATATAATATTACATGTTGTGTAAGGTTACGTGGGGCAGCTGGATCAAAATTTTGGAATGTTATTCTGATAATCCAAGAAATTCACTTTCCATAAGATATGTCATTATGAATTAAAATATAGATTATATATATATATATATATATATATATATATATATATATATATATATATATATATATATATATATATATATATAGATATGATTATATGATTTTATGATTTGAAAAAAAAAAGATGCGGACGAAAATTCAGAATCACATGTGAAAAGTGTATAGTCAAAGCTAAATAAAGAAATGCCGGTACGGCAAGTCACAGAAATTAACGGTTAAGAGAGGTATTAATTACCATTTGCGACTGCCAGTAATGAAAAGTAGATATTTAGAAATGGAAGGAACTGTGATTGCGATCAGCTACATCAAGATGATCCAGTTAATATCAAATAGGATTCCGGTGTCGACGTCTGATGCTACCGATCGAGCTCTGCAGGTGGTGATAAATTTAATGAATGAAGTACAGCTGGGGGCAACTCACGCCCAAGCAACGGCGGAAGCCCTAGAGATACCAAGATAAATACTCAACCAAAAAATGAAGAAACTACACCCGCCGCTACCAACACAAAAGGTAGCTAAGAAGCCTAAAGTTGCTCCCATTTATGCACAGGCGGTCAAGACTGGGAAACACATTCTAAATATTTAAGCCACAGAAAAACGGACAGAAAAAGAAGTAGAGCAACAAATAATAAATACGTTAGAAAGCAAGGAAGGAGTCAGGAGTGTCAAACAGATTTGCAACAGCATAAAAACCCTTTGCGACAACGTAACGGAAGTTACGAGGATAAAAAAAATGCTGACAGAGAATGAGGAGAGCAGCAATGACTTGAATTCAAAAGCAATTTATCTTAGGAAGAAAAAAACCATCATATTTCACGTACCAGAATCGGTGGAGCAAGTGTCGGATACGTGGTCGAACACCACGTATGTACGCAACTAGACATCGGCATAGAACAAAACGAAAATAAAATACAGCTGCTAAAATCACTACAAGCACTAGTGGGTCGGACGTATATTCCCTTAACACTCTCGGAGTCCCTACTGGATCTTTTTCTCAGGTAAAAGAAATCTACGAAGGGCACTCCCCCCTGGGCCTATATCCCTAGTGTAGATAATCGGCCGACAAAAATAAACTAAACTCAACTCAGGTAAAAAACGATTTGCTTAGGCTTCAAGGAATGTCCAATAAAATACTATATGACTATTCGAAGATGTCATGAATATCAAGGCTTTGACTAAGAGGCGTACCGGTGCAGGCTGAATAAGTACTGTCCTGTATGTGCTGGTAGACACAAATACGAAGATTGACCAAAAGAAAGTAAGAGCAAGTGTGTAGACCACACTGCCGTGTGGTCTACACACTATCTCCCTTTAGACCACATACATTGCAGAATGTACATAAAGCTCCATAAAATAAGACAAATTGAACCGGAATAAGGCAAAACTAAACTGACTACAGATAAAGATATTCTAAATGATAAAATCACAATAAACACAATTAGGAGTGTAAAACGGGTGCATAGAAGATAGCAGGAGGAATTTAACAACGTGTAACAACAGATCGACCAACTGAGTTATGTACAATATCAACGCCACTAACAAAAACTCGTAACCAAGAGGCACCCAAAACAGTCCAAATAAAAATAAAAATCCCAAAGAAAATTCTAACAATGAAACAGCAAAACTAACGGCAGAATCATAGTGGTCGCAAAAGTCTAAATTGAAAAGAATGGGGTCGGGGACTTCAGGTGGAAATTCCAACAACTACAAGATGAGGAATTAAAACACATAAGGTACCCTGGGGTAATAACGCCAGGCGGGGTAATAACGCCAAGTGCTAATATTTTGCATAATTATGAAATAATTTGGTAAATGACACCTATGTGCTCTGCGCAGAAGGGTTTTGAGTCATATAAATCGCAAAAAACAGCTTCAAGTTAATTTGTTTCGTTTTTAGGTCTTATTGTTTTTACAAGCAACTAAAATTAACGCTTGATCTAAAATTTGCGAGATACGTTTTGTGATGTGAAGACTATTTTTTTTATCCGGAAATACTTTGTTAATTACATAAATTTGTAGTACATTTCATGAACTTTCAAAATGCAATTGAAGATTTTGGATGTCTTCTCGAGATAATTTGTAATTTAAAATGTACAGCGCAATAACTATAACGGGGTAATAACGCCAATCCTTGACTTTAATACCCCGGTTGATTCCCTGCAGTGGCCGAGCTACATCCTAAATACTGAATCAAATAAACACAGTTAAAACTGTGCAATGTTTCTAATAATTCTATTTAAGCGGTCCTTTTTAAACAAAAAGAAGCTCACGGTCTGGTATTCTTTTGCCTCATCCCCCCCCCCAAACACACCACAACTTTATTTTTCTTACACTTTCACAAAAAAATGAACATTTTCAATATCTTAGAATGCAATTTGTTAATTTCTAAGTTTGTAGAGTGTGTATATTTAGAATTGGGCAATCTACATGCAATTATTCCATTTTTTTTCATAGTTTTGTTTACATGGCGTTATTACCCATATGGGTGGGTAATAACGCCGAATAGCATTGGTCAAGAAATCACGCCATTACATTGTATGAATACATATCTGTTAAATTATTTTTTTATATAGATAGTCAATGAGTTGCTGTATCAAATCTTGTATTTGTTTGAAAAATACAAACTAAAACTGAGCAGTGAAAATTGGTAGAACCTTAACGTGGCGTTATTACCCCAGGGTACCTTATAAGATATAGAATATAATACAGAATGCGCAAAGTTAAAAAAAATAGTCCCAGAAGCTAAAAAGACACATGAAAAAATACTATGTAGAAACCACTCATACATATGGTTCTAATATAAACTGGCATCAGACAATAAAACAAGCCCATTACGGTTAGTAAATACCATCCCGATAGTCAAAAAGTAATAGTAAATAAATAAACAAACTATTTCCTAAACAACTTAATTTTAACAGATCCACTAATAGAATTACAAATTAAAACCAGATCTACCAAAACTTAACGAAATGAAATCACCACTCTTAATAAAAAAAGAACTCAACAGAATAATGAAAATTACAAAACAAAGCCTCAGGTTATGATTACATAGACTACAAACTAAAGAAAAGAATATACTAAGAACCACTACAAATATTACTAACATTATATAAAACTTGCTTTTTCTGCTATTTCTCTAAATAATTTTGAGTAATACAGTAATCCTATATCATAAAATGGGAAAATAACCAAAAATCTACATACTCATACGCTTACTATCCGCAATTGGCAAAATATTATACTGGCTATTTCGCATTGTTTCCAGGAACTCAAACCAGTGAAACTGGGTTATTACACGATAGGTAGGGGTCTGAACAGTGGATAGAAAGAAGGTCTAGCTACTATAGCTTGCCATATATTGCAATTGTTTAGAGTCGCATTAAATTATAGCAAAGTATAAAATGTAATCTAATAAATTGTACTATATAAAAATTATCATTTATAGTCTGATATATAAGATAAAAAAGTTGATTAGAATTAGATCTGATAAATTAAAACACGTGAATGTACAGATTAACCAATTAAATTTAAAGAATTCCCTAAAACTCCTCTATAAATTTTTTAATTTTGAGTATTTCCCTGTATTAGGGCCGTCTAAATGTTAAAAGTGAAATGTTAAAGCTAAAAGTGAAAAAAAAAAATATATATATAACTCTTGTAAATTTGTCTTTTTTTTTATCAAAAAACATTCTATTACCCACCACGTGGTGCTGGAATCGATCTTTGTAAATATATTTTAAATATTTTTAACTTCACGAAGAAAATATTTTTTTTTATGTAGTTTTTCTGTGGTGTTTCTATAGTTGAAATTAATTTGTTTAACATTAATTGGCGTCAAAAGATTGAAGTTACAAAGCGATCAAACATAAAAATTTTTACAAAAATTGATAAAATTCATTCAAAATAATCTTTTTTAATAGAATAATCGATATTTTCCCTTTATTACTTTAATTATTAATATTAATTAAGGCATGGCCGTTCACTAGTTCATCTTTTCGTCGAACATTATTACAACCCTGTCTTACAGATGAAAAATATTTTTTAAAAAAAGTTTTGAAGGAAAAAATGCCAATTTCTCCACCAGAATCATTCGAATGGGTCTTACAGTATGCATGGCTTGATGCGGCACGAGGGAGGAGGCAGAGAGGAAGAGGGGTTTGGGACATGCAGAATATAAGATATCTCGAGCCCGAGTAGTCCGGGTTGAATGGCTTGGTGTTATTAAAATGTAAAAATCCAAATGTTGGAAACACAATTTCTACAACATTGCTGGACCAGAATATAACCAATATTTATATAGTCAATACAAACAATATTAGTCCACTATTGCTTTGTTACTAGAGACACGATAAATTAAAAACTGGAAAAAAATAGACACTGGCCGATCCCATGACATAAAATTATGATAATCTGTTATTTTGGAAAGGACACTATTTAGAATCTTTGTAATTGTTACATTTTTAACGGTATTCATTACAATGAAACACTGAAAAAGAAAATAATTACATTTTTCCGGAGACTTGAGGATAAAAGTTTATTTATTTAAAAGTATTTAATAATTAAATTTATAATAAACTATTTTAAAATTAAAAATAATTTACTTTTAATAGGTTAGAGAGATACTTTAAGAGTATAAGAATCGTGCATTGGCGTTATTTTAGAAAGTTGGACATAAACATTTTATTCAATTAAACAGATAAACTAAAATGGATTTGATTGCTGAAAACCTATCGAAATCTCACCAGAAATAAATAAATGTCAAGTGATACATAGATTTAATAGGGAAAAAACTTTTATGGATAATATTGATTTGGTCGTCTTTTTTATTTTTAATCACACGTGTACATAGTATATTGTCACATTAAAAAAAATAAATGTTTGTTTGCTGTAATTAAAGGAAATGATATATTTCCATGTAAAATAAATTATACTTTACATGTTTATTTCTGAATGAAATATTAATGGAAGATTCTGTAATATAAAATTTAGTACGTACTGTTCATGTGTGACGAAAGTCATTTTGAAAGTTTCTATAAATGTTACAAACGTGACTTTACTTATCACAATAAAAACATGAAAAAAATTGTAGACTTTTTTTAAGCAGTCTCTAAATTAAATGTTCCTATTATGGTAGAAGAATTTTTTTTCTAAATTAACAATAAATATTTTACACAATTAAAGACATTCTAAAATGAAATTTGGAAAAAAGGCGTCCTATGAGATTAGACGAGAGGAAATATTAGGTGATATACTGAATTCCCAGGAGAAATGCCACTAAATTACTTTGAAATATTATTAGAAAAAGAAAATATCCATGGGAAAAGGAAGAAAGAGATTTATGATAAAAAGCGGTCTTTGTTATGAGGCACAACCATTGTTGAATGACAAAATTTTTGCAGATTTGCTTTAATCTTTTGCAAGTCAATTCGCCTTCTTTACGGATAGTACATTCTAAAACATTTGATGCTGTTTTATAAATCAAAATATAAAAAAGTTTATGCTTTTATAGCAACGACCTTGTAAAATATAAATAGATAACTTATATAAAAAAATTATACACATTCGTCTACATCGATTCATAGAAAGCAAATAATTAAAGTCGCTTCCATTCAAGACCAACTCTCTTAAAATATCTTTTATATTAATTTCGTAATGTGTGTTTTGCGTAGTGCACATTTTAATTTGCGTAGTGCGCCATTAAAATGTGCTACAAATGAGTATCTAACATAAAAAGTTACACTCTCGAAAAAACTTCCTTTTTTTCACAGAAAATTTACTGGCAGCACTGCTGCCAGTAATTTTCCGTAAATTAACAAATATCCGTTTATTTTTTCTCCGTCAAAAGAGGTAAAATATACTATAATTCAAAACAGTTTGGAAAAGATAAAAGCTGCGAACGTGAGGATAGAATCACCGACCCCAGCACTGGAACGTGAACAACACGCTAGCACCTTGCTACGGTTGTACAGCCAGAAAACGCTTTGAAGTAAATGTGTTCGTTTCATATGGGTGTAGTTTGGTCTACTTATAGTTAAAAAGCTTTTAATTTTGAAGTTCATTTCGGGAAGAATTCGTCTTTAATGAGATTGTGGCTGGCGTTTTTATAAGATAGTTCCAATGTAACATAAACGTGCGAATTTTAAATATATTTACGTAGATTGCTAGAGGCAAAATATGGGTATTTTATTTTTACTTGGTAAGATTATTTTGGAGTAATATCGAATTTTTTTGCATTTAATTTTTTAATTAAAATATCTTTTAAATGTGTTCACTTAAAGTACACTTTAAATGAGAATATTTATTTATAAATAACTTTGTAAATTAAACTTTAACCAAATTTAAATAATAAATTGCGAGTATTTTTAAATAAATGAAAAAACTAATTGTTATTTATTTTTAATTCGAAAACATTTTTGTATTTTTAAACTAATTTAGTCATCTTAATTTATAGAATTTATAATTTTTAATTTTAAAAATAAATTTGAATTTATTACTAATAGACCCCATACACATGCGTGCTAAGAATAAACATAATCTCTTCCTCTTTTTTAGACGTTCGGAATGAATTCACGGATCAAATATGTTTTTTGGGAATACGGAAATTATTTGTAAAAAAATAAGGATATTGTAGTGGCTGTTTCCATGCGAATTTGTTTGTCTGTTACGCTCTAAGATTTTTTGCTACCAGTATAACACCAGTAAAAACGTATTTTATCGAAGATATATATTTTATTGAAGATCTCATCAATGAATCAGGCGAGGCAAACTTTTCGAAAAAAAATGGTGGCCATCAACCATAGCGATTTCCAACTGTGTAACAGACAAACAAGTTCGCATGGAATTAACCTAGTGTATATTGACGAATTTTTCTGACTGTCTACGTGTCAGAATTCTTTTAATCGATCCAGTAAACGAACTATAAATGCTACACATTCTATTATCAAGAGGGTATATGCCGTAGTTACCTTTCTTTCTTTCTTTCTAAGCAATAACCAGGCCCCTGCCTGTCTGGTCACCCCCATCTGAATGGATTTCATACCTGGTATAAGAGCTGTGACAGTCCAGTCGCCACGAAACGGAAAAAAATTCACGAGCTCCTAGATCTTCATCCTACAGGCAGTGCCTACTGGTTAGTTGTGAACATTGTTAATTTAGTTACTTAACATTTTAAATTTGTTGTTTGATTACCGTAGAGTGCCTTAACAACACATATAAAAATTATGGAAATATATTTAGAAAGGTTAGAGAGCGATCAGCGAGACATACAAACTGAATTCATAAACAATTTTCCTCTTGGAAACAGTTGAAAATAACTTTTTTTCATGCAACCCTATTCTACCCTTATAAACAGTTAATTTCGAATCAACATTATTTCAAATATGCAGAGTTTTCGAGATTCCTACCATTATTTTTATCATTGAAATGTTATTTTATTTAACTGAAATATTTGAGCGATTTAATAGAAGGGGTGGCCGAACTAGCAGGTGTGACCGGGGCTAAGTTTGGTCAGAATTAAGTCGGAATAGTATTCTCACTGTACCGTTCTCTCTGTAACATTAATATGAAACATGTTATTTATAATAGTATTATTAACGAAAAAAATCAATAAGAAAACTACATAAATTTTACATTATTTAAAAATTTACAATGAAAGGACATAAATCCAAATCACATTTTTAGCTCGATTCTGATTGGTTTAACCAGCCATCCCGATTCCTATTAAGCATGTGTAAAAAATTTCTTCGTATTCTGTGAGCTAATATTCTTCGCCGAATATAGCCAAATTAGGCGACATTCTTTCATTTAGCGCCAAGTACGCGTTTTGGCTTTCGCAATCTTAACAGTCGATTTTCTGGCCAATATGTTGCCAAATATTGCGAAATCATTGCTGTTGCCATCTTCTCATGACCTTGACCGTTATTACGAAAAATGACCCACTAATCAAATTTGTTCACATGCGACTTAGCTCAATGGTCTTCAGGTAATCAAAAACAATAGGACACAAAATTTAGCCAAAATTGTTTAAGGGGGGAGATCAGGTTGAGGAGCCGGAAAGTGACAATAATTTGACAATTACGAAAAACACTGTAGTTTCAAAACAAATTAATAAAATACAACAATTTTTTTCTATACTTTCATAAACACCTATGGTTTAAAAAAACATTCAAATATATATATTTAGCATTATTTATTAGTTAAGTTTTA
Source organism: Maratus speculifer (assembly GCA_964019185.1). Lineage (NCBI taxonomy): Eukaryota > Metazoa > Arthropoda > Arachnida > Araneae > Salticidae > Maratus > Maratus speculifer. The sequence goes on from OZ025292.1 coordinate 345,160,683, forward strand.
ATGACAAAATTGACAGTTTAAAAATATGAATTTTTAAATATGCACCTTGCGCGCAAGATTAAAAAATTCTATTGCAGATATATATTTAATATTGCATTTACATTTACTTATATTACTATACTTTACACTAAACCTATATTTAAAAGTATATTCAAATTCTTTTGCATAATTAATGGCATTAATAATTATATTTATTAAATTTAGAAAAAAATTACACTTATTTATTCGAAAAAAAAATTTCTATGACAAAAATCAGACTAAATTGCGGTTCAGCTTAAATGTACGCATGGCAAATAGTAAAATGCGAAATTTCATGGTTCTATGGTAATTAGTTTTTTAATGAGAGTGCGCGCTATGCCAAACTTGTCGTTGGAGGCCACCGTAATACTTACCCATCATGGATATGCATTGTATACAATAAATGAAAACATAACGTATGTAAACAATATATAAAATGCATTACAATTCCAACACAAAATATAAACGTATATTTAAGTCTTTTTAACACATAATCATGTTCTATTAATGATTTTCTGATGAACCAATTTCGATAAATTATATGAAACGCCAAACTATTCAAGTAGCACTGAATTGCGTAAAAGAAACATCCTTATAACTCCAAAAATAATAATCATATTCACTAACGGTTTCTTGAATCGAATTAAGTATCCCATTTCCAATTAAAAGATATCTTTGAATTGAAATTTGAATGAAATACAGGGTCATGAAAAATCAAAGAATGTGGAAAATAGAATTATAAATATCTCAACAACTAATAATCCGATTGACTTCGTTTTTTATGCGAAATTTGTGTTATTTTATTGCCTTTTACCTCCACTCTTTAAAATAAAAGAATTCGAAAATTTTTATATACCTTTCATCAGAACGAATTTTTCGAGAGTCCGAAAAAAATAGTTCCGGATAATCGAGGTTACTGATATTAAATAGGCTTCGTCCCATTCTTACATGCTGAGCACATACAAAATTTCAAATCTCTATCTCAATTTGTTCGGGAGATAGAGCGGTTACAGACAGACAGACAGACAGACAGACAGACACACAGACACACAGACGGACGGACGGCAAAATTTTTTTTCTAAAAATATGTTTTTCGGAATCTCCAGTGTCCGAAACGTGTAAATCCGTCAAAATTTTTTTTTCGATTTTCAAAACGATTGCAAGACTTACCCTATACTACGTATGATGGGTAAGTAAAAACACAGTTTTGGAAAAAAACGGCTTCAAAGTTAATTTTATAAATTAACTGCAAATTTTACAACAATGAGGATTTCCTTTCATGCTAAAATTCACCAGGGGTACAAACACATCCTTATTTAAGTTGCAGAGCGTCAGTCGCAGTTTTTTTGGTCATTCTTTTGGCTCTAAGGGCTTCAAGTGTACATGCTAGGGATCGCTTTTCTGAGCGACCGGAAAGTGACAATAATTTGACCACTACTAAAAACGTTGCAGTTTCAAAACCAATTAATGTAATACAGCAATTTTTTTCTATACTTTAATAAATATTTATGCTTTAAAAAATTGAAAAAATATATATTTATTAATATTAATTAGTTAAATTTTGAAGACAATATTGATGTTTTAAAAAATGAATTTCTAAATATGCATTTTGAAACGCAAGATTTTGAAAACTCTACATCAGGTATATATTTAATATTGCATTTATATTACCTTATACGCTATATTTTACACTGAACCAAAATTTAAAGGTATATTCAAATTCATTTGCATAATTAATGGCTTTATCATATTCGTTAAATTTAGCAAAAAAATTACTTATTTTTTTCAATAAAAAATGTCTATTGCAAAAATCAGGCTGAATTGAGGTTCAGCTAATAACACATGAAAATTAGTAAAATGCAAAATTTCCTGGTTCAGCAATAATTAGTTTATAAATGAGAGTGCGCGCAATGACAGAAAATAGTTTTGAGACAAACGGCTTCAAAGCTAATTTTATAGATTAACTTGAAATTTTATAATAATGAGGATTGTTAATCATAATAAAATTTACCAGGGATATAAACACATACTTATTTAAGTTTCAGAGCCTCAGCCGCAGCTTTTCTGGCCATGTAAACAAATGATCAGCATGAAACAGCTGTTCTGAGTTGAGGGGAATCCCCAATTTTTTTGTTGGGTTGTCAGATGTTTTTAGTAATAACTCCCGTTCTAATTCGAAATAAAAAAAAAATTGCAATGGATTTGTAACATTTCAAGGAATCCACACTAATTTTTTCCAAAAATCGTATTTTTCATTTCAACCTAATCTCCCCCTTAAGTCATTTCTTAAATAAAATTAGCTTGACTAGCAATGATCCCCGAAATGACCTTTCAATATAATTTTTTTCTAACATAGGACTCAGTCCAATGGTCTTCTCTGTCTAAAACGTTTCGTTTCAAAATTTAGTTAAAATTGATTGAGTATTTGTTTATATATACTTAGAATGACCCTGACTATTATGGCCCAGAATGACTCCTTATTCGAATTTTTTACAATCATATGTCTTAGCTCATTGGTTTTCTCTTGTTTAAAAATGATATAATACAAAGTATAGTCAAAATGGTGAGAGCCATTTACTAGATAAAATTAGCGTGACCCATCATGACCTACAAATGAGCCCCATAATCGAAATCTCTCGAACGTAGGACTTAGCCCATTAGTTTGCACTTTCCGAAAAACTTTGGATACAAAATTTAGTTAAAATCAATTGAGACTTTTTTTTAGATACAATTAGCTTGACCTTGACACTTTTTGACCCAAAGTGACCCCTAATCGAACTTTCTCGAACATGTGACTTAGACCAATGACTTTCTAGTGCTCGAAAATGACAGAATTAAAAATTTAGTCAATATCGCGTGAGACATTGACTAGATAAAATTACCATGACCCACAATAGCCCAAAAATGTCCTACTAAATAAATTTTTCTGTAACACGTGTCTTAACCTTTTTTTTATTTTATTTTTATTTTATTTTATTTTATTTTATTTTTATTTATTTATTTATTTATTTATTTATTTATTTTTTGTAATCCCAAACAGTAAAATACAAAATTTGGTCAAAACAGAGTCGTTTTTAAGATAAAACTGTTTTTATCCACTAATCGAATTTTCTCGAATATGTGGACCCAATGGTCTTTTTGTGCCTGAAAATGGTAAAATACAAAATTTTGTCGGAATCGTTAGAGCCGTTTTTAAGATAAAATATACACACACACACTTTTTGCTCGCATTATAATATAAGATATTATTAAATGTTACTGTTGGTAAGGTTGCCTGCAGGGTGGGATAACAGAGGCAGCCATTTATAGAAAATGCTCATCCTCGGTTAGCGGTAGACTGATGGAGACGATAGTGGGGATCCCTCACTAATTTATAATTACCATTTGATCCCATGATCTGCCACAATAAATAAATATAGTCATGTAATCGCTTAGTTATAGGACCATAGTTGCTACGGCTGCTTTCATATACTATTGAATTTGGATCTATTTTAGAGACCATAGCCAATGCAATGCCCCGTGTAAAGTAAAGCATGGGATGTTTACGCTGGAGATGTGTCATTTGTTGAGAAATGACTCCAAAGGAACGATTACGGCAGTGAAACTAAACGAACATTTCAGTCAGTATAAAGGAATTAGCCCTTTTCGGAAAAAAATCCGAAAAAAGGGACTAATCCTGGAATTCGGTGCAAAATACGACGTCTGAAAAAAAAAACGAATTTTTAGAATCGATCCAAAAAGATCAATCGATCCAATAATTTTAAAAGATATTTCATGGCCATTCACAAAAATTTTAAAAGAACTTTGTTTTGACGCTAGAAAAACAGATCTAATGCCTCATAAAAATTAAATTTATTTATTGCTTTTTGATAGGACAAAATAGGCGCATTTTAACTCAGGGAGAAATAATTCAGTTAAAAAAAAATTCAAAACGCCATTGATTATTAAACAGGGTGAGTCATAAATATCGAAACAATAGGCAATCTCCTTAAATATTGCCCCTAGACCAATACTTTCAATTGAAAAAATTCATAAAAAAAGGTGAAATTTTTGATAAGTTGCAACTCCATATGGGGGTTTTATTTGAAAAAATACGAAAATTAAGTTTTCATATGGTCCCCGTAGAACAAAATTCCCAATTAGGAAGTTATTCCTTATTCATTCCTAAATTGAACAAAACAAATTTCATCTCCGTATTTAAAAATCCCACAGAGATATTAAATCCCAAAATCCTCAAAAATTCCTGACTCACACCACTTAACCCTGCCTGTAAAGAAAGCATTTTTGACTCATTTTGAAGGCATGTGAGGGATCGTTAAACTTATTTTCAAAATATATTGGTAGTCTAAACTGAAGGTCTGCATGGATCAAAATATCTAGATCCGGTTCCAAACCGACCCACAGGGAATAAGTTCGGCACGGCCTATAAAATCATAACCCGGACCGGTCTGGATAATAGTTTAAATCATAGCGCGGCTGAGCCATGAATTTCTACATAGTTTCTTACTTCGGTGTTGTTAAAAAAATTTCGTATGGATGAATTCTCACGAAAAATGCTTATTATAGTTTTTCGTTTTTTATATTTATAGTTTTTATTATTAAAGACACGTTAAAGGCTGTGATTTATTTATTATAGCAACGAATCTCTATTTATGTGTAAATGTTTCACTTTTATTTTAATATCGTTAATCCATATCCCAAGCGTTGGAAATTTTGAAAAATGTTATACCGTAAAACCTTTTAAGACGGAATCACATTGGAAAAAAAAATACGTTATGGACAAATGCCCTTCCAAGTAGGTGTAAATGGAGTTTATTTTTCTTCAGGTATTATTATATTTATTCTGCATGTATCAACACAGTTTTTCTTTAAAACAGAATTCCGACATAGGCAGGATTTTTCACTGGTTTTATTGTATTTAATTTTTTAGCCTTTGAATATACTATTGTTTTAAAAAAAGGAATTTTTTTTTTTTTTTTGGTAAAATAAAAGCAATTTTAAAATATATGTGTTTTTTGTAAAAAAAAAATTATTTGAATCAAATTTTACTTATTTTATGCACGTATTAGGTCAGCCAGAAAAAGTGATTTTAATACGGTTTGTTAGAGAGAGGGATTTCGTCCAATGCAGAGCTAGGAAGAAGGAAGCCATCCCTTTCGGTATAAAAAATACGTCAGACCCGGCCGGGCTATTCTTTCGAAAAAAGAAACGTCTGGTTCCTTGCCCCGCCTGGACCTGGAATACAGATTTTTTACCAGCCTCTCCAGGACAATAAAAAGCCTGATGTTGTAAGAGCTAAATTTAAAAAAAAGACAATCTGCATCTTAGAAAAAGCCTTGTTCTGACGGACATTTAAACAGTACACTTCGTTTTTCTGCATAATGAGATGATACTATTTCTCTTCTTTAAATTGTTAACAGTTAAGAATTGTTAAAGAAAAAAAGTTCAAAATTCAAACATGTCATTTTTGATTATTTTACATTAGCTTTGATTCGGCAAATAAAAAAAATATTTACTTTTGAAAATATGATTTTTTTTAAAGTTATATTATTTTTTTAATGAGTATTTTTTATAGATAAAGTTATGTTACCTTTTCAATAATTTTTTAAGAGTTTTAAAATTAATATTGAAAAACAAAAACCCTGGAACAAAACTAAAATAAGTTTTTTTTTTTTTTTTTTTTTTTTTTTTTTTTTTTTTGCATTCAATTTTTTAATTAAAATATCTTTTAGATGTGTTTACTTAAAGTATATTTTAAACGAGAATATTTATAAATAACTTTGTAAATTCAACTTTATCCAACTTTAAATAATAAATTGCGAGTATTTTTTAATAAATGAAGAAACTAATTGTTATTTATTTTTAATTCGAAAACATTTTTGCATTTTTAAACTAATTTAAACATTTTAATTTATAGAATTTTTTGTTTTTCATTTTAAAAATAAATTTGAATTTATTACTAATAGACCACCACACGCATGCGTGCTAGGAATAAACAGAATCTCTTCCTCTTTTTTAGACGTTCGGAATGAATTCACAGATCAAATATGTTTTTTGGGGAGTACGGAAATTATTTGTGAAAAAAATAAAGATATCTTAGTGTATATTGACGAATTTTCCTGACTGTCTACGTGTGAGAATTCTTTTAATCGATCCAATAAACGAACTATAAATGTTACACATTCTATTATCAAGAGAGTATATGCAATATTTACCTTTCTTTATAAACGATGACCAGGCCCCTGCTTGTCTGGTCACCCCATCTGAATGGCTTCCATACCTGGTATAAAGATCTGCGACAGACCAGTCGCCACGAAACGGAAAAAAAATTCATGATCTCCTAGATATTCATCCTACAGGCAGTGCCTACTGGTTAGTTGCGAACTTTGTAAATTCAGTTACTTAACATTTTTAATTTGTTGTTTGATTACCGTAGTGTGCCTTAATATCATCTATAGAAACTATGGAAATATATTTAGAAAGGTTAGAGAGCGATCAGCAAGACAGACAGACTGAATTCATAAACAATTTTCATCTTGGAAACAGTTGAAAATAACTTTTTTTCATTCAACCCTATTCTACCCTTATAAACAGTTCATTTCGAATTCTTAGCCTGTATTAATACAGGTCTAATACATAATTATATTACTATAAGCAGAGATACTATAGCAACGCTGTGGAAGATACCTGTAATAAAACTGTGTTGAATCTGAGAGACATCGAAGAGTCAGGTTTTTGATGACGACAGTTCTTTATTAAAACTTCAATCAATCATGAAAACTTGTTTAAAAATATCTTCATAACAGCATTCCGTTAATTACAATTCAGAGCCAACTTTGTTGAAAAACGTTTAAGAGAATCATAAAAAATATTTCTTTAAAACAGTATTGAATTTCATTACACCGGGAGCTTTTCAAAACTAACTTAAATTTAAATTATAAATAAAATCATTCCTTTAAAACATCATAAACGAAAAACTAAATATCTTATTTGAACTTAAACTATAATATCTTAAATCATAAGAACGTGACGGAAACGAAAAGACAGAAAGAGCAATGAAGTCGATCAGGAAATGGCATTTATACTATCTCAGGAAGGGAACGGGACGGGACGATTCCACTTCAGAAAAAGGGTAGGTCTAAGACTAGCCGATTACAGAACACCTAATGCCATCTATCGAAGCCTCATGTCGAAACTTTAGTTAATTTATATTTTAGACTCAAAATAACCATAAGTGACAAGTAAAACAGGCTGATTAGCCAACAAAGCCCCCCCCACTTGTCACTTAGGAAATACAATTCAAATAACGGTTAAAAAAAAAAACGAATTCCCAAAATTCGCTCTGAATTTACAAAGGTCAATCAAAATCCAGCATAAATTTACCATTACATCTTCAATCTTCTTATCAAATCAAACAATTCTAGAAAAAAAAACATGTCGCCATATAACAATCACATACAATCTATAAACATTAACAATATACATAATATTAACAAGATTATAACATTATAACATTAACAAGAATTTACCCTCATGCATCTAAAATGAAATATTTCCAACCAAAGTACCTAAATTTAACTCTGGTTTAAACTTCATCAATAGCCCTTCAGCTTCAATTAATATTTCTAATACATTACTAGATATATTCAAAATTTCCTGAAAAGCAAATTTTTTTAATACAAAACTTTACATAATTTTATTTTAACAGTTTTAATAACTAAACTTTTGATAAAAATCAATACATGTTCAAAAACTTTAACTATCGCATTCATCCATCATCTTTCATTCTTCATCATACAAGGGCCCTTGATTCCATTCTCTTTCATAACATTCACTCTACTCCATAAATGTTTAATTCATACAAATTCAAGTTTTACTATATATAATATGTAAAATTCTCATAGCAAAAATTCAAGTTTCATTCAAAGCTATTTTATTAGAACTGAAAAAGGATTACTTTCCTTAAAATCAAATTTAACATAAAAATATTTTAAAGCAATAAAGTTCAAAGTTGATATCAGTAAACTTTTAATCATGTTAACTTAATGAAGTGTAACTTCATATGTAATTAAACCATTAAATTCAACTTTTACAGGTGAATCTATATATTAAATCAGTTCACAAGGATAAACTGAATTCAATTTCTATACATCAAATTAATCTTATACTTAAGTTTATATATTCAAAACCAGTCTTTTACAAAGAAACTGGACTATATAATAAAGTACAATTTGTATAAATACACTTTAATGCAACGAGGGATATTTAACAAAATTTAACAATAAACTTAATAATCCGAGAAAACTTTCAGTTTAAACCCAGACAATTCAAATTTACTAAGCGGTTTGGTGAAGATGTCCGCATAATTTTCTTTACTTTTAACATATTTTACTTCAAAAATATTTTTATATACCAAATCTCTTATGAAAAATAATTTTACATCGATATGTTTTGATCAATAGTTTTCAATGGGGGATTTGACAAAACTAATTGTGGCCTGATTATCAACCAATAATAAAGATTTCTCCTTTCTATCACAAATTATCTTTCGACAGATGCATTTATCTATTATCCTATCGAACCATAAAAGTTCTCTAGCAGCTTCTGTCATCGCAATAAATTCAGATTCCATGGTTGAAAAATTTATACATTTTTCCTTAAAGGACCTCCACATTATTGGCGATTTATCTAACATTAACAACTGACCTCCCATTGAAGTTTTATCATCTCTGTTCGTGGCAAAATCGGCGTCTGAATATGCAATTAAATGTACATTTTTCCAATTCAAATTTAACTTTAAAGTTTTAGTTAAAAAAACATACACCAGCAGCTTTAATAATCCATGCCAATGTACTAATCCAGGATTATTCTGGAATTGACTGAAGTTATTCACTGCATACGCTGGTTCTATTAGCTATGAATGACAAACATCCCAAAACACTTCTATATGGAATCTTAGACGTTTCAAATATTTCACTATCGGATTGAGGAGATTGGGTCTTTGAATAAACTACACCTTTGCTTATTGGAAGTGAATTGATAGGGACCTTAAACTTTTTAAATTTTTCACAAATCTCTTCGATATACGGAGTTTGGTGTATTGCTAAAAAGTTATCCCCCTCCTCAAATTCAACTCCCAATAGTTTTCTGGTTTTTCCTAATATCTTAAGATCAAAATAACGAGCTAAAAGTTTAACGACCTTTTCTACCACTTTTTCATTTTTAGCAAAAATTACGAAGTCGTCTACATATAGAAGCAGGATAATGTTATCACCAAAACCATATACACAATTGCACCATTCAAACTTTATAAAACCTATATCATGTAAAATTTTGTTTATCTCAAAAAAACACATTCTATCAGACTGATGCAGTCCATATAAAGCCTTTTCTAGTTTACATACCAAGTTTTCATTTTCCCTAAACCCGGGTGGTTGGGACATAAAGATTGTTTCGGCCAAAGGTGCGTATGAATAAGCACATTTTATGTCACATTGCAGGTGTGACATTTTTTACAGGAGACTAATAGGGAAAAGAAAAATCTAATAATGGCAAAGTTTACAACTGGGGAGAAGGTTTCATCATAGGTTTCCCCTTTTACTTGTTTGAAACCTTGTGCCACCAGTCGAGCTTTATACCTTACGATTTTACCCTTGTCATCCTTTTTCAATGTGAAAACCCACCTACAACCTAAGGGTTTAGTATTGTTTGGTAATTTAACCAATTTCCAAACTCCCCTTTCCCCCATAGTTTTCATTTCGTCTCTCATGGCCTGTTCCCAAAATTTTCTTTGTGGGGATTTTAAAACTTGTTTGTAGGTATTTGGTATTTTGATGTCATCTAGTCATATATCTTTATTATCAGAAGTCTCTGTATTTGAGCAAGAACTACCCTCTTGACCTGAAACCAATCCTTTAAATTTATTTGAACTTTTGAAAACAAAAAATGTGAGGTTCAAACTTAAGGTGATGCTTTTTACAATACTTTTCTACATCATTTAATGATCTTAACCTTTCAGTCTTTCCTTGTTCATAATAATAAATATAGTTACGACTACCATTAGCACTCGGGACCACCTTTCTTAACCAAACAGTATCCGAGAGTGGAACTCCTTTCAAAACATCTTTACTTGATTTTATTTCCTCTTTAGAATTTCCTCCTCTTCCGAAGAAGATAAATCTGGAGGATTATACGAAGGGAAGTAATTTATATTAGAGGCAGCATTATTCTCAACCTCACTTTCGAACTCTGCATCAGATTCCTTATCGAAAATAGAAAATCTTTGTTCTTTTGAGCTCATCATGACTCCACTGCGACGGACACTATCAGGAATTTCCTCACTGAAAGAAACATTAATGGTTTCAATAATTTTGTTTTCTCCGGGTAGCCAAATACGATAACCTTTAGTAGTAAAGGCGTAACCAATCATTACCCCCTCTTTTTGCCTTTGCATCAAGTTTAGATCTAAGCTGTTTGGGAACACCTATGTATGCTGTGGCCCCAAAGGGTTTTAAATGTCTAACGGATGGTTTCGACCCACTGTAAAGTTCGAAAGGGGTTTTCGACTGAGACTTGTGGCAAATACGATTCCAGGTGTATGTAAAGTACAACGCTGCATCTGGCCAAAAACTTCGTTTCAAACCACTTTCACTTAAAATTGACCTAATACCATTAGCAATCGTTTGATTGTATCTCTCAATAGTGCCGTTTTGTTCAGGTGTATACACGTCCGTAAATTCGTGTTTAATGATTTTCCCCTCACAGAAAATCTTAAAATTATCATTCTTAAATTCTTTCCCACTATCAGAACGTATATATTTGACCTTAAGATCAAGAAATCTCTCCGCTCGGGTTATGTGATTATGTACAATTCTAAACACCTCGGATTTTTCTTTTATGGGGAAAACTGGCCTTATGAGAAAAATCGTCAATAATCGAGAGAAAATATCTCTCACCATTTCTTCCTTTCTCTCTTACAGCCCCCCAGACATCCATAAACAACAACTCGAGGGGACGTTTAGATCTAATCCTATTAATTGACTGAAATGATGTTCTTCTATGTTTACTCAATTTACATGCTTCACAAAAGAAATTACGCGATTTAACCCGGGGAAGACCTCTAACACTTTCATTTTTCGCTGTGTTTTCTATCAAATCTGGACTTATATGCCAAACCTGCGATGCCAAATTCTGAAATCATCTTTAGATACATGGGATACCGCAAACGTAACTTGCTTAGGGGTTAAATCTGGTATTTTAGGATACAAATGATAAGTACCATCTTTAAAAAAAAGCAGTAAACAAATATTGACCATCTTTGGACACCTCCACCTTACCACCTTCACCAGTAAATTTAACTCCTTTTACATCTAATTTTGGACCTGAAATAAGGTTCTTTCTTAATTTAAGAGAATACATTACATCAGAAAAGATAAACAACCTTTGACCAAATTTTAACTTAATATTTCCTTTACCTTCTATTGGAAACGTAACACCTTTTACAGCAACAAACATTTTCTCATTTTTCAAAGGTTTAAATGTATAAAACAAACTTTTATCACAGCAAAAGTGGTGTGAAGCTGCGGAATCAAACAACCAACTATTTGCGCTTTCACTACCACTCAAATTTGCCTGAATATAAAACAAGAAAGGATTGTTTTTACTTTTTTGTTTAATGTTGCTACAGTCTGATGTTGATTCCTTCGTTTTGTGTCTGTAGTTACGGTTTTTCTTTACTGGAGACTGGACACGTTCAGGAGGACTGGAACAGCCTTCAGATGCCTGTGAAACACTAGAAACAGATGGAACACAACGGCTATACTTCTTAAAATCTTTTCGGTATTCTCCACAGTCCCTTTGTAGATGGTTTCTGCTTCCACATCGGAAACACCTTAATCTGTTTCGCTGAATATGTTGAGTTTCCACAAAAAGTTCTTTACTTTTGTCCAAATCTCGTAAAGCTAACCTTGATTCCTCGGCAATTAATTCTAATAGGATATCATTAAAAATAAACTTTTTATCCTCCCAGCGTAATGCAACTTGTACGATACTATCAAAATGACTTGGAAGATGTCTTAATAATTGAAATGACTTATATACTTCCTTGACCGGATGTCCAAGGTCATTCAGCTGATCTGCAATTCGATTCAATCTTGATGCAAATAAATCTATCTTCTCCTCTGGCTTAATTTTACACGACATAAACTCTGAAAACAGGAACATGTGCCGTGATCTATTATCAGGCTCAAAATGTTTCTTTAATGTGTCCCAGACATCTTTAGGGTCATCCTTGTTTTCTATAATTTTTCTAAAGTCCTTTTCCATATTTAAGTAGATAATAGATAAAGCAAGTCTCTTCCTAGTATGAAAATCCTTTACATCTTTTGCTGTAATTCCCTTGTCGACATCAATTTTAGGTTCCTTCTCAATTCCAGTGACAATATCAAAAGCATTCTTTTCCATAAGTAGATACTTAATATCTATGTGCCAATTTGAATAGTTTAAAGCTCCAAGTTTGTCAATTTGTATTGGTAACGTCGCCATCATCAATAAACTTTATTAGCCCCCCGTCTTAATACACACAAATGTCTTTGGAGTGGGGCGAACGGGACAAATTTATGATTTTTCTTATTCAAATTCAACACGCCTATATTCTTCAGGTATGGCATTAGCTGCTCGTAACCTCTTCTCTTAGCCTGTATCAATACAGGTCTAATACATAATTATACTACTATAAGCAGAGAAACTATAGCAACGCTGTGGAAGATACCTGTAATAAAACTGTGTTGAATCTGAGCGACATCAAAGAGTCAGGTTTTTGATGACGACAGTTTTTTATTAAAACTTCAATCAATCATGAAAACTTGTTTAAAAATATCTTCATAACAGCATTCAGTTAATTACTATTCAGAGCCAACTTTGTTGAAAAACGTTTAAGAGAATCATAAAAAATATTTCTTTAAAACAGTATTAAATTTCATTATACCGGGAGCTTTTCAAAACTAACTTAAATTTAAATAATAAATAAGATCATTCCTTTAAAACATCATAAACGAAAAACTAAATATCTTATTTGAATTTATACTACAATAACTTAAATCATAAGAACGTGACGGAAACGAAAAGACAGAAAGAGCAATGAAGTCGATCAGGAAATGGCATTTATACTATCTCAGGAAGGGAACGGGACGGGACGATTCCACTTCAGAAAAAGGGTAGGTCTAAGACTAGCCAATTACAGAACACCTAATGCCATCTATCGAAGCCCCATGTCGAAACTTTAGTTAATTTATGTTTTAGACTCAAAATAACCATAAGTGACAAGTAAAACAGGCTGATTAGCCAACACGATTGTACATGATTTCAAATATGCAGTTTTCGAGATTCCTACCATTATTTTTATCGTCGAAATGCTATTTTATTTAACTGAAATATTTGAGCGATTTAACAGAAGGGTGGCCGAACTAGCAGGGGTGACCGGGGCTAAATTTGGTCAAAATTAACTCGGAATAGTATTCTCACTGTACCGTTCTCTCTGTAACATTGATAAGAAACATGTTATTTATAATAGTATTATTAACGAAAACAATCAATAAGAAAACTGTATAAATTTTACATTATTTAAAAATTTACAATGAAAGGACATGGATCCAAATCACATTTTTAGCTCGATTCTGATTGGTTTAACCATGCATCTCGAATCCTTTTAAGCATGTGTAAAAAATTTCTTCGTATTCTGTGAGCCAATATTCTTCGCCGAATATAGCCAAATTAGGCGACATTCTTTCATTTAGTTTTGGCTTTCGCAATCTTAACAGCCGATTTTTGGGCCAATATGTTGCCAAATATTGCCAAATTATTGCTGTTGCCATCTTCTCATGACCTTGACCGGTATTACGAAAAATGACCCACTAATCAAATTAGTTCACATGTGACTTAGCTCAATGGTTTTCAGGTAATCAAAAACAATAAGACACAAAAGTTAGCCAAAATTGTTTATGCCATGTTTTAAATAAAAGTAGATTCACTAGCAATGAGCCCCGAAATGACCTTTCAATATAATTTCTTCTAACATAGGACTCAGTCCAATGGTCTTCTCTGCCTAAAACATTTCGTTTCAAAATTTAGTTAAAATTGATTCAGTCGTTGTTTACATATACTTAGATTGACCCTGACTATTATGATCCAAAATGACTCCCTATTCGAATTTTTTACAATCATATGTCTTAGCTCAATGGTTTTCTCTTGTTTGAAAATGATATAATACAAAGTATAGTCAAAATGGTGAGAGCCATTTACTAGATAAAATTAGCGTGACCCATCATGACCTACAAATAAGCCCCATAATCGAAATCTCTCGAACGTAGGACATAGCCGATTAGTTTGCACTTTCCAAAAATCGTTTGGATACAAAATTTAGTTAAAATCGATTGAGACTTTTTTAGATACAATTAGCTTGACCTTGACACTTTTTGATCCAAGGTGACCCCTAATCGAACTTTCTTGAACATGTGACTTAGACCAATGACTTTCTCGTGCTCGAAAATGACAGAATTAAAAATTTAGTCAATATCGTGTGAGACATTAGCTAGATAAAATTACCATGACCCACAATGACCCAAAAATAACCTACTAAATAAAAAATTTCTGTAACACGTGACTTAACCCTTTTTTATTTTTTATTTATTTTATTTTATTTTATTTATTTATTTATTTTTATTTATTTATTTTTTTGTAATCCCAAACAGTAAGATACAAAATTTGGTTAAAATCGGTAGAGTCGTTTTTAAGATAAAACTGCTTTGACCCACTAATCAAATTTTCTTGAACATGTGGGGGAACAATGGTCTTTTTGTCCCCGAAAATGATAAAATACAAAATTTTGTCGGAATCGTTAGAGCCGTTATTAAGATAAAATCTACACAAACACACACAATTTTTGCTCGCATTATAGTATAAGATATTGTTAACTGTTACCGTTCCTAAGGTTGCCTGCTGGATGTGATAACAGAAACAGCTATTTATAGAAAATGCTCATTCTCGGTTAGCGGTAGAGTGATGCAGACCATAGTGGGGATCCCTCACTGATTTATAATTACCATTTGATTCATGATCTGCCACAATAAATCAATAGTCATGTGATCGCTTAGTTATAGGACCAGAGTTGCTCCGGCTGCTTTCTTACTATTGAATTTGGATCTATTTTAGCGACCATAGCCAATGCAATGCACGTTGTAAAGTAAAGCATAGTATGTTTACGCTAGAGATGTGTCATTTGTTGAGGAATGACTCCAAAGGAACGATTACGACAGTGAAACTAAACGATCATTTCCAGTCAGCATAAAAGAATTGGCCCTTTTAGGAAAAAATCCGAAAAAAGAGACTAATCCTCGGATTCGGTCCAAAATACAACGTCTGAAAAAAAACGAACTTTTAGAATCGATTCAAAAAGATAAATCGATCCAATCGTTTTAAACGATCTTTCATGGCCATTCACAAAAATTTTAAAAGAACTTTGTTTTGACGCTGTAAAAACAGATCTAATGCCTCATAAAAAATTAAATTGATTTATTGCATTTTGAATATAAATAGGCGCAAATAGGGCAAAATAGGCGCATTTTAACTCAGGGCGAAATAATTCAGTTTTTTTTTAAATAGTTCAAAACGCTATTGATTATTAAACAGGGTGAGTCATAAATATCGAAACAATAGCCTTCGGAAAATTTGGATCAAAAGGCCAGCTTTGACTGCATTTTTTGTAATATTTTATGCTTTTATGAAAAACTTGACTGACAAGGTATCTTATAAAGTTTCTAAATTAGAGAATCTGCAAGTTTGATGCGTTTGAGAGTGAAAGTGACATCCAAAAATAAATCGGAAAATAAGCAGTTTGAATCGAAATACACCCTTAAAAAAGATAATTTAGAAAAAAAATCTTTTATATTTATAAAAATAGCTATTTGAAAATGAAGCTATGAAAATTTGTGCAGATACTTATGGTCATAAGAAAATCTGCGTAGATGCCAAGAAACTGCAGTGGGACTACAATCTGGGAAAGGAGACCATGTCGCCAAATGTCGCCAGGTTTTTCCACAACTTGGCGATATATCACCAAATCTGGTGTCCAAAATTACTTTCCAATATAGAAGCCAACTTGGCATTATTTTCGGTATTTCGCCAAACTAATACGTCTACTAATAACTTTAAAGTAAATTAATAATAGTTTAGATTTGTTAGTTGATGGTGATTGAAAAAGTTCCTGAAGGAATCTGAAAAGGCTATGAAATAATTAAAAAAAACTGGTGGTACCAGATAGAAAATTAGAACTTGATCTAAAAAAGTGTTTCAGTAAAAATTGGGAAATATTTTCAATCTAAAAATGTACGTATAAAAGAAATGGAATTACATGATCTGTAAAGCTCATGATATATCCCAAATTTTTGTTAGCTGAAAATGTGGACTGAGCTTTACTGGTGCCTTATATTCATAATTATACTATTATCCACTCAAAATGATTATTGAGAAAAGTAGTCAATAGAATATATTGCTATGTTGTCTCAAATCAGTTAAGCTTCACAACGCTAAATGAATATAAACCATGAAGTAATAATTAAAGTATAAAATTAATATAATCAGGTTCTTGAGGAACTCATGTAGATAAATATGTCTTAACACAAATATTTAGTATATTGTTGAATCATATCTGTTGAATGTTTTGAGTACTTGGAGCTTTGATCTTCCACTTATCAAAACTGCTGGAATGGAATTGTGTACACAGTTTCTATTGAACGAACCGATCCCCTACTTCATTGCATCAGCCTGTAACATATGGTTATGTATCCAAATATTTAAACTTGTTATGGATGATTGAAATATGGAGTGAATTAAAAATGCCTTTTCCCTCATTGATTTTAAGGCACCAGTAAAGCTCAGTCCACATTTTCAGCTAACAAAAATTTGTGTTTCCATGAGCGTTACAGATCATCTAATTCCATTTATTTTCTATGCACATTTTTAGATTGAAAATATTTCCCAATTTATACTGTAACACTTTTTTAGATCAAGCTCTACTTTTCACTATGATACCACCAGATTTTTATATGATAAGATAAGGACAACATGAATATTTATTAAAGGTAGACAAGCAACTGAGAAAACTATATCGTAAACACTTTTCAACTACATTAAAAAGCATTAAAAATAAATTTTTATCTAATCCTACTTAAAAAAAATCTACGTAAAATAAGCGATGCCTAATGCGATAAAAACTGAAAAATATGTTATTCTAAGACTGCCGAATTTAAAATATAGTATATCCCGTTGATGTCTGTGCTGACTATTTCAAAATCTCTCGAACATTTCATATCTAAAACACAATAATTCATGCGAGTTTACACGTCCCATAGTGCAAACGTACATTAACATCTGTTAAATTTGCAAAAGTAGTTAAATATTCTATTTACTCATGATTTTCTTTAATTTTTTTTTCGTTTCCATAAAAAAAATCTAATTCATTGACGAATATTAATCGCATCGTCGGTAAAGTAATATGAAGTGGTGTTTTTTTATGAATAATATAAATGTTACTGAAAAACATTAAAAACATATTAAAGCATTAAATCGCCTTGGACATTATTATTTTTCTATTGGGTTGAGAAGTTTTCATCTACAATATTTGACAAATCAATCTTTTAAACTGCATTTTAAAACCATAAATTATCTCGTTTCGACAGATTAGAAAGAAATGACGACCAGAAAGAATTTATTACTATTTTTGAAAGATAACAACGGACCTTTTACTGAAATAAGAACATTCTGAAATTGAATTTGTTGCCAGCGATAGCGTTCTACTCCCACGAGAGTAAACGAAAGAAAATATTAAATGATATACTGATTCCCCTAGAGAAATAGCGTTGAAATATTGGTGAAGTATTATTAGAAAAGTGAAATATCGATAAGTCAAAGTGAGAAATAAATTTATAATAAATAACAATCACTATTATAAGAGAAACTGCATTCTTAAAATATGTTAAATTTCAAGTTTTACTTTTCTGTTTAAAAGCTGACTCACTTTTTTTTTTATAGAATAGTGAATTATAAATTATTCGAAGATGTTCTATAAATTGTATGAGGAAAAAACAGAGATCAAGAATTTCTTCAGCAATGAGATTGCAATATTTTTACAGAATTTTTATTTAAAGTCGTAACGTATCAACTTACACACACTTATAATGCGAAATAAATAATTTGTTAAATAGTTTTATATTATGAAGACGTAAAAATGTAGTTACTATAAATATATAACTTAATATTACATTGTAATTTACGTGGAACCTGGTGTTTTTCGGTTGCATTTTATGGAATATTATGATTTTAGAGAAAAACCAACACAACTATATTTTATGTTTGGAAAAAACTAATAATATATTTACAAGAATTCTCATCATAAAAGTCTTATTTATAAAGTAGAATATCTGAAACATTCTAAAAATATAATTTAGAAATTGAGTGATCGAAAAGATTTTGGTAAATATATATATATATGTTACTACTTTGTTATTCCGTCGACCAATTTTGCCAAATAATACGAAATCGCCAAACTAATAGCCAAATTATATATATTGACAAAATTTTTATATTAAATAACAAAAAAAATAGTAGAATATTAATAAAAATAGAAATAAAGAGTCGAAATAAAAACCACTTGATGACATTTTAAATACGAAAATCGTATTTAATGTCATTGAATGTGACATTCACTATCATCCATTATTGGCATCCATTATATTTAATCTTATGGATTAGCGATAATTTTTCGGTCGACGGTATAACTTAGTAGTACCAAATATATATATATATATAATAATATTTCTATTATCTTGAAATTGTTGATCCTCGTATTATCGATCCTATCTCGATAGGCTATGGTCTTTTCTACGAATAATTCCATATTCGTAGAAAAGCAATATGAAATTATTCGTAAGAACTAAAGTAAATTTTCGTCATCGATTGTCCTAAAATAATAAAAAAAAATGATGGATTATATAAATTGTGTGTGGACTATAAGAAACTAAATATTAAAATACATGAACAATGTTTCTTCCTCCCGATAAATGATGACATTTTGTTTTAATTAGTTACATTCTACAAATGTATTTACTAAGCTTTACCTTAAAAATGCATTGTCTCACGTTCACTGTAAAACATTTGTGTAACGTTACAGCATAAAATTGGTATGAAAATGGTAGCAAATACTGCCTCCAATTTCATGGAGTAGTTTTTTTCACATATGCAATGGTATAATTTAAACATATATTACTGGTGTAACATTACAATGTTACACCGGTTTTAACGGTTAAAATACTCCATAAAATTAGAGACAGCAATGCTGTCACCAATTTTACGGAGTAACGTTTCCACAAATGTTTTACAGTGTTGAAGTCGAATAAAAAGCACAAAATACACTTCTTTCATATTTTGGACAATTCGAATTTCATATATGGATTATGACCCTAGTAATGCTCTCTTGGTGTTTCAAAGAAACACTTATAATATTTTTTTATGTCTGAATAACATAAAAGTACTTATTGTTTATATGGATGTCATCGTAATACCCGCTGATAATAAAGCCGAAGAACTCTTGAAATTTGCTAAGGGTTTTTTACTACTGCCTCCGAATGTGGTTTAGAATTGAATCTAAAATTATGTTACTTTTTTTAGTAAAAAATTGATTTTATGCGTTCTTACATTAAAAATGATGAATTGTATAAAAACTAAAGCTTTTATAAAGATTCCAGAATTTAAAAATGTAAAAAAAAAAAAAAAAAAAAAAAAAAAGGCATTTATTTGTCGGGCTAACTTAACATTTTCTTAGTTTCATTAAGATTACTATTTAATACCCAAATCTTTAACGAACCTTCTTCGAAAGGATATTAATTTTCACTTCAGTGACTAGCAACGAAATACATTTAATCAGTGGAAGCATCTCCTTTCATCAGATCCTGTTTTAAGCATTTATAACTCTAGTAGTAAAACAGACGATCACTGCGATCATCTAAGGTTACGGAGCAGTCTTGCTTCAAAAGTTTTTCATTGTCAATCAGTTTCACCCTGTCAACAGTAGAGTAGTATAAGTAAAATAAAATCATAGAAATATATATACAGAACATAAATATTCGAGTTATGGATTAAAAGTTTTAGTTGCCATAAAATCTTTAAAAAAATTCTCATTTACATTTGAGGCATTCTTTTCAAGATAGTCACTGATTGCTGCGCATTTGCCCTCACTACCAATAAAAAGTATCTTTGAATCAAAGTAGCACGATGGTCTTTAATATTGGATGATTGTAACTATACAACGAACACAGACAAACTAAATGGACGCTCCAGGAGCTTTAAGTACAAATCCAATATGCATGATTAATGTTTGTTCAAGATAGTTTTAATTTCAAAATCATAGAATCACACAACACAATCCATCGAAAGGAAATGAAAATAAAGCTTTATGACAAATATCTCCATAAAAATAACGGTTTCCATAAAAGTCATAATTATATTAGATTAAATTTAACTAAATGTCATTAAACACGTTGATAACAAAGAACATTTTGGTTATAAAAGTCGTCGTGAAGAACTTCATATTGAAACAGTAGAAATCCAATTGCCCAAATCAATTGGGACTGGAATATATGCGGATAATACATAATTCAGAGAGTTGGATTTTTTTTTCCAAAAAGGCGCTATTTTAATTACTTACTGTATATATGTTGGAAATGGGAGAGAAAAAAGCTATTTTAAACAAAAAACATCATTGATTGAATTAAAGGAAAAGTCAAATGTTTACATGTTAAGTGTACTTAAAAGTTATGTACATTAGTACAGTATGTACGTACCTCAGTGTAACTGAAAGTTATTGCATGCTGAACATCTCGGTTAACATAATTTGTTTGACAGTCTTCATCCATTTTTGGGCAGCCAAATCGCGCATCCGCCTGACAGTGGGAAATTGCATGTGGTCTCACACGCGCTGACGCTCTATCCACTTGAACACAATATCAAGACCAGCACTAGCTGATGCTCTCGTGTCTACTGCTGATTCGATATTAAGGTCATCTTCTTCCTGGACACCTTTAATAAATTCATCATCACTTAGGAGTTCAAACCCAGGGTCTGAAAAATAACAGAATTAGTCCTCCTGTATCTTCAGCCCTAACTTCTTCACATACGGGAATTTTCAAAGAATGTTTCTGAACTCCTCAAGTGGCACGTCATCCTTATCTTCTCCTCTCTTTTCTTTCCTCTCCTTGATCTTTTTTTCTCTTTTTCTCCTTTTCCTTCGTAGACAGAATTATTATTTTGCCAATCACAGTACTATACGTTTTCGTCTTCATTTTTTTTTCTCAAATTCTGAAAGCGATTCGGATAATCAGTGATTTGTATATTTGGAGTTGGAATAGTTGGAGATTTATTGTATATTGAATAAATTTTATAAAATTATAGAAAGCTGTATAATAAACACTGCATGTAATCGCAAAATTGGAAAAAAAGCAGGTAAATTACATCTCTTACTTAGAGAAGAGACTCCTCTCGAAATTCATCACATTGATCATTTAAGACCTCTTGAAACGACCAGCGAAATTTATAAAAAGTATTTTGTCCTTAATAAATGAACTTACTAAATTAGTTCGGTTGTATCCTTATAAAACTACATCTGCTTCAGTTGTCAAATCTATATCAAAATCAAAATCTTCTAATCAGAACCACAACAAATAAAAAATGTTATACTTTTGGCAATCCTACCACGATCATTAGCGATAAAGGTCAAGCCTTGACAAATAAGTGAACTAATTTTTCCAGTTATACATGTACACTTGATAAAACTGCGTGTCATTTTCGTGCTATGGAATTCAATTGCAAAAATCGCTGTTTTATGCCTTTTTTTCAGGCCCAAATTTGCATGATTATTTTAAATTTTAAAGCGAATTTTTTCTCTTTAAATCCGGTTCTATCTGAACGAAATCGATACTCAATCATTAGTTAAAAAATTCCTTTATAGTAGTAAAAATTAAGTTATTTTTAAATTAGAGTGCAATTAATGCTAATCCTTCGGCAAAATGCACAGAATTTACATATTTCTGTATTGACAGTAGAACCATAGTGAAAATGCAATATGATATAGCAAGACATGAACTTCTTTTATCGTGGTTAGTTTTTGGTTCTTTTTTTGCGGAAATGAGATGGTTGCAAAGTAATTTTGTGTTTAAAATGTTCTTTTTCATAAAATCCTATTTTAAACATTTGACCAAACAATAAAGAATTCTATTTTTAAGTTCGAATGAAAATAAATATTAACTATGGTCACTTCTAAAAAATTCTTTCTACACAATAAAAGGGCAATTCAATTTAGAGACAATATATTAAATGATATTGTTCAATACAATCATTTTAAGAGACAATTTTCAAGAGTTTCTAAATAAATAAGAAACAGACAATGAAGATACTCTTTTTTTAAAGAGAGGAAAGAGGATTATACATTAATATTTTTATGAGAAAAATAGATCCAGATTCATCTCCTTATTTTCAGATAGTTTTCAATCTCTTTCTTCATTTTTTAAACTTTAGTTGATATTTAATAGTGTGGTTTAATTGTAAATTAAAGCAAAGTAATATCGCAACACATGTGAAAAAATATGGGCAAGTCGGAAATCTATAGAATATAAATTAATGAATTTTAACAGATTTTTTTTTTCTTGAAATGACACTAAAACTTTTTACGTGCGATCGAAATTTTATAAATAAATAGCATCTGTAGCCGTCTTCTGTTCCGTTCGTCTGTCTGTCTACATACATCTGAGAAAAAATTACCCTAACGAATGCTTTTAAATTTAATATGTATGATTCTCGTAAAATGTTTTCGAGTTATTTCAAATTTTACAAAAGTTGAATCAAAACTTATAGAAATGTTAATGGAAGTTTTCTTGATTCCATTAAACTTCATCATATGTAATTAATTCAATGATATCTGAACATTAGTACACTTGTTATTGGCATAGAGTTTATTCTATAAACTTCTATCAAACGTAATTAATACAATGGTATCAATTGATATGTTGTGGATTATGGTTGCGATGGAATTACATGTAATTAAAATGAAGTTATATTATTTTTTTATTACTGAATTTAATGTATACCCCAAACCCGATTTTAGGCCAAAATAGACTGTACTAGACTAAACTAATTTATCGTAACGCCTATCGGATAAACTAGTTTTTCTTATGTCAAACTAGTTTATTCTAATGTCCATAGGATAAACTATCATAATTTTTCCCAGGCCAAACTAGCCTATCCTAACATTCATAGAATAGAATAGTTTTTCCTAAGCTAAACTAGTTTAGCCTGCTATTCATTGGTCTGAACCACTTTATCCTAAGTCAATTTAGTTTATTGTAAGCCAATTCAATTAGGCGTGATTTTACTCGATCTCCAAAACCGCCTCTGCGCCAACCTTCCTGTTTATTCAAAGCCAATGTAATTTGACGTGTTTTTATTGATCCCAACGGCCACTCCAGCGCCAACTTTGTGCAAAGTAGTATTGCCAGCACCCTGTAAAATATATTGTATTCGATGGGTAGTAAGACACTATCCCTCTTTTTTCTCTTTTTCACCGCCTTAGATTGTTCCAAAATATGACAAATTAATTGTATGCCGGAAAACCATAGAATGAGATGAGAAGTTATTATAAAAATTAAGAATTTAGCCGATTGATTAATTATGTACAATATACCCCTGAAAATCTGGCTTCGTCGTGACAGGGACTTTGACGGTTTTTTGAAAAATCGAGATTTTTGTAATAATATCAAGTGTATTTTTGATATTTTTAATGGTACATTTAGTCATTATTAATTCAAAGACAAGTGATATTTATGTGCGAAAAAATTGAAATATTTTCAATAATTGTTTTTTTTATGGTACATAATTTTTAATAAACAGTTAAATCAATTCTACAGTAAATATCCAAAACATCGATAACAATTTCATTTGCTTCAGTTTTGCCGTTCTTTAACATTTTTTTTCTTGGATTTTATGAGCGAATTATATCGATTCAGAAATATAATCTTATTCATCTAAAGCATATAGTGATTTCATCTCGATTTCACAGCTGAAAATTTATTGAGAAATTGATTAATATCAAATATATATGTAATTTAACGATGCTGGGTCTCTTGGTGTCTCATGTTACCTTGCAGGCTTGTGTGCTCATGAAGACGGTTCCTTGTCGTGTTGCGAATTGCAGCCTAACCAACATACACAAAGTGAGAAATGCTATGCTGGGCATCGTCCTCGTATCTTAAATGGTAGAGCACTTGGAGCGCTATTCCAAGGGTTCCGGATTCGATCCCCGGCTTAGACGTTTTTCACTAAATTTGGTTCTACGCTTAGTATAGTAATGTGAAAATTCATGTATTAAATCTTCTAGATTTTCAAGCGTAATTCACTGCTGAAAATTTATTGAGAAATTGATTAATACCAAATGTATATGTAAATTACCTATGCTGGGTCTCCTGGTGTCTCATGTTACGCTGCAGGTTTGTGTGCTCATAAAGACGGTTCCATCTCGTGCAGCGAATTGCAGCGTAACCAACATATACAAAGTGAGAAATACTATGCTGGGCATCGTCCTCGTATCTTAAATGGTAGAGCACTTGGAGCGCTATTCCAAGGTTTCCGGATTCGATCCCCGGCTTGGACGTTTTTCACCAAATTTGGTTCTACGCTTAGTATAGTAATGTGAAAATTCATGTATTAAATCTTCTAGATTTTCAAGCGTAATTCACTGCTGAATATTTATTGAGAAATTGATTAATACCAAATGTATATGTAAATTACCTATGCTGGGTCTCCTGGTGTCTCATGTTACGCTGCAGGTTTGTGTGCTCATAAAGACGGTTCCATCTCGTGCTGCGAATTGCAGCGTAACCAACATATACAAAGTGAGAAATGCTATGCTGGGCATCGTCCTCGTATCTTAAATGGTAGAGCACTTGGAGCGCTATTCCAAGGGTTCCGGATTCGATCACCGGCTTAAACGTTTTTCACTTAATTTGGTTCTACGCTTAGTATAGTAATGTGAAAATTCATGTATTAAATCTTCTAGATTTTCAAGCGTAATTCACTGCTGAAAATTTATTGAGAAATTGATTAATACCAAATGTATATGTAAATTACCTATGCTGGGTCTCCTGGTGTCTCATGAAACGCTGCAGGTTTGTGTGCTCATAAAGACGGTTCCATCTCGTGCTGCGAATTGCAGCGTAACCAACATATACAAAGTGAGAAATGCTATGCTGGGCATCGTCCTCGTATCTTAAATGGTAGAGCACTTGGAGCGCTATTCCAAGGTTTCCGGATTCGATCCCCGGCTTGGACGTTTTTCACCAAATTTGGTTCTACGCTTAGTATAGTAATGTGAAAATTCATGTATTAAATCTTCTAGATTTTCAAGCGTAATTCACTGCTGAATATTTATTGAGAAATTGATTAATACCAAATGTATATGTAAATTACCTATGCTGGGTCTCCTGGTGTCTCATGTTACGCTGCAGGTTTGTGTGCTCATAAAGACGGTTCCATCTCGTGCTGCGAATTGCAGCGTAACCAACATATACAAAGTGAGAAATGCTATGCTGGGCGTCGTCCTCGTATCTTAAATGGTAGAGCACTTGGAGCGCTATTCCAAGGGTTCCGGATTCGATCACCGCCTTAAACGTTTTTCACTTAATTTGGTTCTACGCTTAGTATAGTAATGTGAAAATTCATGTATTAAATCTTCTAGATTTTCAAGCGTAATTCACTGCTGAAAATTTATTGAGAAATTTATTAATACCAAATGTATATGTAAATTACCTATGCTGGGTCTCCTGGTGTCTCATGTTACGCTGCAGGTTTGTGTGCTCATAAAAACGGTTCCATCTCGTGCTGCGAATTGCAGCGTAACCAACATATACAAAGTGAGAAATGCTATGCTGGGCATCGTCCTCGTATCTTAAATGGTAGAGCACTTGGAGCGCTATTCCGAGGGTTCCGGATTCGATCCCCGGCTTGGACGTTTTTCACTAAATTTGGTTCTACGCTTAGTATAGTAATGTGAAAATTCATGTATTAAATCTTCGAGATTTTCAAGCGTAATTCACTGCTGAAAATTTATTGAGAAATTGATTAATACCAAATGCATATGTAAATTACCTATGCTGGGTCTCCTGGTGTCTCATGTTACGCTGCAGGTTTGTGTGCTCATAAAGACGGTTCCATCTCGTGCTGCGAATTGCAGCGTAACCAACATATACAAAGTGAGAAATGCTATGCTGGGCATCGTCCTCGTATCTTAAATGGTAGAGCACTTGGAGCGCTATTCCAAGGGTTCCGGATTCGATCCCCGGCTTGGACGTTTTTAACCAAATTTGGTTCTACGCTTAGTATAGTAATGTGAAAATTCATGTATTAAATCTTCTAGATTTTCAAGCGTAATTCACTGCTGAAAATTTATTGAGAAATTGATTAATACCAAATGTATATGTAAATTACCTATGCTGGGTCTCCTGGTGTCTCATGTTACGCTGCAGGTTTGTGTGCTCATAAAGACGGTTACATCTTGTGCTGCGAATTGCAGCGTAACCAACATATACAAAGTGAGAAATGCTATGCTGGGCATCGTCCTCGTATCTTAAATTGTAGAGCACTTGGAGCGCTATTCCAAGGTTTCCGGATTCGATCCCCGGCTTGGACGTTTTTCACCAAATTTGGTTCTACGCTTAGTATAGTAATGTGAAAATTCATGTATTAAATCTTCTAGATTTTCAAGCGTAATTCACTGCTGAAAATTTATTGAGAAATTGATTAATACCAAATGTATATATAAATTACCTATGCTGGGTCTCCTGGTGTCTCATGTTACGCTGCAGGTTTGTGTGCTCATAAAGACGGTTCCATCTCTTGCTGCGAATTGCAGCGTAATCAACATATACAAAGTGAGAAATGCTATGCTGGGCATCGTCTTCGTATCTTAAATGGTAGAGCACTTGGAGCGCTATTCCAAGGGTTCCGGATTCGATTCCCGGCTTGGACGTTTTTCACCAAATTTCGTTCTACGCTTAGTATAGTAATGTGAAAATTCATGTATTAAATCTTCTATATTTTCAAGCGTAATTCACTGCTGAAAATTTATTGAGAAATTTATTAATACCAAATGTATATGTAAATTACCTATGCTGGGTCTCCTGGTGTCTCATGTTACGCTGCAGGTTGGTGTGCTCATAAAGACGGTTCCATCTCGTGCTGCGAATTGCAGCGTAACCAACATATACAAAGTGAGAAATGCTATGCTGGGCATCGTCCTCGTATCTTAAATGGTAGAGCACTTGGAGCGCTATTCCAAGGGTTCCGGATTCGATCCCCGGCTTGGACGTTTTTCACTAAAGTTGGTTTTACGCTTAGTATAGTAATGTGAAAATTCATGTACTAAATCTTCTCGTTTGATAAATTTAATAAAAATTTATTATTACGTCATAATTTTTCTATATCAAGATCTCCCCGTGAAAACGGAAAAGAAATAAATAGCTTGACGGGTTTTTAAAAATGCAAATATTACGTCATATTGGAAATATAATGGACGAAAAGCAGGTGAATATATAACGTTATGTAAATTTGTAAAAACGTATTGAAACATGAAAAAAACCAAACTATATTAATATTGGCATACTATAATATTTTTAAGTTCTCCGATTTTGTTTCGCCATTTCTAAATCTATTCCGTATGTGTATGCGCGTATATTGGAATTTTCACAAAAGGTTTAGTTCTCTTGAGCTTATTCTCAGTGATGAAATTGAGTTTATCTCAAACTTGATTTAGTTTTTGTAGGTAAAATTTATACGTACGTTCGAAATCTACCTCCGCGTGTAGGCCGAGCCGGCAGGGATTTTTTATGGTATCTTTTTTCCTAGACGTTGTTCACGTAGTATAAAAGAAAAGACAAATACATTAAATAAGAAAAATTCTTCATTTCCG
The DNA here is from genome assembly GCA_964019185.1 of Maratus speculifer. Taxonomy (NCBI): domain Eukaryota; kingdom Metazoa; phylum Arthropoda; class Arachnida; order Araneae; family Salticidae; genus Maratus; species Maratus speculifer. The sequence goes on from OZ025292.1 coordinate 345,188,761, forward strand.
ATTGTTAAAAACATAGTCATTAACCAACTCTTTACCACATTCTGTAGGAGACATTATCGATATTCGTATTTAAAAAGGCCTTGACATAATACATTCATTGAAATGGATAATTTTGTGCCAAACAACATAAACAATCCTGAAAGTCCAACTGCATTTACTGAAAAAAAGAACCAAGTAAAATTGTGGGAATCGACGAATTGTAAAACGAAGAAATAAAGTTGTGAAAATTCTACACTATTAAAAAATTGTCCTTAGAACCAAATTTT